>JAJOZX010004481.1:0-140000 GCA_023014485.1 Bathynomus jamesi
TAAGCGGGATAATTACGTAATTAACACCAATCGCCATTCACCATGTCCAGTACCCCTCGAGCTACCCTGCGGGCCGCGTGTAGTAACGAGTTGAGTGTGTTTTAAAATTGGCTTCTTAGATCAAATAGTGGCTATTTTTCTCAGCTATACAAGTGAAAGTTATACAACCCCTTAGTTGATTAAAATGACTGAGCAGACAAGTGTAAGAAACAGAAAATATGAAGAAGAAAAGAGTTTTTAAACAGGAGTGGGAGGAGAGCTTTGCCTTTACTGTTAAGGGTGAGAAACGTGTGTGTCTATCTGCACGTGGCACTCAATCACTTTTAAAGCCAGTAACTTTAAAGCGTCATCATGAACTAACCATAAAAATTTTATTACGGAATTTCCTCCTAAATCAAATTGCGGAAGACTAAGTTAACAATGTTGAAATCTAGCCTAGTTGCCCACAAACTGTACTTTCATCATTGTGTAAGACAGCTGACTTAACTACTGAAGCTAGTTTGTTATGGCATGGAATATTGCTCGTGCTCAACTTCCCTACAGTAGTGAGAATTTGTGAAGAAGAATATTGCCGATGTTACTGCAATTCTCGCTCCAGATAACACAAAGCTTCGAGAACAAATAACAAGTATTTCTATTTCCTGCCACACTACAGAGAGACGTATTTCCCAGATCAGTGCTGAAATTACATGCTCGTTCATAGTGATTGAAGAATTCTGTTGCATTCAGTTTGCCCTCGATGAATCCACAGATATTAAAGATAACCCTCAACTGGCGATATTTGTTCGTTATGTTACTGGCGATGGAAATGTGAAAGAACTCTTGGACTTAATGACCCTAAGAGAAACCACTAGAGGGGTTGACATAAAGAACGCACTTAACGAGGCATTATCAAATGCTCAGTACCATTGAATAACTTGTCAGTGTTGCAACAGATGGAGCACCAGCTATGTAGGATAAAATGTAGGCCTAGTTGGGCTCTTGACACGCGATCCCAAGTATCCTGTGTGTCTCTTTATTCACTGTATCATTCACCGTGGTCATTTGGTAAGCAAGTACTTTAGGTATGACAGTGTTATGAAATGTGTTCTAGAAATTGTGAATTTCATTCGTTCAAATGCAAAAACGCACCGAGCGTTTAGAAATTTTATCGAGGAGCTGGATCTTCAAGATAAGCCAGATGACCTTTCATTCTACTGTATTGTAAGGTGGTTATGAACTAGTAATCTCCTGAATAGGTTTGTTGCACTGTTGGTGCCTATCATTGATTTCTTGAAAGAAAAGGGAAAGTCATACCCACAACTAGAAGATCACGAATGGGTGTAGGATCTAATGTTTTTAACTGATGTAATACAACACCTTCAAAATCTAAATTTGGCATTTCAGGGAAAGGATAAGGTCATTTCTGACCTTACACAGACAGTTTTCAGTTTCCAGAATAAAGTAAAGCTCTTCCAAAAAGATCTAGTAACAAAAAAATTTGACCACTTTCCCCACCTGAAAAACCGAGCAAACACTTTTCCTGGTATTGAAATAAAGATAGTAAATTGGAGGAATACAAGCTAAATTAGAAGACTAATTGATGATTTTCAGTTCAGGTTTGATGAACTAAAGAAGCTAAAACCATGCTTCGAATTTCTTGTAAATCCTTTCCTGATTGATGTCGTCAACGATGGCTGTCCTGTTCCACACTTTTGTTACGGAAGCTGCTTCAATACAAACAGAACTTTTAGAGCTACAGGAGGACGTGGGTTTAAAGTTGATACATAAAAGCTTATCTGCAGTTGAGTTTTGTAAGCAAGTACCAGAGACAAAGTATCCTCACCTCAGGAAAACCAGTTCTGACTTATCTCAGTTTTTGGGACAACTTATTGCTGTGAAGCACTCTTCTCGGTAATGAAGTTTGTAAAGTCAAAACATCGTGCTGCCCTCACTAACGAACACCTACTGACCTTCTTCATACCGCCTTAACATCACATCAGCCAGACTTAAAACATTAACAGCCAAAATGAAGACCCAAACTAAGCCTTCTACAAGCAGTAATTAAACAATTTAATAATGTGAGTATAACTATATGTATATGTTTTTAATAATTAAATTCTTTTTAAAATATTTTGCGGCTCTCGTACATCTAAAAACGTCGTATGTGGCTCTTGGGTCCTGGAAACTTGGCCACCCCTGGCTCAGCTATGACCTTGGGCGGTTCGAAGTTGTCGGGGGTTCTGGTTAGGTGGCAGCAACGGATTTCTTACTCTGGAGTATCTGGTACCCAAGAGGGAATCGCAGAAGTTTCTCTTATACTACTCTCCGATTTCTTTTTGTAGTGAATCGAAGGATTCTGTGAAGCTTACTAAATTCTCTGAAGGTTCCCCGATTCTTCTTGTAACGTATCGGGAAATTATTTTTCTCTGTTTAAGACTAAGTTCTCTGAAGAGAGCAATTTTACGAGTTTATATGTTGAAATTTTTAATGACATCATTATTATTTAATGCTGATCTGTTTTTGTTTTTTTATTTTCAATAGGCTGATTTATTTTGCAAAATATTTAAAGATAAGGTAAATATTTTAGCTGTAGCAATGTCTGGACTGATAAGCAAGATATTTGAAGATAAAGCCATATTTTTGTTTTAAATTGCGTATTGACAGATCTGATGTTATGATCTGCCGAGTTACTTAAAAATGGAAATTGAAATAAGCACACCGGACAAAAAATTAGTCACCCCTAATAGCAACCGATAGTAGGAAGTCAAGGTCACACAGAGGGCGCTGATGTAGCATTGGTAAGTGACAAGTAGCGGTGACGTAGCACACAGGATCAGATCTGTTTCGTGAGGTGGTGAAGAACAAAGTGTGTTGGATATAGTGCAAAATGGGTCGTGAGGCAGACGTTCTCAGTGGCAAAAAGGAGCCATCGTGTTTGGCAGAGCCCACGGACACAAAATGTCTGAAGTAGCCCAATTGTTGTGTGTCAACGCGTACTGTCCAGCGAGTTTACAAAGAGTGGTGTAGTCGCAATCAACTGAAAATCGACGGCGTAACTGTGGCGAAAACAATTTCTCGACAATAGGGACCGCCGCCATGTTTTCGTCGTCTAGTAACTGCAAATCGTTTTCAAACCAGAGAACAATTGCTCCAAGAAAACCAATGAGGTTCTCCAGCGACCAATTCCGAACGGACATTGCGACGAGAACTGCATGCGATGGACATCTGGAGCAGGGTACCACGGAGAGGCCGCTGTTAACGCAAGTCACAAATTGGCACGTTATAAATGGGCTCAGAGGCACAAAAACTGGACTGCGGCAGATTGGAAACGTGTAATTTGGTCCGATGAGTCCCGTTTTTGTTTGTTCTCCAGTGATGGGAGGCGACGAGTACATCGCAGGTCCAATGAAGCCTTTAATCCTGAATGCGTCGAAGGTTGTTCAGGCTGGAGGTGGTTCCGTGATGTTCTGGATGTTTTTCGTACCACGAAATGGGCCCTCTCGTTCCAGTGACGATGAATTTGAACCAAGGCGTACCTCCGCATACTAAACTCGCCGATTCGTGCGGTTATCAAGGCCAGAGCGCCGTCACACGTTATTAGGTACATTCTGGAGAGGGGTGACTAATTTTTTGTCCGGTGTGCTTATGTATTTTATTATGAATTACAATTAAACATGCATATGAGCAAAAAATAAATGCTTAAGATTTAAAATTAAACGTTAAGCCAGACATGACTTCATCTTTTACAACGAAGAGAGAATGTGTACAGAAAACGAACATTGCAGAATTTAACAAGATTACATTATTAAGCTAAATCTGAAAAAATTATTAAGTAATTTAAAAAGAAATAATTCATCAATTATTCAGCAGAAATAAAATAGAAAACGAGTCAAAAAATTTATCCGAACATCGTCAGCGTTATGCGAATTTGGACTCTATGTAAAAATGAATATAAGAACGTACATACATATGAATATAAGTATTATATGAATATAAATATATATGAATATAAAAATTATATGAATATAAAAATATAGGAATATAGGAATTATTCACTGTTCATTTTTACAGGGCTCTGCCCTCTAGAATGATATTAATACAATAATATAACATCCTAACTAATTCTAACTAGATAATAACTAATGGTTTTTATAATACAGATTTATATACAAAACATAAGTCGAGGTGGTTAAGTCTAGAGCAGGGTTTCTTAATCTTTTTTATGTTCCTTAACTTTTCATGCACATTAAACATTCATTGCTACGTTTGATGAAATAAATTGCTTTTTATGAGGCAGGAGGGGGCCAAGGGCTTCACTATAGTGCTCGCGAGCAAAGTTTTAGGTGATGATGGAGAGCACTGTACACAACTTAAAGAGCACTTTGGTGCTCGGCGAGCACCAGGTTAAGAATCCCTGGTCTAGAGTGTAGTTTCAGGCAGTAATAAGGACGCACTACAATATATATATATATATATATATATAATATATATATATATATTATATCAGGGACGTATATTCAGGGTGTGCTAGGTGTGCGCTGCACACCCAATAGATTTTCTGTAAATTAATATTATAATTAACCCTTTGTCTCCCTCTCTCAACTATAGTCAGAGCTGGGCAGTATTTAAATACATTTGTATTTAAATACGTATTTAAATACATTTGTGTATTTAGAACTGTATTTATAAATCATTGTTTTTCATGTATTTAAATATAGTATTTAAATACTTTAATGAGTATTTAAATACAATGTATTTAAATACTCAAAATATAAAAATGTAAATACTTTTACTGGTTTAATACACCGTTCTGTACTAGCCAGTACGACGCGTCGACAGTGTAGTACAGCATGGTTCATGTTTCAACGTGTCAGTTCAATCATTGTGTGCCACTCTTAGTCGAAAGCGGTTGATTTCTTTATCGTGTGCGTGTCATGGCTTCAACAAGCAAATCCGGTGAATCAAACAGTGATATATCTGCAGATAACAATTTAGTGCACCCTCTGTTTAATGGAAAATACTTTAAAATTAAATCTAAAGACGGTAATAAGGTAACGTGCACCTGCTTGCTGTGTAAACACGAAGTCTCTGCTGCAAGCAATGCTACAACGATATATGTACACTCATCTGAAGGTAAGTGTTTTTTTAGACATCAAAAATATCTTGAAATTGACCGAATAATCGTACAAAACGACTCTGCCTTAAGTGGGCCTGTGTAACTAACCGTCGTTGCAATCAATCCAATTTGGCGATGGAAAATTCATTGTGAAAAAGCTTTTAAAATCGTCTGATCTATCGAGTGGTGTATTTATTTCGAAATTCACCGTGTCCCTAAAGTAGAAATTTATCAAAACATGAATTAGTGAATGCATGTTAAAATTTGTATGTATTTAAAATGTATTTACAAATGAATATTTAATACAATTGATGTATTTTGTATTTAGTATCTAAATACATTCGTAAAATGTATTTAGTATTTAGTATTTAAATACATTTCTCCCATGTATTTAGTATTTAGTATTTAAATACATTCAATGTATTTATTGCCCAGCTCTGACTATAGTCGAGACGAAAAAGATGCCCTAGTCCTTAATTCCGCGCTCGACTGTTACGCTAGTCGAGATGAGAAATGAGCTACTTCAATTCAGTTGTTCGGATTGTCTTTACAACCATTCGGTAAAATTTGGTACTGAGCGATAGAAGCGTCCCTAGAGCTTGTTTGTGGCTCGAAATTTCAGTATTGCGGTGCGGCGATATATATATATATATATATATATATATATATATATATATAATATAATATATATATATTGCGGTGCGGCGATATATATATATATATATATATATATTGCGGTGCGGCGATATATATATATATATATATATATATATATATATTCTCTCCCTATTATGGGAATATAAATTTAGGTTTACCCGATGCCAAATCAAATGGAAAAGGGAGAGAGCGAGGGATCAGGGCGGAGAGTGTGCCGTCTGTGGCCAGAACACCCTCCATATATGGTAAAGTGGGCGGGGCCTATGTTGCCATGGCCCGCGTCAGGTTCATATGCTTAACATATTACACTGCTTATACATGTGAAGCAAAGAAGTTCCTTATATGAGGATGTTATTGCTCACTATTTTTCTCCAAAAAGAAGACGGGTTTATGTGTAAATAAGTTCGATGCTTAAAGGAGCCCGTAGGAAATTGGTGTTAGATTTTTTACAGTTCACCTAAATTCTCCAAGTGTTTAGTGTAATATTGAGAAGGTGGATTGCGTATGCTTACCATATTACTATTAAGCTTTATTAATAACTAAGTTAACATGAATTTCAGTTATTAATTTTACTCCACATGATATTCCGCACACCCAATTCACACAGTTACCATCCGCCACTGAATTATATATATATATATATATATATATATTATATATATATATGCGCCTCGGTGGTGTAGTGGTTAGCGTCGCTGACTATGAATCCATCGGCCCCGGGATCGAGACCCGGTGACGGCCGTCCCGCAGCAAAACCCAGCTGTTCATCCTTCCACGCAATAAAGAAAGAGGTTGGTAGATAAATGGGTACCCTGGGTGGCCTAGACGCTGTGCTGCTGGTGGGGCGTGGTTCGGATTCCACGTTAAACTGTAAGTCTAAGGTGGAGTAAAAAGCTTGACCGTCAGAATGAACAATTCGGGCGGAAGCAAACCAAAGGTTTTATATATATATATATACAGTATATATATTTATATTTATATATACACACCCAAGTACAATGTTAATTTCAATACTCATTTGGATAAGTGGATCGTGGATAATCTCAAAGGTGTGATTCAGATGGTGAAGGAGAGAATTATTCTCTCCAGAAGAAGAAAAGCGTTCTAGTTCATCAACTCAAGAAGAATGATGGGAGAAAATAACAGAATGTGTTATTACAGCTATTCACGTTATTTTCGTTGGAAACCGTTGATACATTACAAATTAGAGAGAGAGAGAGAGAGAGAGAGAGAGAGAGAGAGAGAGAGAGAGAGAGAGAGAGAGAGAGAGAGAGAGAGAGAGAGAAGTATGTTACCGAGCTTTACCAATAGCATTCTACAAAACAGTGAAACCAGACTAAAACATTCAAACAAAAAATATTTTTGAAATTCAACATATGAAAGAGAGAAAAAAGAATGGTGACGTGCATCAGGGACGAAAAGAAAGTCTTGAGAGTGAACGACTAAATAGGAACAACTTTCAAATACTACTTTTATAATATTTATATGACATTCAATACATACGTTAATGATATCTTTACTCAGAGGCGTTGTAATTTCAATGAAAAGATACAGTCGCAATAAGACATACTCTATATTTATTAGAAGCACAAGCTTTCTGTTAAAGTTTCTAGAGGCCTTAGAATAAGCCGAAAGGTTGTACTTTTAATAAATCCATCTCTATTTTAGCTTTAATCCTTTAATTCAAGTTCTCGTAATTGAGAGAAATATTCACTAAAAATTCCTATGAGAGCTTATTACACGAGTGATTTATGCAGGAACGAGATGGCGAAACGCATTTCAATCGATTTTTCCACTTTTTCCCAGAAAACATGTGAAAAGTCTCTGTTCAGGTGCCAAATTTTTTACTGGACTTTTTTTTTTTTCATGTTTTTTTATTATTAATGCTTTGAGTGTAAGGAAAAATAGGTCGGAGTAAGATGGGTTATGGTATGATGGTACGTTAGATTTTTTAGGTTAATTTTTTTTTTTATATTTCTATTCTTGTGAAAGATATTTTTGTAAATTTATTAAACGCATATAAATTTGGTAAAACTTCCAACCGAAGTTTTAATTCGTTATATATATATATTCCTTCTTTTCTTTCTTACCTTTCTTACCAGGGGCCTGGTAGACCCTAAAGCGGTCTGTCAGTTGGGAGCCCTCGGACGAGACTCCTCCATGCCTCACGATCTCCACACATCAAGTTCGCCCTTCTTCTTTGTTTAACATTTTTCCTCCACAATCTTATATCTGTTTCCTGGACTATCGCTCAAGTTCGGCCTTTGGTATTTCGGTGCTGCCGGCTTTAGGCAGAATTTCTTTGATTTCCCATGGAATGATTTCTCAACAGTCTCTCCACGCTTCGCGCGAAACGACTATGACACACCTGACCTCTGATCTTTCTACTATCTCTGATTGGAGCAGAGAAAACCTTGCGGTTTGCAATGCCTCAAAACCTCAGTTTCTTCATTTGTCTACTCGTCACAATCTTCCACACGACTACCCCCTTACCTTCACCTTCAACAACTCACGACTGAATCCTTCCTCTTCTCTTAACATTCTTGGCGTTTCCTTTTCTCGTGAGCTTCGTGGAAAGATCACATATACTCTCTTTCTAAAACAGCTTCTAAGAGGTAAGTTGTGCTGTACCGGCTCCCCAGTTTTTTCACCCCCACCAAGTTGCTGTCTCTGTACAGGGGTTTTGTCTGCTTCTGTATGGAGTATACGCTTTTCATGAGTGGGGTGGCTCAACCCACGCAGCTCCACTTGTCCGGGTGGAATCAAAGATTTTTCGTGGGGGTGGATTTGGCCGTTTTTGCGGTCGTATGTCCTTGGCCCCTCCTTTCCGGCATATATATATATATATATATATAGTACTTACTTCATGTGAGTTTGAACGACGGTTCAGGATCGACCTACGGTCAGCCCCTCTGCAGCATCCCGCCTCATTTGCGGGATTTGGTGAAGGAGGAAATTGTTGTCTGATCTCCTCATATATATATATATATATATATATATATATATATATATATATATATATATATATATAATATATATATATATTAGGGTGATTCAAAAAATCAGTTTTTTTTTTATTTGTTCAACCTGTATTTTTGTTCCCTATGACAAAAAGTAGTGTATGCCAAATTTGGTGAATTTTAAATAAAATTTACTATGTGCTGCCAGGCGTCAAAGTTTCCCTTTTTTTCAATTTGTTTGTTTTTACAACTTATGATTTTATGTTTAATTGTTTATATTTCAGAATTTTTAATTAATGGTTTATATACTAGCTTGCTTTTAATTGTTGTTTGGAACTCGCAATTTGATACCAATTAATCGATTATGGAAGCTAGGCCTAACTCACCATCACCTAGTTGCTCAGTTGGGAGAAGTTCTACAAGAAAAGAAACTGAAGTATGGCTAATTGGGCAGCCCTCTGCAGTACTAAAACATCCGTATTACCATCAGAGAAGGAAATGATGGCCCTCTTCATGCACTACAGAAATATTAAAAAGCGAGGCATTAGAGAATCATGCTACTCTACTGCGGATGATGTGCTAGCAGTTTGGAAAAAAACAGGAATACCAGCAAAACAGAGTAAAATGTAGTAGATAAAATTCAAGGAATACTGAAGGAATGGCAGCTGCTTAAGAAAAACAAAGCAAACAAATTGAAAAGATCACAAAATTTAAATACTAAAGAAGAAAAATGGAAAGATAAACTGGAAAACTTATTTGACATTGCTCATGAGAATGCTATGCAGCTTATAAAAAAGAAGATAAGAAATTCTTGAAAATGCAACGTGAGAAAGGACGTCATGGAAAAATGGGTACCATTGATGAGGCTGTTGCTAAAAAAGAGCAAAGAGCAGCAGAAAAGCAACATTATGAAAAGAGGAAAGCAGAAGAAGAGATCAAAAGAAAGAAGAATGAGAGGCTGTCATACTCACCAGTACATAATCAGAATCAGAGGAGAGTAAAAGTGATGAATCTGGTTTCTGTGCTGCACAACTTTCAACATGGAAAAGTAAGGTAGGCAAATGTAGAAAATTGTTTGATGATAAATTATTAGGAAGTCTTGATGTTGCAAAATTGAGTGACAGAAATGCGTCTCTAGTTTTAATGCCAACAATCAGACATCGCTTGAATGGGGCATCTGCGAACAAATAAAATGCATGTGTTTCGATACAACGGCAGCCAATACTGGTCCTAGAAATGGTGCAGCTATTCTTCTAGAACAAAAATTCGACAACGATTTATTGTGGCTGGCATGTCGACACCACATATTTGAAATTATGCTGGAAGCTGTTGTTTCAAAGTCTTTATCACCATCTTCTGGCCCAGATATAGTCCTTTTTAAGAAGTTCAGAGAAAAATGGTCAAGCATTAATAAGGAGGACTACGAAACAGTATTATCAGATCCAGATATTTATGAAAATATTCATGACATCAAAGATGACATAATTATATTTGCAGCAAATCAACTAGACACATTCCAACCAATGGACGATTACCTAGAACTATTGCAGTTAACAATTATTTTTTGGGAGGTGAACCAAAGGTGGAATCAAATTTAAACATCCAGCGGGACTTCATCGGGCTAGGTGGATGGCCAAAATTACATATTCATTAAAATTTTTTGTTCAAATCTCAGTTCAAAATTTCAGTAAAAGACAAAAAAGGACTAAAAGACATCTGTCTATTTGCTACTCGGTCATATGTAAAGGCATGGTTTACAGCTCCTGTGCCATCTTGCGCTCCTCGTCTTGATCTGGAATTATTATAGAATCTTGTAGTCTACAAACAAATAAATGACACAGTTGCATTTGTTGCTATTAAAAAACTGTTAGGTCACCTCTGGTACCTATCAGAAGAACTGGTAGCGTTGGCCTTTTATGATGATGAAGTGCCTACTGAAACAAAAAACAAAATGGTAAAAGCTTGCAAAATACAAAAGAAACTCTTCCTGCAAAACGGGCTTTTCTCGATCCTGCACTTATTCTAACGAAGAAATTAGAAGATTTTGTCACATCAAATACTCACAGATTCTTTACAATAACAGAATTTAGTTCAAAATTTTTACTCAAAGATGCTAAAGAATGGCATAATGATGAAGAGTTTAACTCCGCTAAGAAATCTATCAAACAGTGGAAAGTCGTGAATGATATAGCGGAAAGAGGAGTAAAATTAATGGATGAATATAATAAAATACTAACACATGACGAAGATCAAAAACAATTCTTGCTACAAGTAGTGAAAACCTACAGGGCTGTTTACCCTGATAGAAAAAAGAAACATTGATGAAGTAAGGACAGCTAATGTCTCAAATATCATGCTAGTTTAATTATGCATGCTTGTGGTTATGGTAGGACCTACGAGGGAGCTTTCCACATTAAAAAAAAGCAATGCGCCTTGTACTGTACCTCCTGGGTGGTGTGGAAAAATTTGACAATTTGAGTCGTTCTGTCAATTTTTAATTGCTGGTAGCAACCCTTAAAAATTAAAAATTTGCTAAAATATTTTAGGATAGTTATTTTTATGATGAAATGAACCATTTAAAGGGTTGAACACATTAAAATATAAAAAAAAATTTTTACCCCCATATTTGAATCACCCTAAATTATATATATGTATGTTTAAGTGTTTCAATTCCTTTGGTCATATATATATATATATATATATATATATATATATATATATATATATATATATATATATATATATATATATATATATATATATATATATATACTGTAGAGGCGGGGCCACCAGCTTGACCTCCGTGTGAAGAGAGACCAACACACGAAACAACATAAGGTTCATAAGGCAAGGTAAGGTACTGTATATGGCCAAAGGAGTTAAAACGCACATTTTTTGGAATGAGAGAGGTATTAAACACAAATTACCCCTAATATCACTGATGTATTTTGAGTACTGATAATGAATTAAGTAACACTTCTCACGATTTGTGAACTTCCTCAGGAGAATTTGACGTAATTATTATTTGCTATATTAGTTTAATACAAGCGGTATCTCGCTATCGCTCGCGACCGTTGTACAACTTGGCCCTCCTGGCGGGTAGCACTGTGACATATACTGCTATTTATGCAATTACCCCAATTACCCCCACCCCTCTCCCCCATTGCCCCCACACATAAAAGTAAAAAACGCCATTACCCCCTTACCCCACCCCCCCCATTCCCCCCAATTACCCCCCCTCTCCCCTATTCCCATCACACACCAAATTCATCGCTCTTTCCAGCATTCGCGCTTTCACCTCTCTGATCACTTCATCCATAAAAAGAGTGAACTACCACGGAGACATTACACGTCCTTGACGCATACCAACACTTACATAAGACCATTCACTCAATTCTTTATTTAGTTTCACACACGCACTACTTCCATCATAGACACTCTTCACAGCATTGGTGACTCTACTACCCACCCCACATATACCCTAGTCCTGTCACAAAGCTTCTTTATTCACTCTATCATGCGCTTTCTCAAGATCCATAAAATCCATGTATACCTAGCAATCCCTTTCACATGCTTTCTCGATCATTTGTCTCATTCCAAACATTTGATCCACACAGCGTCTTCCACCGCGGAACCCTCCTTACTCATCGCTCACCAAGCATTCTGTAATACCACGAACTCGTTCTATTACTATCCTACCATACACCTTCGGTATACTCATCAGACTTACACTTCTGTAGTTCTTACCTTTCACTCCTTCTACATTTCATTTTGTACAATGAAACATTTATTGCTTTCTTCCAGTCTTCAGGCACACTCCCATTTGTCCACCACAACCACTCTAACCCTTTCAAAACAATACAAAAATGCTACAGAGGGGAGTACACGTAAACTTGAAGGAGAATGATGTAAACTGATAACGTGGTGCTTCTGGTTGAATCAGAGAATGAGAATGAATTAAGGAGAGAAATGACAGAGTTTGTTGATATATGTCAAGCAGAGTGTGACTGGAAATTGAAAGCAAAGTAAAGAATGACAACCAAGTTATGGAAGCGATAAAATCTCTGGTAGGAAGGAAGTGCTTGATTTTAGAAACAGAGAGAGAGAGAGAGAGATTTATATGAATAAAAGCGTATTAGCGCCAACACAAGGCAGATAGATATTGTTTAATATAACAGTTTGGCTTCTTAATTCACAACAGTGGAGATGAATACTTTGATAAGCATGGTCTGAAACAGATTGACCGAATGAGAAATGAAAATGTTCGGGAAAGGTGTGGATGGTAAAATTCAGTGGATGTGAAAAAAGAGGAAAGTACGTTGTGTTTGTATGGGCACGTGGAGAGAATAAGGAATGATAACTGTAAAAAATGTGCATAATAGTGAGTGCTTAATTATGAAAGATGGAGGAAAGGAAATTGTTGATGAAAGATGTAATGAGTAATGTGTGAAGAAATGTGTTGATATAAATGTGGCACAAGAGATTCTAACGAGAAACAGAGAGAAATTAAATCAGTGTGTGTGTGTTGTGTGTGTGTGTGTGTGTGGTGTGTGTGTTCGAAGCAGTTTGGAATGTAAAAACTAAATAAAACCCCTTTTTTTGGTGATGAACTCTCAAATTAATTTGGAAGGAAAAAGAGACAGAATTGGAAAGACATTTCGAGTTAAACCTTTTATAGAATTTCGATTTCGAAAACTGTTTTCGCTGTTTGTCCATAACAGAACTCTCGAAGATGTTTCAAGTGGTAGCGAGAGAGAGAGAGAGAGAGAGAGAGAGAGAGAGAGAGGAGAGAGAGAGAGAGAGAGAGAGAGAGAGAGAGAAGAGAGAGAGAGAGGTTGAAAAATAATAAAAATAAAAATAATAAAAAGACGTAAAAAGACGAAGAAACGCACACACAACGCACACACACACACACACACACACATATATATATATATATATATATATATATATATATATATATATATATATATATATATATATATATATATATATATATATATATATATATATATATATTCAAGAAATAAGACCAAACCAATCAGTCAACAAAGTTTCGTACCTGAAAGGATTTATGGACGAAACAAGGACGGACATCGCATGGCTCACAGAAACTCATCTTAAGGATTGCCAAGGAAATTGTGAAAACTACGAACATTGCATTGATAAGAAAGAGATAAATATTAGAGTGCTTCAACTTACTAAGAGCGGATAGAACAACGAGACGTAAAGGTGGCTGTGCTATACATGTACATGAAGGTCATATAACAGAGACGATAATAAGTAAATCAAACAGCTTTGTGGAACTCCTAGCAGTGAAAATAGATAAACTAAACGTGATACTAATAGTCATCTATAGACCTCCAAACACCCCAACCGAAAAATTCTCGGAGGCCATTGATGACATCAGAAAGCTAATAAAGGCCATAAACCCTCCATCCCCCAATATAATGATCTGCGGAGACTTTAACTTCCCATTTATAAAATACAAAAAGGTGGATAGGAATATATATATATATATATACACCAGGACAAGGGGGGCACAAGAGAAGACCAGGAGCAAGCAAAAATATTGATGGCTCCCACAAATGAGTTTATGCTGACACAGGAGATAACAGAAAATACCAGAAAAAATAACTGCCTACATCTGGTATTCACGAATAACACGAACTTGATTGCTGATATAAAAACAACCCCAACCATTATCTCAGACCACAACTTAATCGAGATATCAACACATATGACGACAACATTAAAAGACCATACACATATTGAGGAAAGAAGCAAATTTGGGGCTTTTAACTTAAACTCCAAGACTATAAATTGGGAAGTAATCAGACCGCACATGGCCCAAGTAGAGTGGAGAACAGTTTTAGAGAATAAAATAACTGAAGAAATGCTAACAACGCTGGAGAAAAAAAATGCTGAGAATTTTAGAGAAATATGCTCCGAAAGCACAGCCAAAAGGAAAGAGGAACTGGCTAGAGAGGCAAAAGAAAAGAATATTCCGCAAAAGGAAGAGAGTGGAGGCGAAGTTAGCTAACTGCGGAGATAATGCCAGGAAAGTAATACAAGAAAAACTGGAGGGTACCGATAGGGAAATACAAGCCCTGATTAAAGATCATACAGAGAGGGAAGAGGAAAAGGCGGTGGAAGCAATAAAGGAAAATCCAAAATACTTCTATAGCTATACGAAAAGGAAAACAAAAGCGCGCGCCGCTATTGGGCCCTTCAGGAAGGGAAATAATGAACTAACCGACGATCCAAAAGAAATATCTGAACCATTGAGCGCCCAGTATGAATCAGTTTTCAGTACCGCAAAAAGTGATAAAGCGATACCTGACATAGATGCATTCTTTGAAGAGAAATTGCAAGGAGAGTGTATAACAGACTTTGATTTTACCCCAGAAGATGTAGCGAGAGCTATAGAACAAATGATAACCACATTCAGCTGCAGGTCCGGACAATTGGAACACATTATTGATTAAAAACTGTAAACATGAAATAGCTACACCTTTATACTGGATATGAAGAAGATCCGTAGACACTGGGGAAATACCGAGCATCTTGAAAAGAGCAAACATTGTCCCTATATATAAAGGAGGGGACAGATCTTAAGCAAAGAACTATAGGCCAGTGTCATTGACGTCTCACCTCACCAAAGTATTTGAAAGAATAGTTAGAGAGAAAATTTATGATTTCTTGGAGACGGTGGAAAGATCCAACGAAAATCAGCACTGATTCCGATCAGGTAGATCATGCCTATCACAACTAATAGAACACTACAACAATATCCTAGATGCACCGGAAAGCAATGACAACTACGATGTCATATATACACACAGATTTTGCTAAAGCTTTCGACAAATGTGATCACGGTATAATAGCACATAAAGTGAAATATATGGGAATAACACGCAAAGTGGGAAAATGGATCTACAACTTCCTCAGAGAACGTCTACAGGTCGTCAAAATTCAAGGTATATCATCATTAGAATCGGAAGTGCGCAGCTCAGTACCATAAGGGGCAGTACTGGCCCCACTCCTGTTCATTTCATGCTAACAGACCTAGACAGCGGAGTAAACAGCAACAGTATAGTAACATCCTTTGCAGACGATACAAAGATCAGCAGAAAAATCAGCGATGTAAATAAAGTGGAGGCGGGACACAAACAAAACATACAAATGGTCAGAAGACAAAAACATGACATTTAACACCGAGAAATTTCATCTCTTGAGATATGGTAGAAAAGAGGAACTTAAACAGACTGCATATTATGTTCCAGATAGACAGGAAAATCAGAGAAGAACGAAAGCGATCGATCTGTGGGTAATAATGACCGATGATGCGAAATTCGAAACACAAAATCAGATAGTGATAAATAAAGCAAAAATAGTCGCGGGACAGGTACTAAGAACGTTCAAAAGAAAGAACAAGACAGTAATGATTCCCCTGCTAAAAACACTGATTATACCAAAACTTGAATACTGCCCATTTTTGACGTCCCCATATAAAAAGGAAGACACTAATAAACTAGAAGAAACGCAAAGACATTTCAGAGCCAAGATTGATGGCTGCAAAGAACTCAACTACTGGGAAAGACTACGTAAACTAAACCTGTCCTCCCTGGAAAGAAGAAGAGAGTGGTACACCATAATCTACATATGGAAAATGATCGAAAAACTGGTACCAAACCTAAAACTAAACCCAATTACCATCCAAACAACAGTGGAAAATAGGAAAGGCAGAATGTGTAGTGTTCCCAAATTAAAGGCCCGACACGCGACCTCCTCAACACTGAAGGAAAATAGCTTGGTTGTCAGGGACCAAGACTTTTTAACCAGCTTCCAAAGGACCTCAGAAACGTTACAGGGGTCAAAGTTGAAGTCTTGAAGAGAAGACTAGATGCCTGGCTCAGGACGGTACCAGATGAGCCGGGTGTACTTGGCTATGTACGGTGGAGAGCGCAAGAAAGCAATTCGCTCCTCCACCAAGCCAGACCTAGAGGCGGGGCCACCAGCTTGACCTTCGTCTGAAGAGAGGCCAACGCAAGGAACAGCAACGAGGTTAACGAGGTGTATACACACCCACACCCACCCACACCCACACACACACACACTCTCACATAGGGGATAAAGAGGTGCATAGAACTATGTTATATATATATGTTTTAGTTTTCTAACATAATTTTTAAGTGGGGAAAAGTCCCCACAACAGTAGTTTCATGGCCGGGAAATGTTTTCGCGTTTTTTGGAAAAGTTTAACAGTTTTTTAACATTTGAAAAGTTCAAAAAAGTTTTGTCGTTCCAACTTCGCTTTCATTGTCTGAATAAAGTGAAAGTAAATAAAAGAAAATATTTATTTATTTTATTGGTCTCTCTCTCTCTCTCTCTCTCTCTCTCTCTCTCTCTCTCTCTCTCTCTCTCTCTCTCTCTCTCTCTCTCTCTCTCTCTCTCTCTCTCTCTCTCTCTCTCTACTCTGCAGGGTGTATAAAAGTTATGCACATTTCTTCTGGGTGTTGTGAACTTTATACTTTGGGTATAACAGCCCTCTAGTCCCGAGTCGTGGGATTCTAGAGAATTTGGTTGCCAGTTCCTTTAGGCTTTTAGGCTCTCTCTCTCTCTCTCTCTCTCTCTCTCTCGGATGCTTTCCTCTGACTGAAAAAAAAATCTACTTTTCTTTTAGTGTTACGTCTTTTTCGCTACTTTTACTATAAGGGCCCTACCTCATGCGTGGGAAGAGAGGCTTTGAAACTTCTATAAATAACAACATTTAACGCTCCTGGGTCATGAGAGACTGGAATGGGGTGCGATTAATGAAGTGTGGCTAGTACCCGTTAAGCCCATTCCTAACGCGTAATGGCTGCCAGGCCAGCAGAAAGTCTCGGTTGTAGCTGCTGGGTCTGGTGAAATATCCCTTGAACACTGGATTCTAAGAGTCTGGCCGTTTGTGAGTGGATAGTAAGACTTAGTAAGGAGCTGCATCTCGCTGTCGCTCCTGGCTGGAAATCCGTGACGCCTGCGTCGCGAGTGTTTGTCAGTTGGTAGCTGCGACACGTTTGGGACTGTCCGGCCCTGGGGAAACCCTTGTCGGTGCGGCAGTAGCGAGAGGTGTAGTCTTCCGGATGGGATGAACGTCACTGGCAGATAGGCGGATGCGGCTTGCGCGGGAAGAATTCACCGACCCCCCTCTATTTTTATTTACTGGTCAGAAAGTTTTCGATAGTTTTCATTGCTAGAACGTTTTATCTTACTCAGTGTATTCGGAGTTACAAAAATAAATTATAATGACTGGACCGCAGAAACTGAAGGCTGAGTGCACGAGGTGTGGAGTAAACCAGGGGTGACGAACTTCAAAGAAGCTTGCTTCGAGAAGATCACCACTCCAGCATGTGCTGCTTTTGCGAACTCAGGCAGTTGTACGAGAAGTTAGAGGAGAGAGTCCTGCGGCTCGAGTCGTCCAAATCGGCTGTTGGAGGCGCGGCAGTCGCTGCTACGGCTGCGCCCTCCACCCCGGAGCTTATTGATAGGATAGCCGCCCTAAAAAGGCAGTCCAGCAGCGGACTGGACAGAGCTCGAGATCGCGGAGAAAGGGTAGAGGTGCAACCGGGGCCGGGGTGCAAAATCAGTGTCAGGAATCGCCAGCGACCCACGTGGAATGCACGGAACCGCGACGCAAGGTGGAGGGCGCAAAGAAGGGGCCGATAGAGAAGGGTGGGAAGGGGCCAATAAAGAAATAGGGTGGGAGGGGCCTTACTGATAGCCCAAAGAAGCCGAAGGATGTAGCTGCCGGTCGGGGTGGCTCGGGTGCTGTAAGTGCGGCTGGGTCTACGGGTGGCGACAGGTACCGAAAGGTCTCTGGCAAGAAGGCTGCGAAGCCGCAGCCTGAGACCACGGTTGCCGCTGTCAGAACCTCCAACCGCTTTAGTCTCCTGTGCGCGAAGGAGGAAGACACCGTTTTGATTGGAGACCCACAGATCAGGGGCCAGGAGAAGTACTTTGCTTCTGAAAACCTCGTCACTGGCCTCACCGTTGACGAATCGTTAGACGGGAGTGATCACGGTCTGTTTAGGTTCTGTGTCTGCGTTCCTCGGGTGAAGCTTAGTAACTCGAGAGGCAGTAAGCTCGATCTACGGCGGGCGGACTTTGTTGGCCTCTGGGATAGCGTGGGTGAGATGGGGTTAGAGGTTGGCGGCGATGTTGAGGGAGTGTGGAGTGTATTCCGGGACCAGTTTATGGTGCTGCAGTCTACTGCCATACCCTCAAAACCGGTCACTCCTGCTTCAACGCAGCCTAAGTGGTTCAGTTAGGACATCGTTTCGGCTATCCGAAATAGGAAAGCTGCGTATAGGAGGGCGAAGGCCAGTCGTTCCTATGAGAACACTGAGGCGTATGTCCGCTTGTGCAGGGAAGTGAAGGCCAAGGTTAGGCTAGCCAACCGTAACGAACTCTGGGTGGCAAGCCTCTGCAAGACGAACCCCTAAGGAATTCTTCACCTATGTTAATAGTAGAAAGCTCATTAGAAGCATGATAGGCCCGTTAAAGGACCCCAGCAGCGCGCTGCGGACCTCCGACGCGCACATCACTAATGTGCTGAATGAGTACTTTGCGGGAGTGTTCACCAGGGAGGACACCCGCGTCATCCCCGAGCCAGGCGTCAGGCACGCCTGTGCTCGCTTGGATAGTGTTCGGTGTACCGTGACAGACGTTGCAGATAGAATAAACAAACAACGCTTTTAAGGCTCCTGAGCTAGACCAGTTCCTCCCCAGAGTCTTGCGGGAAGTGCACGACCAGGTGGCTTCCCACCTGGCTACAGTCTTCAACAAATCGTTGGAGACGGGCCATGTGCCTGGTGATTGGAGGGAAGCCAACGTGACTCATATCTTTAAGAAAGGGAATCACGAGAGTCCAGGGAACTATCGTCCCATTAGTCTCACTTCGGCTATAGGTAAATTATTAGAGGGGACAATAGCGGATAGGATCGTTGACCATTTGGATTCCTACAGGCTGTTTGGGGACCCCCAACATGAGTTTAGACGGCATAGGTCGTGTCTTACCAACCTGCTCGAGTTTTTCCACGTCATGCGGAGTGAGTACGATAAGAGTAGGGCGATTGATATACCGTACTTTATCTCGACTTTCAGAAAGCCTTTGATAAGGTACCTCACCGCCGGCTAATGGCCAAGGTCCATGCGCTGGGTATCGATGGGGAAGTAGGTAGCTGGATTGGAAACTGGCTGAAGAATAAGCGGCAGAGGGTTGTAATTAAAGGAGCTAGCTCGAGTTGGCCTCGGTCACTAGCAGGGTTCCTCAGGGTTCCGTTTTGGGGCCACTGTTGTTTATCATTTACATAAATGATATGGACGCTGGCATCGTCAGTAGGATCACCAAATTCGCTGATGACACCAAGCTTGGTGCCATTGTTGGGACGCCTGAAGCGATCGAGCAACTGCGTGCGGACCTACGTAGAATAGGAGAGTGGTCCGAAAAATGGCAAATGCCGTTTAACTTGGGTAAGTGCAGGGTCATGCACATTGGCTACGCCAATCCCAAGTCGGACTACTCGATGTTGGGGAGTAATATCGAGGCCACTGATTTTGGAAAGGACTTGGGTATGCTAATTAGCAACGACCTTAAGTTTACCAAACAGTGCGTAGAGGTGGAAAAGAAAGCCCAGAAGCTGTTGGGTTATATCAGGAGGCAGTTTCAGTTTCGGAACAAGGAGATTGTGCTTTCTCTGTACAATTCCCTGATTCGGCCGCACCTGGAGTATGCTGTGCAGTTCTGTCAGCCCACCCTCAGGAAAGATATTGACAGGCTGGAGCGACTCCAGGTAAGGGCCACAAAGTTAATCCCTTCCGTTAGGCATATGGGCTATAATTGACGTTTACACGCCCTGAATTTGTTTTTGCTGGAAACTCGGAGGCTGCGCGGTCAACTCATCGAGGTTTTCAAGCTCTTTCACGGGTTCAACGATGTCGATTTTAGAAGCATGTTTAGTTTAAATGATAACTCAACTCGCAAGAATAGTTGGAAGTTGGATTTGAAACGGTTTAGCACTAGTGTGTGTGAAAATTACTTGACACGTGGAACAGGCTACCTTCAGAAGTTGTGAACAGTTCTTCTGTGGATCAGTTCAAGAAAAGGTTAGCCCGAATCTTCCACACTATTTGAGGGTGTAGAATTTTTCCATGGCACCCGTTGCAATTGGTACCTCCTCGGTATGGGCCGCAAGGCTTTTTGAGGTACTTCTTTTCCTTGTAATTCCTTGTAACTCTCTCTCTCTCTCTCTCTGAACCCCTTCATTTTCTTAGTAAATTAAAAGCTTGCGGCATATATATATATATATATATATATATATATATATATATATATATACATACACTTCCCTGTAAGAGTCCAAAAATATCAACTAAATCGATGTTTATTTTTTATTTCCTCTGTAAAACATTTGAAAAAGTGTTTGTTGATGTGTCACATTTTTAATGAACGCTTTCTTATGATGTTATTTGTTAATATTTATGCCTTTCGTGTAAGGAAAGATGGGTCAGAGTAATTGTGGTAACATTCAGTTATTGGTTAAGTTTGGTTAAATTAGACTTAGTTTATTGTAATAATTGTGTCAGATACTTAATATATTGCCCATAAATAAGTACGAGTACATTTGGAAGTTATTTTTGTTGGGGTATATATACAGGGTGGTCAAAAAGTTCCACTACAGTTGAAAACTCTCATATGTATAATAAATATATAATAAAGAAATTTCCCAAGTGTAGTGCCACTTTTTGAACACCCTGTATTATATATATATATATATATATATATATATATATATATATATATGGTGTTTTAAAAGTCGCACTACACTGTTAAAATTTATTTATTATACATTTTATTGTACAGTGCTTACAAGAAGTCTCACGCCTCTGTCTCGTCCCAAGCTCGTCTGTTAGGTATAAAATGGGCAGTCCTTATGCAGCGGAGGTGTGTTCAGATTGGTGCACATAACTGCTGTAACCCAATCAATGACGTCCATTATTACGTCACTTCTGCTACATTTTAGTGTTTTAAAATACAAATGATTAAGAAGCAGAATGACCAAGTTTCGGGATGTTGGGATGGTTATGGAGCAATCTAGTCATCATAATATTAGCTGGGCATTACATTATACCGTCTCAATATATTTAGACTATAGAGAACGACTAATTCGGCAAATATCCCAAATCATGGCATGATACCTAAGTTATTTTGACACAGGTCTAAATTATTTGCTCAAATGCAATTATTCATATTAAGTAATTGTTGGGAATTGTTGTCAATATTGTTGTTTTGTGATACATATCCTACGTGAAGAATCTAATGACCAAATTTCTCAGTGAACCTCTCACGCGCTCGCATTTCGAGGAAGTCACGGTCGTCTCACTAATAGAGAGTTTATCCATTGTTTTAAGTGGTAACCTATTCCATCTTATGAAAGTCATTAGTCTAAAGCAAGACTAGTGGGCCGTGAATCAGAAATTTGCATTTGATTTGTTCATCGTAATTATTACGTAATATAGTATACTGTATATAGTAGTATATAAGAGTTTATGGTAGCATATCATATGACAATTCCCATAACATGTGATGGCCTCGATGTTGCCAGTTTTTTATTTTTCCTGAAACTATTACCTTCTCATAGTTTGTTTCAACAATGCATATATTATCATCTCCACGAGCGTAGACATTGCAAGAAAAGATTCTAACTAAGGATAAGTAAAGTTCTTTCATGGTCACAATATATACTTTTATAGATGTCAAACATAAAAATATAATAAAATTCTATATTAACATAAATATATATTCGATACACATTTACGTCATGGCTTTAACATCAGTATTTCGTATAGCTTCGTCCGGCATCAATAATTTCTTGCAATCGTTGCGGCATAGAAGAGGCCAGATTGTAAGGAATGTTTGGTGTTCGGCGTAAGCTCTCCCAACTATTCCTCGTGTGAGCTAAAAGTGCTTCAAATGTTCTTTCATTGCGTTGCTCCCATTCGTTAATCATTATTGCCCAAAGGTTTTCAATCGGATTCATATCAGGAGAACGTGGTGGCAGAATTAGATTAATAATCTCTGGGTGATCGTACCACGCTCTCACAACGTTACTCCTATGAATGGGACTGTTATCTTCTATTAAGTAAAATGGTTCCGGCGCTGGAACCAGATACGCAAGAACACTGGGTAGCAGCACCTCTTCCAGTATCTGGCAATATTGCTGTCCAGTAAAGCGTCCATCTACTTGAGTCAATTCTGACACCATAGCCAGACATCGAGCCCCACCCAACCTCGTTTCCTTCGACATAGCAACGCTTACCTCCATCCTCATTCCACTTCCTTCATTAAACCTATTATCGCTTTTACTGTCCCTTCCTTCCATCCTTCAATGCCAGCGTTCTTAAACCTAGCACATAAATTATATAATATGGAATCTAACACCTTAGATCTCTACGCATTCATTTTACTTGAAGACGCCTGTGTCTTAGGGGAATCTAAGTGTTGAGAGTGGGCTTGAGGGGTAGTCCGTAGATTATTACAGATGATCTTGAACGCTCCAACTATTTAAAAAATATTTATTACGCACATCATATGGCATAATACACACATGAATTTAAGTATCTCTTACACTATAGGAATGGAATTGAATCCTACCAGAGTTAAAAAGTCGCAAAATATGATAGATTAGTTTGTATTAAGAGGTTACTAAGAGAAAAGGATTTGGGATAGAGCGGAAGCAGAGAGTATTTTCCCCGAGTTTCGGTTATTATTAACGTTATATGGATACATTGCCGATGTCCCTGCTGAAGACCTCTGATGGGATGCGGTGTGATCAGATAGAGAGAGAGAGAGAGAGAGAGAGAGAGAGAGAGAGAGAGAGAGAGAGAGAGAGAGAGAGAGAGAGAGAGAGAGAGAGAGAGTTACAAGGAAAAAGTACCTCAAAAGGCCTTGCGGCCCATACCGAGGAGGTACCAATGGCAACGGGTGCCAGGAAAATTTTTACACACTCAAATAGTGTGCAAGATTTGGTCTAACCTTTTCTTGAACTGATCCACAGAGGAACTGTTCACAACTTCTGAAGGTAACCTGTTCCACGTGTCACAGATCTTATACGTAAAGTAATTCCCACACACACTAGTCCTAAACCGTTTCAAATCCAACTTCCAACCATTGTTGCGAGTTGGGTTATCATTTAAACTAAACATGCTTCTAAAATCGACATCGTTGAACCCGCGTAAGAGCTTGAAAACCTCGATCAGTTGACCGCGCAGCCTCCGAGTTTCAGCGAAAACAAGTTCAGGGCGCGTAACCGTCGATTGTAGCCCATATGCCTAACGGAAGGGATTAACTTTGTGGCCCTCGCCTGCACTCGCTCCAGCCTCTCAATATCTTTCCTGAGGGTGGGCGACCAGAACTGCACAGCATACTCCAGGTGCGGCCGAACAGGGAATTGTACAGAGAGCACAATCTCCTTGTTCCGAAACTGAAATTGCCTCCTGATATAACCCAACAGTTCTGGGCTTTCTTTTCCACCTCTACGCACTGTTTCGTAAACTTAAGGTCGCTGCTAATTAGCACACCCAAGTCCTTTTCTAAATCAGTCACCTCGATATTACTCCCAACATCGAGTAGTCCGACTTGGGATTGGCGTAGCCAATGTGCATCACTTTGCATTTACCCAAGTTAAACGGCATTTGCCATTTTTCGGACCACTCTCCTATCCTACCTAGGTCCGCACGCAGTTGCTCGATCGCTTCGGGCGTCCCAACATTGGCCCCAAGCTTGGTGTCATCAGCGAATTTGGCGATCCGACTGACGATGCCACCGTCGATATCATTTATGTAAATGATAAACAACAGTGGCCCCAAAACGGAACCCTGAGGAACCCCACTAGTGACCGAGGCCCAACCCGAACTAGCCCCTTTAATTACAACCCTCTGCCGCCTATTCTTCAGCCAGTTTTCAATCCACCTACCTATTTCCCCACCGATACCCAGCGCGCGCACTTTCGCCATTAGCCGGCGGTGAGGTACCTTATCAAAGGCTTTCTGAAAGTCGAGATAAAGTATATCAATCGCCCTACTCTTATCATACTCACTCAACATGACGTGGAAAAACTCGAGCAAGTTGGTGAGACACGACCTATGCCGTCTAAACCCATGTTGGGAGTCCCCAAGCAGCTTGTAGGAATCCAAATGGTCAACGATCCTATCCGCTATTATCCCCTCTAATAACACTGGCCAACAAAATGAAACTTTTTTTTCTCATCACAAACATGATCACACTTTTCTTAATGCATTTTTCGCGCTGATTCCGAATCTGGTTTTATTTTTTTCTAGCACGTATAGTTATATAGATACACTGGTTTTGATATTTTTAAGTTTTTGATATTGCTATAAGAAAATTTATGGATGTATAGATCACACTTAGGAATGCTAAACAACAAATACATCATATACCTTATTCAATGTACTTATAAATAAAGAATATATACATTATTTTATTAAAAGCGCTGTGAGTGTGATTTCCTTTTGTAAATTTGGCCTGGATTGTCACGATACAGCATCCAACAATGGTCCGCCATCATGCTTTCATTCCAATATCCTTGGTAGCGCTTCTCCATCATCTGAATATCTTGATGGAAGCGCTCTCCTTGCTCGTCACTCACTGCACCAAGGTTTTCAGGAAAGAAATCTAAGTGGGAATGCAGGAAGTGAATTTTTAACGACATTCGACACTCCATTTCTTTGAAGGCATCAAGGAGGTTCTTGACTCCATCCTTATACGCAGGTGACTTGTTGCTTCCAAGAAAGTTTTCACATATCCATTTGAACGCCAGCCAAGCCTTCAATTCCAGCGGACTTAGGACTTTTTCAAATTCAGTGTCATTCAAAACCTCCCTTATTTGTGGCCCAACAAAAATTCCTTCCTTCAATTTTGCTGCAGTAACCTTCGGAAATTTCCTTGAAAGGTATTGGAACCCTTCAGAATTGACTTTACCCATTGCTTTAACAAAATTCTTCATTAAACCAAGTTTAATGTGAAGAGGTGGCAGATAGATCTTTTGGGGATCCACTAAAGGGACAGACTGGACATTGCTTATCCCTGGGACATATGTATACCTAAGTGGCCAGTCACTTTTGGTGTAATGTTCTATAGTGGCGCGACTGTCCCACAGGCAAAGGAAACAACAAAATTTTGTGAATCCTGACTGCATACCCATAAGCATTCCTATAACTTTTAGATCTCCACAAACATTCCATTGATGACTGTCGTATTTGATTGCCTTAAGTAGTATATCCATATTGTCATATGTCTCTTTTAGATGGACGGAATGGGCAATGGGGATGGATGGCATTATATTACCATTATGCAAAAGAACTGCTTTCAGGCTTCTCTGCGACGAATCAATAAAGAGGCGCCACTCAGATGCCACATACGTCTGAGATATGGCTGTAAATAGTCCATTGATGTCATGGCAATAACAGAGAGGACCGTCTACTGAAAAGAATGCTGTTAATTCAAAATTCCGCTTTCGGTAGTAACTAATACGAACATTGTTCTCAAGTAAATTGTTCTCCTTTAGTCTTGAGGCGAGAAGCTCTGATTTCTCTTTAGACAGCGATAAGTCTCTAACAAGATCATTCAACTGTCCTTGGGTTAACTTTTTAGGCTCTAAATGTCTACCTTCAAAAGTGTACTCTGGTTCTGTAGATGGTCCGGAAACGCCAGTTGCACCTTCATCACTTTCCATGTCATCTATGATAGAATCTAGCCTATCACTTGGGGGAATTGGAATGGGCAATGTTTCATCATGTTTTACTGGTCTACGTGCTGAATCCAAGTTTGGATATACAATCTGGTGTTTGTTCTTGGCAGAAAACCCCATTAAGTTCACACTACAAAAATAACAGTCTTCATGATGATCTCTCGGCTCCCTCCATATCATGGGTATGGCAAATGGCATTGAAGCTTTCTTTTTGTTAAGCCAATCACGTAATCCATTTGAACAGCCAGAACAGATTTGATGTGGCGCCCATGGTTTATCTTGGTCACCTAGATGGCAACCAAAGTATAGCTTGTATATTTTCTTAATGTCGGTTGTAATACTTCGTCGCTGTGTTTTAGTTGTCAACTGGCCGCATACGAAACAGAACTTGTCGGGGTCATTCTTACATTGTCGAGGCATGTTGACTGACCTGAGCAAACTATAAATTCAAAAAAAATGTACACCAACTTGACACAACAAGTTCTTGGACTGGACTGATCTTTTGACACACAAAGCACGGCGTTGTTGCCTGAATCACAATGCTGCTAGACGTAAAAGCTCACACCTGAAATACATAAGATGTATAATTAAGATAATTGAAATAAATAAGATGAATAAACTAAAAAAACACAATAAAATAAACACAATCAAATGTTGAAATATTAGTATTTTGCCTATTTAAAATGGTTAAATCTGTGTAGTTATATATATGCCTTCATCTTGAAAACTATACGTGCTAGAAAATCTGAATGCAGTTTTGGAATCAGCGTGAAAAATGCTATCCAGCCACCACAAATTTTACTCTGATGAAAAATCTTTGTTGACCAGTGTAATTTACCTACAACTGAAGTGAGACTAATGGGACGATAGTTCCCTGGACTTTCGTGATCCCCTTTCTTAAAGATAGGGGTCACGTTGGCTTCCCTCCAGTCACCAGGCACCTGGCCCGTCTCCAACGATTTGTTGAAGACTGTAGCCAGGTGGGGAGCCACCTGGTCGCGCACCTCCGCAACACTCTGGGGAGAACTGGTCTGGCCCAGGAGCCTTAAACGCGCTCAGTTTGTCTATTCTATCGGCAACGACTGTCGCGGTACATCGAACACTATCCAGGCCAGCACCTTCGTGCCTCACGCCTGGCTCGGGGATGACGCGGGTCCTCCCTGGTGAACACTCCCGCAAAGTACTCATTAAGCACATTAGCGATGTCCGCGTCGGAGGTCCGCAGAACGCCGCTTCGTCCTTTAACGGACCTATCATGCTTCTAATGGGCTTTCTACTATTAACATAACTGAAGAACTCCTTAGGGAGAGAGAGAGAGAGAGAGCTTTTAAATCACACCTTTTAAATGGTTTCTGGGTAAGGGCTTCGCGTATGTTATTTTAGTCCAGGGTAGTTTATGTGGAGGTGTTAACGTAACTTGCACTTGGGACTGTTAATTGTAAGACAACTACCATAGCTGGGACTGAGACACGTTATCCCCTGCATACTCTATATATATCTATATACAGTAGTGTCTCTATATATAAATAGATAGAGTGATCAACACAATGATAATGTGGACGTCATTGATGGGGTTAGAGCAGTTATGTGCACCAATCCGAACACACCTCCGCTGCCATAAGGACCGCCCATTTTATACCTAACAGACTAGCTTGGGACGAGACGGAGGCGCGAGACTTCTTCTAAGCACTGTACATATGAGACTTTTCCAACTGCAGTGCGACGTTTTGAACACCCTGTGTGTGTGTATATATATATATATATATATATATGCAACACACACTCACACACACACACACACACACACACACACAGTATATATAAAATATGATGTTTCAGAAGCTGTCAGTTCTGTCCCACAAGGTACAGTATTAGCCCCCTTGCTTATAATAATGATTATAGACATTGATGCAGATATTAATGACAATATATGACAAAAATATGCAAGGAACTATGAAACAAAGGTGACAGAAAAATTACAAAATGAAATTTAAACATGATTCAAGTGGGCTGAAGACAACACTATGAAGTTCAACGAAGAAAACATCCAACATCTAAGACATTGTAACAAGAAGGTGCTATAGAATAAAGGGTACAAAACTTTGCAAGCCAAACAGATAACATCAGACCCAAGTTAAGGACTTCGGAATAATAATAATGTCATTGGATGCAGGATTCAAAGAGCACGAAACATTAAAATCACAACATCTAGAAAAATGATGGGAATTATCTGGAGGAGCTACCACCGTAGAAAAACAAACATTATGCTAAAATCATGGGAGAGTTTAGTCAATCAGTAATTCAATATTGCTAAGTAGTTACAAACTCATACAGAAAACGAGACATTGCAAACATAGAAGCCATACAAAGGACTTTTACGTCTAAGATAAATAAAACAAAAGGTGACGTTTACTGATCTCGATTACAATCCCTGAAATTTTACTCCCTAAAAGAAGACGCGAGCGGTACACAATAACATACATATGAAAAATACTCCCCAACGATACCAAATAGTTGATATTCGATTAGCACACATACAGTATATTACTGTACAACCATACTCTCTAGTCTACAATTTCTATGTGTGCATAACGTAATTGTCGAGCTAGTTTATATGTTCTCTTTCCTGCAAAATTTCCATGGCTAATTTTCCAGGGTCAAGGTATTTTCTTCAACCTTTTCCCGTACCCGCCTCTGGCGGGGAGGGAGCGGAGGGTGGGGAGCGAGCCTTGTGCTTTTCTATCCAGTTTTCTACTAATGTTAGAATAATTAAAAAATGCACTAGTTTAATAACAGGAACCTCCCCAAGTGGACGGGAAGGTCTTTGAGGCTTCCTCTTGTCCTTGTAACTCCTTGTAACCTTAGAAATGAAATGGAAATACAATGGAATGAGAGAAGAAGCAGATTCTGTACTGTCCAGCTGCGGTGGGACAGCGGGCCCTGAAAACGAGGCTGGAAAATACCCTCAAAATACGAGACCCGAATCTTTTTAATGTCTTGCCAAAGAACTGAGGAGCCTCCAGCACACCAACCTGAATAATTCTAAGAACCAGCTGGATAGGATTTTGTGAAGAGTTCCTGAGTAGCCATGCGTGGCTGGCTACGAGGGCAGGAGGAGAACGGAAACCAATTCCTTCCTCTACCAAATCCCGCAAATGAGGTAGGATGTTGCAGAAAGGTCAACTGCGGGTCGATCCTAAACTGTTTGTCGAAATCATATATATATACAGTATATATATATACACATTTCAACTGCAAAGAACACGCAGTATAATTAACGTAAAGAACGACGCTTGTATAGGAGAACATTCCGCGCAAGATGAGGAGGGAGAACGAACAAATGAAAAAATGAGGTAACCACCCGGGACTCGAACCCGGGATCTTCCGATTGCCGGTCAGATATGATAACCACTACACCATGGTCCTCACTCGATCAGAAGTCGTAATTCTCCTACATACGTGCAGAAACCAATGCCCCGAGGGGGGCACCTCCCGCATGCCGCACCTATATATACATTTCAACTGCAAAGAACACGCAGTATAATTAACGTAAAGAACGACGCTTGTATAGGAGACATTCCGCGCAAGATGAGGAGGGAGAACGAACAAATGAAAAAATGAGGTCACCACCCGGGAATCGCGTATGTAGGAGAATTACGACTTCTGATCGAGTGAGGACGATGGTGTAGTGGTTATCATATCTGACCGGCAATCGGAAGATCCCGAGTTTGATTCCCGGGTGGTTACCTCATTTTTTCATTTGTTCGTTCTCCCTCCTCATCTTGCGCGGTATGTTCTCCTATACAAGCGTCGTTCTTTACGATAATATATATATATATATATATATATATATATATATATATAATGTTACATTCCTTATTCGGACTATAGTGGATTTAACTTTCCCAGAAGAGTTCCTTGTTCCATGCACGGTCTGTGTGTAACATAGAATATCTCAGGGAACCATTCTGAGTTCTATCCAATATATATTATAATATATATATATATATATATATATATAGATATATATATAATATATATATATAATATATATATATATGATGCAAATCCACAAGGAAGCGAAAAATTATTTTTCTTATCCTTGTGGGTTTGCATCATTCATTCATTCATTTCACGTGTGAAAATTCATCATATATATATATATAATATAATATATATATATATATATATATATATATATATAATATATATATATATATATATATAGGGTGTCCCAGAAGTCTTGGAGGGATTTTTGTTTGGCTATTACTTTTTCTTTTTTGTTTAATTTATTTATTTTTATTTTTCAATTAAAGTACCCTTGCTGCGATTAATGAAAATAGAATCCTGGATAGTGCAACAAAGAGTGGCTATTGTGGAACTTTATTTGACAAACAACTCTTCCATCGTTACCACTCAAAGAGCTTTTCGATTAAAATTCAACACACGTTCTGCTCCTTCCGATCGAGCTATTCGACGGTACGTCGTTAAATTTCGTATGGGAAAGGGTCAGGGAGACGAACCACGGACTGGGCGTCCTCGGACAAGCCGAAGTCCAACTCTGGATGAGATGGTTCGTGAAAGCGTTGAGGAAAATCTACATCAGTCCGACGACGCAGCCAGGAATTAAACATTTCAAAAAGTTCCTTATATCGAATTTTAAGAGAGCTATCAATCTTTACCCGTACAAAATTCAAATTGCTTAAAAAATTAAACCACAAGATCATCAGAGTCGGATAACGTACGCTAATACGATTTTAGATTTACGCAATGAAAATGAAGATTTTCACCAGATATTAAATTTGTAATTAAAATCGCAATAAATATATTTTCAAGTGTTACAAACCTTTTTTTATTTGATTCCCCAAAGAAAAAAGTTATAGCCAAATAAAACCCCTCCAAGACTTCTGGAACACCCTTTACTACTAGAAGAACTCTTGTTACTCCGATTAAATGATTACCTATGGACATCTAATCAGTTTGGTTTTAAAAGGTTCCACTTAACTGACCTGTGTATCTATGTACTTAAAGAAACAATATCTAAATACATTGACAATAATTCAATTATTTATAGCTGTTTCCTAGATAAGTAAGGCATATGATAGAGTGAACCACAATATTTTATTTAAAAAACTAGAAGACAGGAAGGTTCCCATGTACATATTAAACTGATTGAAATTTTGGTATTCCCACCAATCTTTTACCGTTAGGTGGGGCAATGTATTATCCGAATGTTTTGGCTCCTCCTGCGGGGTGAGACAAGGCTCCTTGCTCTCCCCTATGCTGTTTAATGTGTATATTGACGGATTAATTGCTTCACTTAATGAGGCAACAGTAGGATGTTGTATAGATAACAGAAGGATAAATAACTAAGTTTATGCCGATGATATGGTGTTAATAAGTCTCTCTGTTAAAGGTCTGGATCGCCTACTAAAAGTACGGGGCTCCAATAAACCTTGGCCCCCCCCTGCATTTAATGAGAAACAATTAAAACTTGGTGTTCCCGCCATTGGCTTCCAAGACAGCTTGAATTCGCTTTGGGTAGCTTGCCAAAAGTGACGTGAATAGATCTTAATCGTTACGCAAATTTGCTAAAACAGTTTCAGTGTGTTGCGTCATTGTATCCTTCGAAAATCGATTTGCTGCAGGTTCTTGAAACAAGAGACATTCAACCTTGTCCTTTATAACTGATCCAATGTGTTCACAGACGTTCAGGTCAGGAGAATTTCCTGGCCGTTCTTCATTTCCAAAGAAATCGATCTCATGGTTCCGTAACAACTGTTGAGTGGCTAATGCCTTAAAGCAGGGGGCCTTATCGTGCAGAAGTGTGACCTGATCGACATCCATAACATTGTTTGGGTTTCTTAGGAAAGGAATAACATGCTGGGATAGAATAATATCACGAAAATACTGTCCATCCCAACTCTGACCATTTGGCTTCAGCACCCACATGAGCTTCTTTGCAGTGAACAAATCAAACACACCAACACACTCACTGCAACACAGTCTGGACTTTTTAATAATTCGCGATAATGTTCATTGTCATCGATTTCATCTGGTGTTGTGGCCCACACTCGATCATTTTGGTAGTTAGGCCGACATGTTACGTAAACAAAAAATTCATCGGAGACAGCTAAATGCATGAAATCATCCACATCACAATCTTCAAGATAATGGGCAAACCACATTCTGTCATCGATGTTAAGTTGAGTTTTTCTTGGCTTTGGAAGTTCATGCCAAGGCTTTAAACCTTGCCTATGACGGTACAGTCGAATGATCTCACCACTAACGATCTTTCCTCTCAACACTTCGATTTCTCTAGAAAGTTAAGCACAGCTGTTTTTCCGCTTACGCGTACCGCTTTCAATGATGTCCTTTGTTTCCTGAGAGAGTGGCAAATTTGGGCGCCCAGATTTGGTTGTATCCATTTCACATTCATCCAAAGTTTTATTCCAATTTCTTTTGACGAAGTCCTCACTTCTTCGCAACTTTTTGGCAACCCATGAACGTGTTATAAAGGTGGCTCCAGCATCACGAGCGTCCCGAAATGTTATTGCTCGTATGCGATCTATCACACGTTGCCTCTCCGAATCACCAATTAATTGAGAAGCCATTATATTATCACTTTATCAGCTAGAGTAATTTTAATACCTGCAATAAATAAAGAATTTTATATTTTTTTTTAATCACTAAAAACTATTTCGATATAAGTAAACATGTAAGCTGCAAATGGGGGGGCTAAGGTTTTTTGGAACCCCTTACACTCTCTTTCGTACTTTCTGCAGTAATATATACGGATGGCAACTCTGGATAAATTATAAAAAAGGTTGTGGCAGAACCCTAAATTTGCTGTACAACAGGTCTTTTAGACTCTTACATAAAGTACACCCGAGATGCTCAGCTTCACAAATGTTTGCTGCCCGCAATGTCCCGAGCTTCCCGGAGGTAACAAGACGTGATCAACACAGTCTAATGCAAAAAATTAAAAAATCAAACAACTCGATCATCCAAGCTATCCATGAGTCCTGCCGTTTATCCTCTAAGCTACGTAATTCTTGGTAAGAAAACGTCTGTCTGTAGCTCCACTTAACTTTGACATTACTGTATTATTTCTAATCAACTGTATACAGTATATTTCTATCCTTAGTATGTGAACTGTCATTGTATTAATAATATTTGTCATATGGACTATAGTCTGCCAATAAACCTTTTCATTTTCATTTTCATATATATAACCTTTGGTTTGCTTCCGCCCGAATTGTTCATTCTGACAAAGGTCAAGCTTTTCATTCCACCTTAGACCTACAGTTTAATGTGGAATCCGAACCACGTCCCACCAGCAGCCCAGTGTCTAGGCCACCCAAGGTACCCATTTATCTACCAACCACTTTTTTTATTGTGTGGAAAGATGAACAGCTGGGTTTTGCTGCGCGCCGCCTGTCGTCACCGGGTCTCGATCCCGGGGCCGATGGATTCGTAGTGAGCGACGCTAACCTCTACACCACCGAGGCGCATATATATATATATATATATATATATATATAGACTAGCAGGCATCAATAGGTATGATTTTTCGTAATTCAAAATTGACCCCTGCAGAATTCGAGCACTGGACCTCTTGAGTGGCGAAAGTTTTATGTGTTTCCCGGGTGATGTTAAGTTTCACTGTGTCATAGCGCAGTGGTCAGCGACTTCTACTCAAGATGTCCCTTCTTCGAATCCTGGTAGGGTTAATTTTGCATATAACATTGGTTAACCTTGGTTAACCTTGGTTTAGCTTCCGCCCGAATTGTTCATTCTGACAAAGGTCAAGCTTTTGACTCCACCTTAGACCTACAGTTTAACGTGGAGTCGGAACCACGCCTCACCAGCAGCCCAGCGTCTTAACCACTAGGCTACCCAAGGCACTCATTTATCTACCAACCACTTTCTTTATTGTGTGGAAGGATGAACAGCTGGGTTTTGCTGCGCGCCGGCTGCCGTCACCGGGTCTCGAACTCGGGGCCGATGGATTCGTCGTCGGCGACGCTAACCACTACACCACCGAGGCGATATATATACAGTATACTGTTTGCTTCTTGATTAACTTTTAGAGAGAAGGAAGAGAGAAATTCTTGAAAATGTCTTGTGGGCAAAGAACACGGGTTATTTTAGTTTCATCTTTCGATTCATATAAACGCCATGAAGTGCCCAATTTGACAACCCTGAGACACGTGCCAGTTTTCAAAGTCACTGACCAATTCCTACTCCGTAGTATAGACCAAAAGACTCTAAAACGTGTGAGCGCGAACATGCTGTAAAATCGTCCCCCTCAACATCCAAGAAGATGGTGGATACTTCCAGCAACTGATGTCGGCCACGATACTATAAACTTTTCAAGAAAAGTGTAATTTTCAAAATTTTAAATCAACTTTTAGTCCCACATTAAGTGAGAGTAAAGTGACATTTCCTAGATTTTAATCGCGACTGACTCGTGAATATTCATTAAAATGAGAGAAACGCAAAAGTGTGGTAAAATGTCCCGTACATCACCCGAAAGGAGGAACTTCACGCTTTAAAATAATGATTAGAAGGTTGCTCCAATTCTCTATTCAATTAGTTATGAATATTTAAATTAGACAAGCGTAATAATTGAGGCAGTGTATATATATATATATAATATATATATATATATATATATATATAATTAATATATATATATATATATATATATGATACACACAGACAGTGCATGGAACAAGGAACTCTTCTGGGATAATTAAATCCACTATAGTCCGAATAAGTAATGGTAAATGACAAATACCATAGTTTTTCTTTTTCATGATGCTAGCCCGACGTGGGCAACGGGTCACTCGCAAAGAGGTCCCATAAATATAGCTTCCCTCACCCGCTATCTGCAAAGCAGACAGGATCCAGCTTTGGGACATGGATCTAGGGTTTAAAGCAGCCGAGCCCTGCTACATTTAGAACCTCAATATAAGCAAAAGACTCGCTGCCTTCACGTCAGGGGACCATTCTGAGTTCATTCCCATCTTGAAACGGACATGTTATGTGCCTTGAAAAGTGGACGCTCAATTCTGCCAGTTGAGGTTTAAGTTTTGGTTTTTGGCTAAAAATATAATAGTTACCCCTTTTTCTTTGATTTATTCAATCTAACGTGAAGGCAGCGAGTCTTTTGCTTATATTGAGGTTCTAAATGTAGCAGGGCTAGGCTGCTTTAAACCCTAGATCCATGTCCCAAAGCTGGATGCTGTCTGCTTTGCAGATAGCGGGTGAGGGAAGCTATATTTATGGGACCTCTTTGCGAGTGACCCGTTGCCCACGTCGGGTTAGCATCATGAAAAAGAAAAACTATGGTATTTGTCATTTACCATTACTTATTCGGACTATAGTGGATTTAATTATCCCAGAAGAGTTCCTTGTTCCATGCACTGTCTGTGTGTATCATAAAAAACTCAGGGGACCATATATATATATATATATACAATATATATATATATATATATATATATATATATATATATATATATATATATATATATATATATATATATATATATATATATATACAGTATATTTCAAACTTTGAAACCACTTAAAAGTAATCTCCGATGGATGTTCCCATGAGATTATTTCTTTAATTTTAATCTCTTTAAAGTAACGGAGAGAAAAATGAGTGAAGTTTACTGGAAATTTTTGAAAATTGTTATCTTCATGCTAATTTTAACTGTTAAAATTTCTAATAATCGACAAACGTTGAAAGCGGAAGAAAGAGAGATATCGTTCTCAAGATGGTGATTCAATTTATTTTTTCTAGGGAACGATAGATAGGCTTGCTATAGTTACTTTTTCGTGATGTAATATTACTGTATATTAACTAGTTTTAATAATAATATATGTACAGTATGGTCCAAATTTCTCGATGGGATCTGTTTTGTCCTAACCAAGCTTGTCACGCAGCAAACCCGCGAGTAAAGTAATATGTACCGGTATGCATTTGGTTAGAAGGGGTGCGGGCCCGCGGGGTGCCAGGGCCAGTCAGGGGAAACGAAGGAAGAGGGGAAAAGACAAAAATTTTAATTTTTCAAAGGGGGAAGGGGATGATAAGATAAGAGGGTGGAGGAGGCTGATAAGAAAAAATATAAAAAATTACACACACACACACACACACACACACACCCTTACCTTATGAACCTTATGTTGTTTCGTGTGTTGGTCTCTTCACACGGAGGTCAAGCTGGTGGCCCCGCCTCTAGGTCTGGCTTGGTGGAGGAGCGAGTTGCTTTCTTGTGCTCTCCGTCGTACATAGCCAGGCACGCCCGGTTCATCTAGTACCGTCCTGAGCCAGGCATCCAGTCTTTTTTTGAAGACATCAACTTTGACCCCCGTTACGTTTCTGAGGTCCTTTGGAAGCTGGTTGAAAAGTCTTGGCCCCCTGACAACCAAATTATTTTCCTTCAGAGTTGAGGAGGTCCCTTGTCGGGCCCTTAATTTGGGAACACTAGACATTCTGCCTTTCCTATTTTCCACTGTTGTTTGATGGTAATTGGGTTTAGTTTTAGGTTTGGCACCAGTTTTTCGATTATTTTCCATATATAGATTATGGTGTACCTCTCTCTTCTTCTTTCCAGGGAGTACAGATTTAGTTTACGTAGTCTTTCCCAGTAGTTGAGTTCTTTGCAGCCATCAATCTTGGCTGCGAAATGTCTTTGCGTTTCTTCTAGTTTATTAGTTTCTTCCTTTTTATATGGGGACGTCAAAACTGAGCAGTATTCAAGTTTTGGTATAATCAGTGTTTTTAGCAGGGGAATCATTACTGTCCTGTCCCTTCTCTTGAACGTTCTTAGTACCTGTCCGGCGACTCTTTTTGCTTTATTTATCGCCACCTGATTTTGTGTTTCGAATTTCGCATCATGTCATTGTTATCCCGAGATCGATCGCTTTCGTGCTTCTCTGAATTTCCTGTCTATCTGGAGCATAATATGCAGTCTGTTTAAGTTCTTCTGTTCTACCATATCTCAAGAGCTGAAATTTCTCGGTGTTAAATGACATGTTGTTGTCTTCTAACCATTTGTATATTTTGTACGTGTCCCTCTGCAAGGCCTCCACGTCATGTACAGTGCTTACAAGAAGTCTCGCGCCTCTGTCTCGTCCCAAGCTAGTCTGTTAGGTATAAAATGGGCGGTCCTTATGGCAGCGGAGGTGTGTTCGGATTGGTGCACATAATTGCTCTAACCCCATCAATGACGTCCACATTATCATTGTGTTGATCACTCTATCTATTTATATATAGAGACATACTGTATATAGATATATATATATAGATTATGCAGGGGATAACGTGTCTCAGTCCCAGCTATGGTAGTTGTCTTACAATTAACAGTCCCAAGTGCAAGTTACGTTAACACCTCCACATAAACTACCCTGGACTAAAATAACATACGTGAAGCCCTTACCCACAAACCATTTAAAAGGTGTGATTTAAAAGCGCTCTCTCTCTCTCTCTCTCTCTCTCTCTCTCTCTCTCTCTCTCTCTCTCTCTCTCTCTGATCACACCGCATCCCATCAGAGGTCTTCAGCAGGGACATCGGCAATGTATCCATATAACGTTAATAATAACCGAAACTCGAGAAAATATACTCTCTGCCTTCCACTCTACTCCAAATCCTTTTCTCTTAGTGACCTCTTAATACAAACTAATCTATCATATTTTGCGACTTTTTAACTCTGGTAGGATTCAATTCCATTCCTATAGTGTAAGAGATACTTAAATTCATGTGTGTATTAAATGCAAAAAACTTCACTTTTTTCTACGTGAAGGTCAAAATATGAAAATAAAAACCCACTCTAAAAGACAGAGTTTATTTCCACAACAGTTTCGACGCCCACTGGCATCCTCCTCGGGTGGATACAGAAAAACGAACGTTTTTCTGTATCCACCCGAGGAGGATGCCAATGGGCGTCGAAACTGTTGTGGAAATAAACTCTGTCTATTAGAGTGGGTTTTTATTTTCATATCATGTGTGTATTATGCCATATGATGTGCGTAATAAATAATCATTTTTAAATAGTTGGAGTGTTCAAGGTCATCTGTAATAATCTATAGACTACCCCTCAAGCCCACTCTCAACACTTAGATTCCCCTAAGACACAGGCGTCTTCAAGTAATGAATGCGTAGAGATCTAAGGTGTTAGATTCCATATTATATAATTTATGTGCTAGGTTTAAGAACGCTGGCATTGAAGGATGGAAGGAAGGGACAGTAAAAGCGATAATAGGTTTAATGAAGGAAGTGGAATGAGGATGGAGGTAAGCGTTGCTATGTCGAAGGAAACGAGGTTGGGTGGGGAATTACGAAGGGAGGAGGAAATGCTAAACACAAACTCAAATATTTATTTTAATGCCCTAGACCTAGAAAGACAAAGAGCAAAATACCTTAAACTAACAATGAATTGACAGAAACAGAAGAGTCTGGTCTTAGACGCACTGATAGGTTTAACGTATGTGGCTAGAGGCCGCCACTCAGAATTACCACTACTACCTAAGTCATAATAAGGTTATTTACTGTGACAGAGTAGTCATGAGTAGTTATGGAAATAAAATATGATTATACTGTTGATGGCTGACTATATTCAGTTGGGGTATAAACTATTGCTCACAATCTTTGGATCCTTGGCTTTTAAGACGAATTTTTTATACATATGTTCAACAAAATAGGAAATTACCTGATTATTATTACCATTCAAAGAGTTGGTACCCTTCACAACCGAAATCAATTTCAGAAGGGGTGCATGGTATCCTCATTTCCTTTATCGTCCCAGCACGCTTCACATAAGCCATTTACACAAAGATGGAAAGGCCGTCTGTGCACCACGAGACGACCCAGGCAATGCGGGGAGCAATGGTGACATTGCATGAATATGGTGTGCCAATAAGAGAAATATCAAGACGACTAGACGTTCATCGAAGCACTGTCGAACGGTGGATTCATCGGTATGAAGCAGAAAATCAATCGCTACTTTGCCGAGGTCTGGTCCTCCGCGTTCAACATCTCAAGAGGAAGATGCTGCGATTGTTAATCGTGCCAGAGAGCATCCGTTTGTTCCAGCGACTCATATTTACAGACACCTGAACCTTCGTTGTAGCGCAAATACAGTGAACAACAGACTTCACGAGGCAGGGTATTTTTCTCGCCGTCCAGCTATAAAACCTGCATTGACGATTGAGCAGAAAGAGGCGCGGATGGGATTTGCCTTGCAATACTTGCCGCAGGAGGAAGAATTCTGGAGAAAAGTTGCGTATTGTGACGAAAAAACATTTTCAACAGATAGTCATGGTTCCCTGCATTGTTGGAGGCAGCGCGGAAAACGCTATGAAGAAGGAAATGTTTTCCCGAGCAAACGTAGTGGTCACATCAATCTCGGTGTGTGGGGCTGGATGTCTGGCTATGGTGTCGGAGAATTGACTCAAGTAGATGGACGCTTTACTGGACAGCAATATTGCCAGATACTGGAAGAAGTGCTGCTACCCAGTGTTCGTGCGTATCTGGTTCCAGCACCGGAACCATTTTACTTAATGGAAGACAACAGTCCCATTCATAGGAGTAACGTTGTGAGAGCGTGGTACGAAGATAACCCAGAGATTATTAATCTAATTCTGCCACCACGTTCTCCTGATTTGAATCCGATTGAAAACCTTTGGGCAATAATGATTAACGAATGGGAGCAACGCAATGAAAGAACATTTGAAGCCCTTTTAGCTCACACGAGGAATAGTTGGGAGAGCTTACGCCGAACACCAAACATTCCCTACAATCTGTCCTCTTCTATGCCGCAACGATTGCAAGAAATTATTGATGCCGGAGGAAGCTATACGAAATACTGATGTTAAAGCCATGACGTAAGTGTGTATCGAATATATATTTATGTTAATATAGAATTTTATTATATTTTTATGTTTGACATCTATAAAAGTATATATTGTGACCATGAAAGAACTTTACTTATCCTTAGTTAGAATCTTTTCTTGCATTGTCTACGCTCGTGGAGATGATAATATATGCATTGTTGAAACAAACTATGAGAAGGTAATAGTTTCAGGAAAAAAATAAAAACTGGCAACATCGAGGTCATCACATGTTTATGGGAATTGTCATATGATATGCTACCAATAAACGCCTATATACTACTATATACAGTATACTATATTACGTAATAATTACGATGAACAAATCAAATGCAAATTTCTCTGATTCACGGCCCACCAGTCTTGCTTTAGACCAGTGGTTCTTAACCTGGGGGGCGCGCCCCCCTTGGTAATTTCCAGGGGGGGCGCGATCCCTTGGGGAAAAACACTAATTGTATTTGTTATTCTCTTAACGAGAGTATGGGCTAATATTGAGAAGTTTATGAAAAAATGCAAAAGTATCCCCCTCCAAGGGGGGCGTGGAGGGAAGGACCAATTCCTAGAGGGGGCATGGTAGTAAAAAGGTTAAGAACCACTGCTTTAGACTAATGAGTTTCATAAGATGGAATAGGTTTAACATAGTTCGTTTAATAGGTTACCACTTAAAACAATGGATAAACTATCTATTAGTGAGACGACCGTGACTTCCTCGAAATGCGAGCGCGTGAGAGGTTCAATGAGGAATTTGGTTATTAGATTCTTCACGTAAGACATATATCACAAACAACAATATTGACGACAATTCCCAACAATTACTTAATATCAATAATTGCATTTGAGCAAATAATTTAGACCTGCGTCAAAATAACTTAGGCATCATGCCATGATTTGGGATATTTGCCAAATTAGTCGTTCTCTATTGTCTACAGTATATATTGAGACGGTATAATGTAATGCCCAGCTAATATTATGATGACTAGGATTGCTCCATAACCATCCCAACAGCCCGAAACTTGCTCCATTCTGCTTCTTAATCATTTGTATTTTAAACACTAAAATGTAGCAGAAGTGACGTAATAATGGACGTCATTGATTGTGTTAGAGCAGTTATGTGCACCAATCCGAACACACCTCCGCTGCCATAAGGGCCGCCCATTTTATACCTAACAGACTAGCTTGGGACGAGACAGAAGCGTGAGACTTCTTGTAAGCACTGTACATCGCTGATTTTTCTGCTGATCTTTGTATCGTCTGCAAAGTATGTTACCATACTGTTGCTGTTCATAGTATGACGTCACACACACACACACACACACACACACACACACACATACATACATACATACATACATACATACATATATATGAAAAATTATTTCACGAAAGTGACACGTGAAAAGTATTTATGATGAATAAAACCACGAAGGAAAAAAGAAACACAAAGGGGTGCTCAAGCGCTTTCGTCTAATGACATCCTCAGGAACACTGGAGTGAAAGGACAAGCAATATATAGGTTACAAAAATAAACATACATACATACATATTCACATATATATACATCACTAAGGCACTATTTTGTAATTAATTTTTTCTCAATTTATATTTATATTTATTTTTATTTCTTTATTCTTCTGTGACCATATAAATGTTGGCTCCTCCCACAATTTTTTCTATGCTTACTATATATATGTATATATATATATATAATATATATATATATATATATATATATATGTATATATATGTGAATATGTATGTATGTATGTTTATTTTTGTAACCTATATATTGCCTTGATCTGTCCTTTCACTCCAGTGTTCCTGAGGATGTCATTAGACGAAAGCGCTTGAGCACCCCTTTGTGTTTCTTTTTTCCTTCGTGGTTTTATTCATCATACATATATATATATGGGAACGAGGTGTAGCTTTGAATACAGGAAAGGCCTTGGAATCGTTTTTCTTTTTCCTTGTGGGTTTGCAACATATATATATATATATATATATATATATATATATATATATATATATATATATATGTGTGTGTGTGTGTTTGTCTGACGTCATACTATGAACTTCAGCGGGCACCATCCAAATCTGTTTTAGACATAACATATTATACCATCGGGAATCGAACCCCGACCTCAGTCTTTCTAGTTAAATAATTCGTTTTTGCATAACCTAACATAACCTGTTCTCACACATCATCCTCTCCTAATATATAGTAGCCTAAATCGCAAGCATCATCTTTTTACGCAACCCCAAGGCGGACACCATTCAACTCAGGCATAACAGCGATATTACACCATTGGGAATCGAATCCACGATCTCAAACCTAACCTACAAACTATCCTTGAATATAGAGTACAGTATAATAACCAAACCTACTGGAAAACGAAAGAATAAAAATAAAAATAACCTAACATCATAACGTAACCGATCTCTCAAGCACCATTCTTCTTCTGATATATATATATATAAATATAAATATAATTAAAAATGTGGGGAATGCCACATGTCAATTATATATATACACGTGTGTGTGTGTGTGTGTGTGACGTCAAACTATGAACTTTAGCGGGCACTGTTTTAATAGATAAAAAACTTTTCAATGTGTGCGTCGAATGCTTCTATAGCGTTTCCCCTCACTTGTTAAAAAAAGTGTGTATATATATATATATATATATATATATATATATATATATATTAGTGGTGGACCGGATATCCGCATCCGCATCATTTTTAACATCCGCATCCGCATTTCTGACTGCGGATGTTATGCGGATATTACCTCTAATAAATTATGCAATTTACAATTAAATTAGCTTATAAAGTAGCTTATAAGGCCCAGTCATGCACAGTTCATGTAAAGTATTAATTATTAATGAACAAACAAATATATAAACCTCAAAATATAAATACCTGGTAACAGAGAAAATTGAATGAAACTTGTTTCATTGAATTTTCTGTGGCTGAAACTCTTGAGAAAGTTATTATTTTTATCATAATGAAAACATTAATATTAATTTTAATTCTTATGCATTGCCTGCCATAATAGTAATATCACGAAATTTGAAAAAGTATGTCATATATTCATAATTCTATATTATATTGACAGATTAACTAAATATCCGCATCCGCATCCGCGGATATTGAAATTAAAGATCCGCAGATGTTGAAAAACTGACATCCGGTCCACCACTAATATATATATATAATATATATATAATATATATATACATACAGTACTGTGCAAAAGTCAGAGACCACTGTCGATCTGATAACTATTAGATAATCTGTTGTATGAAAATTGGTTTTGATACTAAAATACATATTAACTAGAACCTCTGGTTCATATTAACGTATAACTAAGTTATTACTTAACCCTCTAACGCCGACTGGGTCGAATACGTACCGTTTCAAATACACGTATTTAGACTTAACCCTACAAAAACGTTCGGCGTTAAAGGGTTAAGTGTATAAAGTTGGTTGTGTAAGCTGGATGACCCTCTAGTCTGCATAAATTGGACTTGAGGGTTGATTCATTATATTACTTATAAGTTATAACGCATGTGTTTAAAGATCTAGCGAACTATTACTGATGGATCTGCAGTAAATGCTCCTAAGCTATTGTTATATCAATATTTACAATTAAAAGTATTGACATATTCACTTAAATTCTGCAAAACAAATTTATCCAAAACGTTTCTCATTATAATCCTAATTCATGCTGTTTTTTTTCTTTCACAGGCTTAAGAAATGACAAAAAGTACAATTTCTGATGAGATTAGATATAAAATAATACATTTGCATGGTGAGGGACTGAGTCAAAGAAAAATAAGTGAATCTACAGGCGTTTCCAAAACTGGTGTACAAAAAATCTTGGCTCGTCACGGATCAAATGGGACCCCAGCTGATCGTCCTAGATCAGGGAGGCCCTCTAAGCTTTCTCCATCTGATCCACAATATCTAAAGATTACTTCCCTTCGAGACAGACACAAATCCAGCACTTCAGCACTTCACTTGCAGGGGATCTCGAAAAAACAACAGGTGTCTCAGTTGATCCTTCTACTGTACGAAGGAAGCTTAATTCAGTAGGTCTCAGATGTCCAATACTTGTGTTCCAAAGCACATTTTCTTCTCTTCTCTTTATTTCCATTCCTTAAAAGTGGCTTTTTTGCTGCGACACGTCTTTTAAGACTTACTGAGTTAAGTTTCCTTCATACAGTAAAGGGATCAACTGAGACACCTATTGTTTTTTCGAGATCCCCTGCAAGTGAAGTGCTGGATTTGCGTCTGTCTCGAAGTGAAGTAATCTTTAGATATTGTAGATCAGATGGAGAATGCTTAGAGGGCCTCCCTGATCTAGGACGATCAGCTGGGGTCCCATTTGATCCGTGACGAGCCAAGATTTTTTGTACACCAGTTTTGGAAACGCCTGTAGATTCACTAATTTTTCTTTGACTCAGTCCCTCACCATGCAAATGTATTATTTTATATCTAATCTCATCAGAAATTGTACTTTTTGTCATTTCTTAAGCCTGTGAAAGAAAAAAACAGCATGAATTAGGATTATAATGAGAAACGTTTTGGATAAATTTGTTTTGCAGAATTTAAGTGAATATGTCAATACTTTTAATTGTAAATACTGATATAACAATAGCTTAGGAGCATTTACTGCAGATCCATCAGTAATAGTTCGCTAGATCTTTAAACACATGCGTTATAAGTAATATAATGAATCAACCCTCAAGTCCAATTTATGTAGACTAGAGGGTCATCCAGCTTATACAACTTTATACACTTAAGTAATAACTTAGTTATACGTTAATATGAACCAGAGGTTCTAGTTAATATGTATTTTAGTATCAAAACCAATTCTCATACAACAGATTATCTAATAGTTATCAGATCGACAGTGGTCTCTGACTTTTGCACAGTAACATATATATATATATATATATATATATATATATATATATATATATATATACACACACACAGTGTTGTAAAAAAGAACTATTACCCAACTTTTGAAAAAATATTGTGGCTCACCCTCTATGTTGATCTTGCTACTGAGGCCGTATGTTGTACCCATACTTTTACTCTTTCAAACGCTGGCTACGCCCCAGGAATAGAGGTACAGGGTCACAATTAGAGGGAGGTATCAGAATATGGTGCTCAATTGAAAGGCGGTCAAAGTCAGCAACTGATACTTTCAGATGACAGTCAGTTTCTCCATAAATAATTAATTTTCCTAATTTTTACACCAAATAATTAATTTATTTCCTTTTTCATTTCAGACTATCATTCTGCTATAGTTGGTGAACAAGTTATAACAATGAAATACTCTTTGGAAGATGAAGCATTGATATTGAACCTGCGTAAGGAGAAACACTGGGGTGCAAAACGAATGAAGAAAGAGTTTCCAAATAAACGATGGTCGATACCTGGACTTCAATATCTCATAAAGAAAATCGATATCACAGGGTCAACCAAACGAAAAGAAGGCAGTGGAAGGCCAAAAACATCACGTACTGAGGAAAATATTGACACGGTTTCATCCATGATATGCAGTCAAGAAGAACGGCCCAACACCCACAAGTCCGTTAGATAAATTTCAAAAACTACTGGTATTTCTCGCTCTCGTGTTCGTCGTATAGTGAAAGATGATCTGGGTCTTAAATCAAATAATCAAGCAAGAGTTGAAAAATGCCGTGCTCTGTTAGATCGATTCCCAGACAGAGAAGTGTCGAAAATATGGTTCAGCGACGAGAAGACCTTTACGGTTGCTTCAACAATAAACACACAAAATGACCGAGTTTATGGAAGACAGGACAAATCTATCAGCCTAGATCGACTTTTCAGGGAACGTCCGCATTTTTCTCAGAAAGTCATGGTTTCCATCTTTATTTCAAAGTTAGGGAAGTCAGAGATTGTTTTTATTGATCAAAGTGCCAAAATCACTGCTGCTTATTACCAAGAAAAAATCCTTGATGCGGTAGATCAATGGCGAGCAAGGTTGCAAGCGTGCATTAATAATGGAGGAGGACACATTCCGCATAATCTTGGACTGAATTAGGTAACTGTATGGAAACAAAGTTTTTCTACCCGTGTCTGTATAACAGCGAATTACAAAATAATGGTTACAGTTAGCAAAAATCCAACTTCAACACGAGATAGACCATGAAATTCTATAACGGATACATATATTGATTATACAAATAACATTTGATAAAGGTAAAATTATAGTGTTCAAAATTAGGGTAATAGTTTTTTTTTACCCACCCGATATATATATATATGGGTTTATTTTAACGGTCGTCCGGTCGTCCAAGACGACTAAGTATTGTAAATTAATCCCTGTGATTAAAATTTAACGGCCCGTTAATTTTAACCTCAGGGGTTAATTTAGAAATGGTTAATTTAGAATACTTATTCGTCTCGGACGACCGTTATAAAAAAACCGTGTGTGTATAATATATATATATATATGGCCTTGTGATTTTTTCCATTCCTCAATTCCTCTCCCTAAATGCATTTTGTGAGAGTTGTTTAACTGACTCGGCGCATTTACATAAAAAAAAGAATATTTGAATAGTTGTACCCTCTGGTATCCATTCTTATGTCTTTGATTGCACCTGTGTAAATATAAACCATACCCTGATAATGGGTTAACACAAAATGAATCATTCATATACAGGGTGTTTATAAAGTCCCTATCTATTTCAGTGAAAACGTAGCAAAAAGGGTAAAATTCAATAAGAGTATAATAGAAGGCATACATTTAATGAATACTTAAGCATATGATTCTACATGAGCACCATCAGTATCTCTACAGAGTTCGAATCTGTTAGCAGCATTGCGGAACACATTTTGGAGAATGACAGGGGTTATATTTGTAACTGGTGTTACGATACGAGCACATAAATCTTGCAGATCTGTAACCCTCGTTTGATAGACGTTTGACTTAATAAATCCCCATGCAAAGAAATCCAAGGGCGTTAGGTCAAGAGATCGAGCCGCCCAGGGCCTGTTGCCTCCACGTCCGATCCAACGATTTGGAAATCGTTCATTTAGGTACTCCCGAACACTGTTTGCGTAATGACAAGGTTTCCCATCTTGTTCAAAGACGACGGTGTTTAAAATGCCATCTGAATGAAGCTGGGGTTCCAGGAATTTCTGAAGCATGTCCAGATAAATAAGCCCTGTAATTGTAGCTTCAGCAAAGAAAAAGGGCCATAAATCTTAGATTTGGTCATACCCAACCAGACAGTAAATTTAGGAGAATCTCGTTCCCAATGATAGAAATGAACTGGCTTTTCATTAGCCCATATGCGGCAGTTATGGCAATTAACCTTTCCACAACTGTGGAAAGTTGCTTCATCACCGAAGAGAATGTGGTCCATTAAATTTTCATTCTGAATGTGTTCAACAAGATCGGCACAAATTGGACTTCGCTTTGGATAATCCTCTTCATGTAAGTCACTCATGAAGCACCTGAATATGATAACTTCTCTTCTTCAACGTCGATTTCAAAATTTTGTGGACAATTGATTTGGGTATCCCGAGTCTACGTGATGTGGTGCGAATTGACATGCTTGGCTGTTCATCGATAACATTACGTACCGCATTTACAGCATGCTCAGAGATACTTGGACGTCCAGATCTTGACTCATCATGAACAGATCCCGTTCTTTTAAATTTATTAAGCAAATCACGAATTGTCTTGTCTGTAGGACCTGGCTTGTGAAATGTTCTTTCAAACCTCTCTAATTTCTTTGCATTTCTTTCCTTTAATCCGAAGTGTCACCACCATCACCCGTTCTTGTACATTCATTTTCATAGGGTTCTGCAACAAAAATAAATAAAAAACGTTAATTCAACGAAATAGATCGGGACTTTATAAACACCCTGTATAATGCACTAAATTCTCTCTCTCTCTCTCTCTCTCTTCTCTCTCTCTCTCTCTCTCTCTCCCCCCATTTAATCTCGAGGCTTTATATATTACCTACTTAATTACAGTGGGTTTTTTCGTCACCAAGCGACACAGCACTCGACACATTTTAGAATTATTTCCTATCAAATTTCTTTACAATTGTTTTATATTGAGATTCAACAAATTCAGAGTTCTTCAATGTTTTCACATATCGCTTTAATAGTTTAAGAGGAAGAACAAATTTCAGAGCACCACTCTTTTCACAAACTCATTCAGGGAACAATAACTGTCTTATGACGTCATCCGATCTCTTTTTTATTTTTTTTTCCTCCAAGTGCAAAGAAAATAAAAGTTCGTATATGAAAATCTTTTATACAAGTTAAGAATAGTGTGTGATTAACGTAAAATTAAAACTAAAACAGAGATAACTTTTAATAAAAGCAATATGCGTCAGATAAAATTCGAGCCTCTCAGCCGCACTTTGTACGTGGTCTTAAGCTTCCAGTTAATATTTGAGCGTGAGAAGATAAAATCAAATATAGTCAGTATTTATTAAGCTATTTTAGTAATAAGCTAGAATCATATTATCATTAATCTGTTCAATATAAATCACTTAATACCTCATTACAGCTTCATTGGTTTCACTCTCTTCAGGCATATTTTATGGGAGTAAATGTATACAATTTTTTTTTGTGGTTCGATCTTCAGACGAGTTCTGCTTTACTCTCTAACACAGGGGGGTTATTCAATACACGAACAAAGAACATTTTTATTGTTGAGTATATATGACGCGTTCGGTGGAGAAGGGGCGAACGCCACAAAATTCGAAAAATGAGTTTTTTGTCGTATAATTATCCTTTAAAACCTTTGCTTTACCTATGCAAAAAATTAGATGTTAGTCTGCACTCTTTCACGGTAAAATTTAGGTTTTAATATATCTCAGAGAAATTCACTCCGCATCATTGCTTCACATTGAACACATCTATCTACTTTCTGGTCACTCGACAATGCCCTGTGATGCTCAATTTGGCCAAATTGAACAAAATATAAAAAATAATTACAACAATATTATTTACACCAAAAAAGATTATGTTACGGCCATAACTACAGCCGTTTCGCGGCGCTTCCTAGTTGTAGAAATGAAACAGGCTGATTTTCTCGATTTTGACGTCCTAAAAACGTGCATTGTCATTAGGAAATCAACAACTACTAAATTTACAGATGCAAGAAAGTTAATATTTGACTTTCAACACAAAGAAGGCTACGTAATATCTACTGCATAGCGCACAACCCAAGATAATAGCCATCCCGTCAGACTGCAGAAAGGGAAAAAATCCTACAGTGTCAGTTTATTCAATCTAGCCCAGCAGACACTGCAACCAAAGTATTCCCAATTGCTGCCAATAACTAAGGAAAAAATAAAAGATCTCAAAGAATTATCAGACCTAATGCCTGCAACTGCAGTGAACTATTATACAAGATTGTTAAAGGAACTGGAAGAAACCGAAACAGTTGAAGCAGGTAATACAACATTCGACGAAGAGGACCAAATAATGGATTACACCAGTTAACATCAGAAGCTATCAATAAATAATATTGTAAAATTTCTTGGCGTTTTATTATATCGACATATTACACAACAATATTTTACTCAAATATGTGTTCAAATTCATACAACATTTCAATAAACCGGAAAAATACAAAGATTTAAAGTTTACAAACTTTAACTGCATTTTGTGGCATAATTCGAAAATGTTGCGTTCGCCCCTTCTCCACCGAACGCGTCATATAACCTTTGGTTAGCTTCCGCCCGAATTGATCATTCTGACGAAGGTTAAGCTTTTCACTCCACCTTATAACTACAATTTAAAGTGGAATCCGCACCACGCCCCACCGGCAGCCCAGCGTCTTAACCACTAGGCCACCCAGGGTACACATTTATCTACCAACCACTTTCTTTATTGTGTGGAAGAACGAACAGCTGGGTTTTGCTGCGCACCGGCTGCCGTCACCGGGTCTCGAACTCGGGACCGATGGATTCGTAGTCAGTGATGCTAACCATTACACCACCGAGGCGCATATACTATATATATATATATATATATATATATATTAATATATATATATATATATATATATAAACCGACATGAACAGAATCTACAAGTGGACGGAAGACAACAATATGAAGTTTAACACGGAGAAATTTCAGCTGTTACAGTATGGAAAAAGAGAGGACCTAAAATCTATGGAATATTATACCCCAAATGGACAGGAAATTCAGCGAAATTCTAAAGCAAAAGATTTAGGGTTTGTAACGACTGATGATGCGAAATTTGAAACACAAAATAAGATAGCAGTAAACAGAGCAAAGAGAATAACTGGGCAGATACTGATAACCTTTAAACGAAGGGATAGGAATATAATGATTCCTCTACTGGAAACACTGATCATACCCAAACTGGAATCCTGCTCAGTCCTAACATGCCCATATAAAAAAGAAGACATTAGACAGCTAGAAGGGATTCAGAGAAGCTTCACAACCAAGATCAATGGGTGCAAAGAACTAAATTATTGGGAAAGGTTACGCGAATTAAACCTATATTTACTTGAAAGGAGAAGAGAGAGAGAGAGATACACCATTATTTACACTTGGAAAATAATGGAGAAACTAGTCCCTAATCTTATTCTGAACCCTGTAACTCCCCAAACAACAATAGAAAGTGGAAAAGGAAGAATGTGTCGTGTTCCCAAATTAAAGGCTAGACAGGGAACATCCTTAACCGTGAAAGAAAATAGTTTTGTTGTGAGAGGACCAAAACTGTTTAATCAGTTGCCCAAAGACCTAAGGAACACGAGTGGTATTGCGGTGAACATCTTCAAAAGAAGCTTAGACGCGTGGCTCAAAACAATCCCCGATAAGCCGGGGAGGTGGAGAGTACAAGAAACCAACTCACTACTTCACCAGGCCAACTCGAGAGGAGGGGCGACAAGCTTGACCTTCGTGAAATGAGGAATCATCGCACAGAACATTTGAAAGGTTGAGAGGTGTATAACTGTGTATATATATATGTATATATATATATATATATATATATATATATATGGGTTAGGGTCGCCCAAAAATATAAAAGTTAGAAATGTTTATTTCCACAAGTTTCTCCTTATTGCATATAAAAAACTAATGATGCATGCAAAAAATTAGGCATATCGGAGAATCTCTAAAGGTCGCTCACCTTTGCTACATTTTTGGTGCTTGAAACAAAACTGTAAAAAATTAACTTTTATTTTTTCATAATCTCTTATTAAGTTATTTGTATAATAGCAATGAAATGAAAAACAATAATAACAGAGGAACAATAATACAGAGGAACTTCAATCTCGTTCATGAGATATAAAACATCTCAAACAACCTGTTTCTTGACGTTCAGTACCGCCTTCGTTGAAACTGGTAAGGTTTTGCGGTGACTGCTGATGAGCCGCAACAAGCATGGGCGTCGATTGCGGGGGGTACGCAGGGGACATGTCCCCCCCCACTTTTTACAAAGGGGGGACAACCTACCAGTTGTCCTCCCCACTTTCGTGGATGAATTGCTGTAAATGCTAACTATTAATGGCACCTAATAAGACGTTATATGTCGTATTATATGCATATGCAAATGTAATAGCAATATTATAAATTATTGTCACGAACACCAGTGTATATTTAGCATGGAATTTAGCAGTCAATTTGCATTTTAATAATTGCACATAACATTTGCGTGTTCTTGGTAGAAATGATAATAATTTGGGCTGGCGAAATTTGTCTATAGAAAAATATCCATATGTCCAAACATATGTGTGATATTATGTTGCATGAAAGGTTAAATATTATAAATAGTTTGTGTTGCGTTTCTTATTTCTGCAAAAAAAATGTTTAAATAAAGAAAGGCATAAAATGATTAAATTCAATTGAGTTTTTTCAACATGCTGAGAAAAAGACGAAAAACGGGTAAATGGTAAATTACGACACTGATATATTACACGCAACAGCTACTCAGAGTATTGTTTGATTCGCTGTTTGAAGGCGAAGTGTCCTCCCCACTATTTTAGAGCAATCGACGCCCCTGGCAACAAGTATTGTTTCTGAGTCTCGTCTTTTGTCAGTGCGGCGTTGTATGATGTGGTAAGAGAAACAACACGTTCAGCACTATCATTGACGACCTTGAGGAGTTTGACTTTAGCCTTCAATGTCTGATACATTGGATCCGTTGGCCAGAGGGCTGGTGGCTTCGACAAGAACGCCTTAGCTTCTTCTTTGCCATTCACTGAGAGAAGGTTGAACAATTTCAACGAACGGCTTGTGATGTACGCTTCTAAAGGAGTGCGATGGTCGAACTCCTTCCCATCCACCCGCTTGGGAGCTTTAGGGTTCGGAGGAAGTGAGAAGTTGCCGACCATGGCTGCTTTAGTCTTCTCTTTAACGCGATCGTCGAAGAGGGCGAGGGGCGCGAGGTGTTCAGAAAAGTACTATAAGTGGCGGCAGAACGCCTTGACCGCCGCGTCCTTGACGGAATGCACAGGGTACTCGTGCAGGAGGGCGAGTAGGTTAATGTCATTAAAGGGTGCTTTTTCTGGGACTGTGGCCTCATGCCAGTAGCGGGCGTAGACGAAAGAAACAAAAAGACAAATGTTTGTTATGCCAGCCCTCTCATGCGCTGTTAGCTTTGTCTGGTCCTTCAATAGGAAGATCTTCAGTGAGTAGATGGCCTTGGCCATCCACCGCGCGTGGTGCATCGCGCCGGGTGCGTGGAACCATGGTCTTCTGTTAGAAGATCCCCCGAGGATAACGTGACAGAGCTGAAGCAGCTCTCTCTCTCTCTCTCTCTCTCTCTCTCTCTCTCTCTCTCTCGATATATATATATATATATATATATATATAATATAATATATATATATATATCAGGTGGCCCAAAAAAAACGCCTTGAGATTTGAACATCAATAACTTCAAAAATATGCAGTTCACACTTCCAAAATTTACATAACTTTTACCTCAATCGATAAGCCATCATATTGATAAGCCATCATAAAAATTTCAGACCTCTACATAAAATACTTTTTCCACAGCTGAGGGAACAATGAGGTATGGTGAAAAAAACGAATATCATAAACTGAAAAATTTTTATTATTCACATCTTATCAACAAATACGATCAATATGTCTGCCGTCCTGCGTACAGACTAATCTTAATCTTTTCTTCCACGACATGATACATTTTCTGATTTCTGCTAATGTTATTTTGTCCCAACATTCGAGTATTTTTTCTTTAATTGCATTTCTGTAAACTTTTCTGTTTGGCCTTCATAAATCTTCTCTGCTAGACTGTTCCATATGCAATAATCCATGGGATTGCAATCAGATGATTGCGGGGGCCAGTCGTTTTTTCCAAAGAAGTTGACTACATTCTGTTGTAGATAATCCTGTGTGAACTTGCTAGTATGAGCTGTAGCACCATCTTGTTGGAGTATGAAATCGTTTCCATAATACAGACATCGACAATCAGGCAAAAGATTCTCTTCTAAGAGATTTATATAGGTTTCTGAATTAATTTTTTTATTTTCTGAAATGAAATGAATTTTCGTTTTTCCATTCCACGATACACCTGCTAATACCATGATTTTTTGGGAAAACCGACTTGTCTGGTGGTAAAGTCTCGATGGAGGAATGTCTTTCTTACGCCGACCATAAACAACATCATTCCGGGAGTTTCGAGCAATCTCGATGGTGAAATCTTTTTCATCTGTAAAAACTATTTTTTTAACATCATTGCACGAAAATCTATCAAACAATTTTCTACAACGAATTTTTCTCTTAGCTTTACATTGCTGTCACGTCTTGAAACACGGATCCTTTTAAATGCTTTAACTCCTACCGTTCTCTGCATTCTTTGTATGGAACTTCGACTGATACCTAAATTTCTTGCAATTTTCCTCTGAGAGCAGTGTGACCCAGATCGATCCTCTTGAGATAGGCTCATCATTTCGGTCATTGCTATGTTGTCTTGAGTGTAAACTGTTTTAGACCGACCACTTCCACGCTTCCGTGCCGTCGAACCGGTTACTTTAAGTTTTTAATTATTCTATTCACAGACTTAACATTACGAGTTATTCTTGGAAATTCCCTCAAAATTCTTGCCCCAGTCCATCTTTTTTCCCAAGAAACACTTTTCAATGACCGCTTTTTCACTGTTAGTTAGAACCATAATTTGAAGGGTAAGTTTAAAAAACAGTATTTAAGATGGGCGTAGCCTATATCATCTGACGTTTTTCAGAAACTAACAGATTATCCATAGGCTAAGGAAACTACTACAAGTCTTAGAATTGTTGTCAGGTACAGCTATACACATTTAGGATTTAGGATATTCGTTTTCTTCACCATAGCTCATTGTTCCCTCAGCTGTGGAAAAAGTGTTTTATGTAGAGGTCTGAAATTTTTATGATGGCTTACCAACAGATTGAGGTAAAAGTTATGTAAATTTTGGAACTGTAAACTGCATATTTTTGAAGTTATTGATGTTCAGATCTCAAGGCGTTTTTTTTGGGCCACCCGATATACACTGTATATGAAAACGGAACTAAAATTTCTCCAGTTTCACATTCAATAAACTTACACTTCTTTTAAAAAATTACAAAGTATAATAAGAAACTAAACTAAATAACTGGAGTTATTTTTACAACGTCTTCTCTTTTAACGATGATGCAATTAGGAATGATATTTTGATTACCGTTATCCTTTAAATATCTTTAAAAAACTTCGAACATTTGAATAATTCTAAAATATTTTCTAACATCATTTTATTTAAAACTAAAATTTATTATTGAAATTACAGAGGCTTCACCTAACTTAAAGATGAAATTGCTATTTGTACAAACACAAGCAAACATAAAATCCCATGTAAATATAGAATTTTGGTTCAACAATTACTCGACTCAAACAGCGGCAATATATATATATATATATATATATATATATATATATATATAATATATATATATATATATATATATATATATATATATATATATAGGTAAAACTTTACAAGACACCCGCATTGCCATGAAACATGCTACATTAACGAAACATATATCAATCGATAGAGCAGAAAAAATGGTGCAAGCAGCTCTGTATCATTTTGAAAATATTAGAAAATAACAAAGTTATGTCACTGAAGATGTTACTAGGCCTATCATAGCTTACACCATTTGGATCTTTTCCGTTTCATGTACTGTTTCCGATTTTGTTAAAAATAAGGTATTTAATGTAGGTTAACCGAATGCCCGATTAGGTTAATTGATATACCCGGTTAGGTAAACTGTATGCCCTTGACGATTAAGCAATCATCAAGGGCGGACAGTTGACCTAACCGGGCATTCAGTTAACCTACATTAAATATCTTATTTTCAACAAAATCGGAAACAGTACATGAAACGGAAAAGATCCAAATGGTGTAAGCTATGATAGGCCTAGTAACATCTTCAGTGACATAACTTTGTTATTTTCTAATATTTTCAAAATGATACAGAGCTGCTTACACCATTTTTTCTGCTCTATCGATTGATATATGTTTCGTTACTGTAGCGAAACTTATCAAAAAACACAGTAGCTGACATGTCACAACAATCCATCTTTACGCCTCAATAACAAAACACAAACTGACCAGATCTGACCTAATAGAGTAATTGAATGGTGTGACAACTAAGGGGTTGCCAAATGTCGCTAAAACTGACATTGCTTCAACGTATCATAACTTTGTTATTTCTAATATTGTCAAAGTGATACATAGCTGCTTGCACCATTTTTTCTGTTCTATAGATTGATATATGTTTCGTTACTGTGGCATGTTTCATGGCAATGCGGGTGTCTTGTAAAGTTTTACCCTTTCCTCGGATGAAAACACGACAGCGTTTAGCGACCACCTATACGGGTCCTATGATTCGTGAGGGCAAAGAAACCCTTACATCAGAGAAAGATACATTCCCCCATTCGCCGCAGGGGGACACGCCCTTCAGCTCCAGACAAAGCTGTGGGTATACTGTAGATATTCTATGTATGTATGTAATTGAAGTTAGGCTAAAGCTCCTGTTTTCTTTTACCGCCTCTTCGTTCTGATTTTTTCAGATGTTTCGCATATGCATTAACAATAATCTTGACCCGGAAAATACAGTAACTAATTATAGTACGAGTATGTATGACATGCAAGGTGCAACATGAACTCACCTATTATACACAGTAACTCTCTGGCGATACTCACACCATGGAAGACACGAAAGAACTGAAGCAATGGGGACAGCTGACGGAGTTGGGTGGGTAGAGGCGAACCGTGTACCACAAGAGTAAAGACGTTTATTCGTTTAATCATGTTTTCGCTGGAGTCCACACCTTCTAATAGGCGTACTAATTTAATCCACAACTCAGGAAGTAGAGTATTTTTAATTAATGACAATAAATGCAAAACGTAGCACAAACAAATAATTTATCATATATACGAGGGTAATTCAATAAGTATCCGCACTTTTTATTTTCAATTTTATTTTCACATCTGATAGATTATAAACACACTACTTCTCAACATGGTCTCTCCCTGTTTCTCAATACACTTAGTCCAGCGATCTACAAGCTTCCTAATGCCATCACAAAAGAATGTTTTTGGCTGTGTGCGTAGCCAGTTATGCACCACCTCCTTCAGCTCATCATCGCCTTGGAATCGCTGACCTCTCAAAGCGTCTTTTAGTGGTCCAAACAGGTAAAAATCCGAAGGTGTCAGGTCTGGACTATAGGTTGGATGGTCGAGAACTTTAAATTTAAGTTCTTGAAGCATTTTCTAGTCTGTGCAGCGGTATGAGGGCGCGTATTGTCGTGTAATAGAATAACACCTTCCGACAATCTCCCGTTGCAAGGAAGTTCAAAGCGCAGCCGTCAGCAGGTAAAGTTATGCTAACACTGTTTTGGGATACACGAGGCCCTATCCTTGAACATTATCTAGAGCGTGGAACTACAGTAACAAGGGCATCGTATTCTGACATGCTTCGGAATGAGTTAAAGCAAGCAATTCGCACAAAACGAAGAGGGAGATTGTCGGAAGGTGTTATTCTGTTACACGACAATGCGCGCCCTCATACCGCTGCACAGACTAGAAAATGCTTTCAAGAACTTAAATTTGAAGTTCTTGACCATCCAGCCTCCAGTCCAGACCTGGTACCTTCGGATTTTTACTTGTTTGGACCACTAAAAGACGCTTTGAGAGGTCAGCGATTCCAAGGCGATGATGAGCTGAAGGAGGCGGTGCATGACTGGCTACGCACACAGCCAAAAACATTATTTTTAATGGCATTAGGAAGTTTGTAGATCGCTGGACTAAGTGTATTGAGAAACAGGGAGACTATGTTGAGAAGTGATGTGTTTATAATCTATCAGGTGTGAAAATATAATTGTGAAAATAAAAAGTGCGGATACTTATTGAATTACCCTTGTATATAATAATTTACAAAACTAGCACCTATCCTCTACAGTGCTGAGTCTACACAACAGCGAGATTTCAGGGCTATACCAAAAAGTATAATTTTTGGCATGGAGAGTTCTTTAGTCAAATGAAACAAACAACCATGTGGAGCGATATATATCTGATATTTATTTTTACCTTATGATTTTCTTTTGGGCCACCCTAATATTGGTACATTTCAAGTAAAGAAATTTTATTGGAATGTAAAATTGATCACTTCATCCTTCTTTCTCTTATTTAATTATATTACGCATAAGTTTTAGATTTAGACATTGGATCTCTCTCTCTCTCTCTCTCTCTCTCTCTCTCTCTCTCTCTCTCTCTCTCTCTCTCTCTCTCTCATACAGTTTAGCATTTATGTACAGGTAACCAGTTTGATTTTTAAATATAATGGCGGGATAAATATGCTTTCACCTTCAATAGTTATAAGATACTACTTCTATTCATTTAGATCAGTGGTGCACAAACTTTTTTGATGTGAGGGCCAAGCGAAGAAAATAGCTAAATGTATTAGCCTACTTACTTTCCATCTAAGTCATAAATTGGGTCACTTTTATATTCTAACTTTTTCATTGAATTGAAAAGACCCGTGGGGCCACTGAAAAGACCCGTGGGGGACACATTTGGCCCGCGGGCCAGGGTTTGTGCATCACTGATTTAGATGATGTAGCGACTTAAGGATATTAATTATTTCTTATAATAATAATAATAATAATAATAATAATTTTTTGACCTCTTCCTGTTATACCATGTTACAAATTTCTTATTTCTTAATAAAATTATTTCGGATTTACTTTGTAACAAAATAACTACTCATTCAATGATGTTAATATGTTTGAGCATCTAAATTCTATAAATCAGGGTTTTATAAATTCATTAACCTCAATTTTGTATTTACGTACGATACTTTAGCAAGCTCATAAAGGGTATTGTTTAAAACATATCAATTTTCGCTTAATACATAGTCAGTGAACAATTATTTTACGTTTTGTATGTAAATATTTTAAAGATAATGCAAATAATTTAACAAAGGAAATGTTCAAATAATTTGAGAAATTCTTTAAACTTTGAGTGACTCCGCAAGACGTTTTTAAATACAGTAATTTTTTTCATATAATAAATTTTCTTTATCCAACCGTTTTTTCTCTACTTGTAACAGTCTCATTTTCATAATTCGTAACCTAGGATGGATTCATAGATTCATTCAAATACATCAGAAGAAATATCATTCTTCATTGGTTGTTTGAGGGTACGTCGCTGGATCTTTTCAGAAACTCCTTTTTTTTTAAAAGAGAATATACCATTCATTCTCATGAATACCGTTACTACATCTTTTCAGTGTTGTTGTGAGAAAGTTATTCTCCATTGGTGGGTTAAATAAATAACTAAAACTGGGACCCATTATACCAAGCAAATGATCAGAGAATTTACTGATCTGTATCACTTCAATGCATTAGGGTTTCGAAGGTTTGTCATAGCCACTGTCAGGAATGCTTACCAAACATTTTTTTACAAGGTTCAGTGTCAAATGGGAGCACATTTACTGACATACTCAATTCTTGAAAGGTTCAAGTAACACTGATTTCAAGTACCTGAATGATCACTAAATAATCTGTTTTCTAAGGTATGAATACACATCCCAGTGAAAATAATAATAATAATAATAATAATAATAAAAATTAATGTAGTTGAAAAGGCTCATATTCTTTTTTTCGATTGAATTTTGTATTTATGTACATTATACTCATATACCTTACATAGTTCATACTTTTTCACTTCATACACTGTTTTTCCTTCTTTCATTCACATCATAGTAGTGATCACATTTCGTAGCAGTGGGTGAGGAAATCTTCTAAGTCATTAGAACAGTTAGCCTTGATATGGAAGAAAAGTTCTTGAGGGTGTACGGTGAATGCGTTGGAGAACTTGTAGTAATAGAGGCCGGCGTTCCAAAGTAAATCGTACCTCACCGCGAATATTGTCTTTAAATAATTTTTAAGTGCTATAGTACGTTACGGCGTTCCAAGCTCAGATGCCGGCGTGAGGCTGGTTGTCTGCCTCATTTTGTGAGTCTGCCCTGGTAGTGAGTCATGTTTCTTAGGATCGAGGCATCCCCTGTTGTTGTCTCGGCGTCACGGATACGCTGGACGAATCATGTAAGGATATACATCAATATGAAAAGCTATTTTCGATCGGAAAAAAGTATACTGTATATGCAAAATTAGCTAACATGTTAAATAATTCGATAGTAAATCATTTAACACTGAGAGGCTCTGTTCGAGAAATAAGAGTATTCGTACCGTTCCACTCCTGGGGACAAAAGGTACTCGTCACCAAGCTCGTGGTAAACGTGGATGTAGTGTTAAAAATATTTTAAATTGTCAGTAATCACTAGGTTAATGTTTTTTGTTGCGGGGGTCTAATCGGTGAGGTGTAACATGACGTAATAAGATTTCTCGTAGCATTCGTTAACGAGTTTCGTAATCCAGAGTCTCGGTTTTTCTTCACTGAGCGTCGTCTCCTTCACTTTACATTGCCTATATCCTTTGACGCATCTTAAGTTCGTTACATACTCCAATACATTTTACATCGTTAGCATTACGATACCCTGTGACACTCGTTAGAATATCCGTAAAACACTTGAGCATCCTGATTTGTCAGCCGTTCGTGAATTAAGACCGATTTAAAAAATTCAAAGGATGCGTAAAAGGATGGACGTGTAGTATTTACTACAGCTTCAGATTTTACAGAATATCACTTTACAAAGGCGTTGCAAGCAATATCAGAGGCAGCCATCATTGTTAAAAAGTCAAACTCGGGAGTGAAGTTAATTATGGTAAAACTTCAGCAGCTACGTACATATCCACGAATCCAATGTATACGAACGACTAACGAGAATAAACTCAAATAATGATCACACCGGAAACCAGACAGGAAATAGAAATCAAACAGCTATTCGTGCGCTTATACATACAGTTTATAATCATGTCCAGAGGTAATGTTACACACACACACACACACACCACACACACACACACACACACACATTCATTCATCCATTCAAAGGTAAAATTCAAGCAGTTCGATCTCAGAGACAGCAACGTGCTTCGAATAACATCAGGGTTCAGGGTTCAATGCACGGCTGCACGCGATTACCCGGACTTGATCGACTGGAATATTCTTGAAAGAACAGAGCCGCCGCTCACAACAAACATCGACGATGATGAACTCCAGTCACTCATCAGAAATGGTACTCATCAGTCATCACCCGATTTTCAAATTTGAGATGCCATGTCACAAACAAGCTGTAGAGAGGTGTGTCAAGTTGGCGACAGAAACATCATCATCTGCGTGTGGAGCATTGCCAAGAGATGGCTTCATTAGGTCAAAACTAGAATCGCAAAAGATCACTGGGGTTCTGGATTAAAAAAAATCACCACAAGCTGCTATAGTAATTGAGTAAATGTGTCCAGTGGTAGGTTGGTTCGGTGGGCATGGGTGGAACTAGATATGCAACCACTTCCTTGTGGTGAGTTTTGGGTGGTTCGAGAGTTATAAAAGAATATACGTACATATTTCCAATTACTGCTACAAATCAAATTATCTGGCATTAGCTAAAAGCTCTGTTGGGCGTCGATAGTTCACCTTCTTGGGTGGCTCGTGCCATTTCTTATACAGAAGGGTTGCAGGTGACAGTTGAAGATGAAGCCAGAGCAAGTTGGTATTGTTATATGTTCCTACTTATATCGCTAGACAACCAACACACACCCTGCCGACATCAAATTTGGGATAAAAAATTCCAAGACTAATTCATCCACTGAATGGGTGGCTTGTACTACATCATAAACTTAGAGATCGCCGGTGGCTCCTGTAGAAAGGTTCGACGCACACTTTGAAAAGTTTTTTATCTATTAAAACAGTGCCCGCTAAAGTTCATAGTATGACGTCAAACACATACATAATTGTCGTGTGGCATCTCCCACATTTATAATTCGTTAGGTGTATATATAATATATATATTGGAAGAAGAATGATACATGAGGGATAGATTAGGTTAAGTTAGGTCATTTTTATTTTTATTTATTTGTTTTCCAGTAGGTTTGGTTGTTATATTCTATATTCAAGGATAGTTTGTAGGTTACGTTTGAGGTCGAGGATTCGACTCTCAACGGTGTAATGTCGCTTTTATGCCTAAGACAGTTGAAGGTTGTACGCCTTGGGGTAGAGTGAAAAGATGACGCTTACGATTTAGGTGAAATATCAGGGGAGTATGGTGTGTAAGAATAAGTTAGGTTAGGTTATGCACAACGAATTATTGTATTATTAAGATTGAGGCTGGGGGTTCGATTCCTGATGGGGTTGGGACTCAGGGGTGGGCAACCATAGGCACGCGTGCCAGAGTTGGCACGCAAGGTGGTTGTCCAAGGCACGCTTAGTGATTCCCAAAAATTGCAATTTCAAAAAATAATTTGAAATTATAAAATTATATTAAATTATTATATTGAATATTATTACATATTATATATTATTATATATTGAAATTAAAACATTTTAAAGGACTATCAAACTGTCTGTGTGTATTTTCGGTCAAAATACAAATCAAAAGCGCTTTGATTTGTTTGTTGGGATTGAAATAGAGTGAACCGTTCTACGAAATATGCATCTGAAAATTATAGATGGCACGCAGGTCCGTAAAAATGTTAGCATTAATTGTAAACTGGCACACTGCGTTCAAAGGGTTGCCGACCCCTGGGCTAGGTTATGTTGGGGAAGCGTCAAAAATGAGGTTAGGTTATGCAAAAACAAAATATTGTACTATAAAGATTGAAGTTCGTGGATTCGACTCCCCGTTGTGTAATATCAGTGTTATGTGTAAGACAGATTTGGATGGTGGCCGTTAAAGTTCATGGTATGGCGTCTCTTTCACACACACACACACACACACACACACACACATATATATATATATATATATATATATATATATATATATATATATATATATATATATATATAAAGCGCTTGAGCACCATTCTGTTTCCTTTCCTTCGTAGTTTTATTCATCATAAATGTTTTTCATGTGTTACTTTCGTGAAATAATTTTCATATATATATATATATATGCAATAAATCACAGAACAACACGTGATCTTTTTAATAAGCAAAGAACCACAGGGAAAAGGAAAAGGAAACACGAAATCCGAGCGCTTCCGTGATATATTCACACCTTCAGGGACAAGAAACATGTGAATATATCACGAAAGCGCTCGCATTTCTTGTTTCCTTTTCCTTTTCCCTGTGGTTCTTTGCTTATATATATATATATATATATATATATATATATATATATATATATATATTACACACAAAAGTTTTGTTTTTAGTTATCTTTTCTTATCACTCCCCTCCCCCATTTGAGAGATTAATTTGTTTTTTTCCTTTTCCCACCCCCTTTCCCCTCGTTTCCTTTCACTGGCATTGGCACCGCCACCTCTTCGGATCGAGTGCTTGCATAATACGAGTATAACCTATCCACGCAAATGATGGCTTAAGTCATCCACAAATTGTTGAAGCGTGACGCCTTTCTTTAAAATTATACTGTAAAAATAGCAAAATAATTAAATATATTTCACTTGGTCGTGACTTTTGGATTACACTGAATTCTTTCTCTCTCTCTCTCTCTCTCTCTCTCTCTATATATATATATATATATATATATATATGTATTATTCATCGATGCATTCATAGTTTAAGTGGAAGTATGAAGAGTTAAACATCTTTTCACATACTGTAGAGCAGAGTTTTTCAAATTTTTTGAAGCCACGGAACCTAAATATTTAAAAAAAAAAAAAAAATTCACGGAACCTTGACCAACAGGTAAAATTTTAATGATATAAGGCAAATGGTAATAAAACACAATTTTACTCGCTGCAATTTATTTATGTTCCGCGGAACACAGTTTGAAAACCCCTGCTGTAGAGCATCAGTGACTATATATATATATATATATATATATATATATATATATATATATATATATACTGTATATAATACAGTATAGCGGGAAAGCGAAGATTGAGATTTTCAAATGAGACATTTTCAAATCGGTTTATTTTCCTATTCATGCCATTCTCATTGCCATCCATCGCTTTTCCACTTTGATTCAGGTTAGATTAACTTAGGTTAGATTGGGTTACGACAGGTTAGGTTAGGTTAAATTAAGTTAGGTTATAAAATATCAGTCATTTCCATTTGTCAGTTTGCGCATTTTCAGTTGAGGACCGTGAATGGAAATAGACTGGTATTGAATCGGAATTAAGCATCTCTTCAGTTTTATAAACTATAAATATTTTAAATAAAAATACGGTTTTCTCTAGTGTAGTTTTAACCGCTAATTTCAAAAATAACATTCTTTTTTCGGAGAAACGAAAACAAATTCAAAAAATGTGCCTTTAAAGTACTAATCAAAACGTGGCGCACGCTATTCGTAATGAATCTGTTTGAATCCGCAAAGGCACCTGGTTGGAAGAATCAAAACTTCCTCTGAATTCGATAATTAAATTTATTTATTGTTGGTATAAAGAGTATACAAGTGTCAAGTTTTGCGGAGATGAACTTGATACGAGTCATCCTACTGTGGTTGATTACAGCAACTTTTTAAGTGAGGTAAATTACTTAGATGAGAAACTAAACTAATTTTAATTATACCTAACCTAACAACCAAACATAACCCAACAACCAAACCTAACATAACAACCAACTTAACCTAACATAACCAAACCAAAATGTTGCACGATATTTCTACCTTTTCAGTTGAAAAAGCCTACTCCAGGCTTTTTTGTAAAAAAAAAAAAAAATAGTAATTTAGTCAAATTTTTGTAATTTCTTTTCGTTTCTCCAAAAAAAGAATGTTATTTTTGAAATTAGCGGATAAAGCTACACTAGAAAAATGTAGTTTTATTCAAAATATTTACAGTTTATAAAACTGAAGAGACCCGGAATTTGAAAATAATTTTGTAATTCTGAATGAAGAATTTTTTATTTTATCGCTTCACAATTTTCAATCAAATGATGAACATAAATTTTAATAATTTTTTTAATATTTCATAAAATTATTCATTGAATGAAAATTGAGAAATATTCATTAAAAAAAAAAAGATTAAAATTTTAAAAATTAAATTATACAGTATAGTCGAATACTAAAATCAAGTTTAATTTTTAAATTTAAGATATCTTTTCAAATGTGACTATACCAACTCTTTATACACACACACACACACACACACACACACACACGTTTGGCTACTTTACACAACAGTCGGGGCATTTTCATATTTTCAGTTGTGGATAGCGACCAGTGATGTCGTCGAGACCACCATGGTTGAGAGTGAGACCTAAGCACCCGAGACCAAGACCAGAAAAAAGCTCTCGAGACCCGTCTCGAAACCGAGACCGAAACCCAGAGCGAAACCATACGCAATTTTTTCATGTATTCAATATTGCGTAATGTCTAATTCTTAAGCTCTGTATTTTACATTTGAGGAATAAAGATTCTAAAGAAGTTATCAAGTGACAATTGCAAAATTTACTCATAATTCATTCACAAATTCATGGTTTGTTACATTTTTCAGCACTTTTACATTTTTCAGCACCTACTTGCCTACTTAAAACGAGATAAGTGTTCGTTGCGCTTCAGGAACATCAACATACTCAGCAGTGATGTAGTCGAGACCATCATGGCGGAGACCGAGACCGAGACAAGAAAAAAAGGTCTCGAGGCCTACATCACTGATAGCGACATTTAACTTAATTTAGATAACTTAATTAAATTAACCTAACCAAGCCTAACCCAACCTAACCTAGCCTAATCCTCGTTATATTTTTTTAAATTTATGATATTTAATGATTTTGAAATGAAAAAGATAACCCTAAAACTATGACGACACCGCTGAAGCATAATTACGCGCACCGAGCCCTATTACTAATTAATTTTTTTAATGTTCTTTCCCTAATCCGATATTCGAAACCATATAAAACCTTATAATTTCGATAACTCCTATATTAAACCACAAATTATCTTCGTATAAATGCAAAAAAAAATACATCTGGATCAAACAAAATTACAATGGATCATTAAACAAGTGAAGCTGTTATAATACGAGTTGAAAGCATCTTTACATCTAATTATAGCTTTTTTAATGCACAGTAAACAATAGACTATTCAGATGAAACATATATTTGATCTCGCTAATTATTTTCAACATTTTATCGTCATTATATATATATATATATATATATATATATATATATATATATATATATATATATATGCAGTAAAATCACAGAAAAACACGTGATCTTTTTAATAAGCAAACACCCGCAGGGAAAAGGAAACGTAAACACGAAATCCGAGCGCTTTCGTAATATATTTCTTTCTTGTCCCTGAAGTTGTGAATATATCACGAAAGCGCTCGGATTTCGTGATTACTTTTCCTTTTTCCTGTTGTTGTTTGCTATATATATATATAATATATATATATATATATATAATATATATATATATATGCGCCTCGGTGGTATAGTGGTTAGCGTCGCTGACTACGAATCCATCGGCCCCGGGTTCGAGACCTGACGGCAGCCGGCGCGCAGCAAAACCCAGCTGTTCATCCTTCCACACAATAAGGAAAGTGGTTGGTAGATAAATGGGTACCCAAGGCGGCCTAGTGGTTAAGACGCTGGGCTGCTGATGGGGCGTGGTTCGGATTCACGTTAAACTATAGGTCTAAGGTGGAGTAAAAAGCTTGACCTTCGTCAGAATGAACAATTCGGGCGGAAGCTAACCAAAGGTTTTATATATATATATAAATGCGCGGATATAGCCATAACTGAAAGAGAATTCCTGAAGGGTGAGGGAAGAACTACATGTACCTCAAGTTTTATGTAGGGTATCCGAAAAACCTTTTACCCAATGGAAAATACAGTACAATGTACAGTTTCCCGCATATGTAATGTTCCTCGCCTCACAGACGACTCCGTAGTACATGTGACAACGCCGCAGCGATAGTCAAAGGGGGAGGTAGGGGGGAGGGGGGACAACCGAGTCCAACAACATATAACACAGATTATACTGTATATCTAAAAGACACTTGAATGTGCAGTCATACCTGTAATACAGGTAATTATAATACAGGTACAGGTAATACATACAGGTAATTATAATGTAATGTCTGTGTTCATAAAGATAAACAATTAATATGAGCGTGAACAGCGTTGAACTCCATGTAGTTTACTAGTCTTATACAGTAACTGGCGGAGCGACCTGGCGTTGCCTGGGTGGAAGTTGAACGCTCTATATATATATATATGCCCGGTTAGGTCAGTTGAATGCCCGATTAGGTGAATTGAATGCCCGGTTAGGTTAATGGAATGCCCGGTTTGGTTAATTGGACGCCCTTGATGACTGGTTAGGTTAAGTCATGATATTTTCGTTAGTTTTAACGAAATATCACGACTTAACAGAACCAATCGTCAAGGGCGTACAACTAACCTAACCGGGCATTCAATAATTTTACCGTAGGTTTCGACATATACCGGGTTGCCCAGAAAAAGTAAGCTATTGCTTTTATTAACTATTATATTTACTATTGTCAAGATTTGCTTGCTTTTATAACGATTTAAATAAATAATTTGCTTTTATATGTAGCACTTCTATATGTGTTTATAATATTTGTTTTTAATATGCTTTATTTATCTTTGTTGCAGATTTTTCAAAAATATTTAATCACCCATCAAAAATGCCTTCATATAGTCAAGATGATCTCGTATTGATAAAACAATTACGTATTGAGAAACACTATAGTGCCACAAAAATTATATCAATGTTTCCAATAAACCATGGACTCGTTCTGGTGTAGAAAAAAATATTCGTAAAATTGCTAGAACTGGATGTGCTGCTAGAACCAAAGGTAGTGGAAGAAAAAGAGAAGTTCGCACTGATGAAAATATTGAAATGGTTGAGGAAATGGCCCTAAGTCAGGAAAAAAGCCTGGAACGCCTGAATTAAAAGTCTTTCCGGTGTTACTTCTCTCTTGGTTCTTGCTGTAGAATACACTCGATTGTTTTGAGTGGTGATAGGTGATCAAATTGAAAATGATTTTTCATCACTAAATAAACCAGATTCTCTTAACACTGGGAAATCTTTCAAGAAAAGCTTGATACGCTTCCATTCTGTTCATCTTATTGACTTCACTCAAGATCTGCACTGGATAGTGTTTATAAACTGTCACTTGCGGATCTTCTTTGACAATTTGTTGTAAAGAACTTCTTGAAATTCCGGTTTCTGCCGCAATTTCATTTGGTGTCATACGCGTTCCAGGCTTTTTTTCCTGACTTAGAACCGTTTCCTCAACCATTGCAATATTTTCATCAGTGCAAACTTCTCTTTTCCTTCCACTACCTTTGGTTCTAGCAACACATCCAGTTCTATCAATTTTACGAATATTTTTTTCTACACCAGAACGAGTCCATGGTTTATTTGGAAACATTGATATAATTTTTGTGGCACCATAGTGTTTCTCAATATGTAATTGTTTTATCAATACGAGATCATCTTGACTATATGAAGGCATTTTTGATGAGTGATTAAATATTTTTGAAAAATCCGCAACCAAGATAAATAAAGTATATTAAAAACAAATATTATAAAGACATATAGAAATGCTACATATAAAAGCAAATTATTTATTTAAATCGTTATAAAAGCAAGAAAATCTTGACAATAGTAAATATAATAGTTGATAAAAGCAATAGCTTACTTTTTTCTGGGCAACCCGGTATATATATATATGACTTCGGAGGCCGACGCCACATAACATATATATATATGTAAAGAACGACGCTTGTGTAGAAGAGCGTTCCGCACAAGATGAGGAGGGAGAAGGAACAAATGAAAAATGAGGTACCACCCGTGAATCGAACCCGGGATCATCCGATTGCCGGTCAGATATGCTATCCACTTCACCATGGACCTCGATCAATCAGAAGTCGTAATTCTCCTACATACGAGCAGAAACCAATGCCCTGAGGGGGCACCTTCGCATGCCGTACATATATACATTTTAACTGCAAACAACACACAGTATAATTAATGTAAAGAACGACGCTTGTGTAGAAGAGCGTTCCGTACAAGATGAGGAGGGAGAACGAACAAATGAAAAATGATGTACCACCCGGGAATCGAACTCGGGATCATCCGATTGCCGGTCAGATATGCTATCCACTACTCATCTTGTGCGGAACGCTCTTCTACACAAGCGTCGCTCTTTACATTAATTATAGTGTGTGTTGTTTGCAGTTAAAATATATATATATATGTGACCTCGGAGGCCGATGCCACATAGCCTATGTTCTTATATATATATATATATATATATATATATATATATATATATATATATATATGCTGCAAACCCACAAGGAAAAAGAAAAACGATTCCAAGGCCTTTCGTGTATTCAGAGCTACACCTGACGAGGTGTAGCTCTGAATACACGAAAGGCCTTGGAATCGTTTTTCTTTTTCCTTGTGGGTTTGCAGCATTCATTCATTTCACGTGTTTTATTGTGAAATTCATCCCATTTATATATATATATATATATATATATATATGCTAGAGCTCCGCCAATTTCGTCATTATCTTTTATAACGTGTCTATGGTGTCACTATCTTTCAACCAATCCAGAATACAGAGGCCTCCAGCGGCCTCAGATGACCTCGGAGGCCTACGCCACATAGCCTATGTTCTTCCCCGGCCTCAGTTACCCCTATCCCCCAAGTCTCATCCAAATCTGGCCAGTGGTTTGGCCGGCCATAAGAAACAAAGAAAGTTCGCAGGCAGTTCGACCGTCACAATTATTAGTATTAGTGAATACTAGTGAATTTGAACCAAAAATAAACATTACACAACGAACCTCCACACTCCCTCATTCCCCCACCCACCAGACTTCTTTCTATTACGTTTGCTCATCATTATCATATACTCATCATCCTTTCTAGATGTTTTTCGCTTCCATCCTCAACCTGTTTTGTTCTTCACATCTCCAGTTTGTGAGCGGTGAGAAAGTGTTTTGGAAACAGTAGACAATGATACTCCAGCTTCAGCAGCTATTTGTCTTTGAGTGTTGCCTTCTTTATGGAGAACAATAATTTTCAACTTATTCTTGTATGAAATGTCTTTATTTGAAGCCATTATACTATTTTATCTGTAAAAAAAATTAGAAGATGAGACATTTTCTGTATCAAAGTTTAACGAATAAGATATTTTTAATGAAACTTGCGATTACATGAGGATATAAACAACATGTGCGAGTCAGTAAATCTATAAAACATGTTATTACATCAAATTGAATAGTATATTTACCAGTAAAGAACCTGGCCCTCAAAATTAGCAAAATCAATAAAAACTAGTGGTGTACTGATTCATCGGCATTGGCAAAATCGGCCATTTTTTTTGGCATTGGCATCGGCCAAATTTAGCTGATTCTCTTACTGATTATTATTTGAAATGTTAAAATTTTCATTACAAAACAAAATCTATATTTACAGAAAATTGAACATCAAAAAACACTGATAATTTATACTCATTTCAAAGTGTAATTATATAAAAATATTTTACATTCACAAAAATGGCAAAGCATAATAAGTTAAGTTGTCCATAAATTTACATTTTCTCGACGAGCTAATCTCTAAATATTATAAACTATTGCAATGTAATTGTAATTGTAATTGGCTGTGTAATGTCTATTTTTGGTTCAAATTCACTAGTATATAAAAAGTTGTATTGTGGTAGCTGTTCATATAGATTTGCAGTAATCATAATGGAACCTTATTACTGTATAAGACTAGCAAACTACATGGAGTTCAACGCTGTATACGATTATATTAATTGTTTATCTTTATGAACACAGACATTACAATATAATTACCTGTATGTCAATGAATGCACATTCAATTGTCCTTTAAATATATATGTCCGTACCACATGTACGGAGTCGCCTGTGAGGCGAGGAACGTCACATATGCGGGTAACTGTACATTTATTTCTGAAACATATCACAAATGTTCAAAATGTTCCCCTTTCAGTTCATAGAGCAAAGAGCGAAATACGACATGTGGTGCACTTATTGGCGTTTCGAAGAGTTTTCGTATCGATGCATGAATATCGATTACAGATGTTGACGTTGAGGTCTTCAAGTGTCGTAAAGGACACTTTTTAAGTGGTTCCCAAAGAAAAAATCCAAAGGCATAATGTCACGAGATTTCGGTGACCATTCGTTCTCGCAATCCACCGAGTGTTTAAAAATGTGAAAATGTGTTACTTCCAATGCGAATAAGTAATAATAAATAATTGTCATGTCACGGAGTTTTTGGGACCCTGTAGTATGAATATTATGTATGTTAATTGATAGTATCAGTTTTAGCCTTAACCATATCAATTAAAACCATGAAGTTCGTATAAACAGAGACATCATTATACTACATCATGTAAATAATGATCCATATTGACCACCAATATAAAATGATGAAATTTCAGAAACCACTTTATCAACATACAAATTAAATAAAAAGGAAGAAAGAATACCTCCTTTTCTGGCTTCATTTCTTCGGAACCAAGATGACAAAGAGTTATGAAACACATAGATCAGCGTTTCACGAACTTTTTTATCTAACGTCCTTTCCAAACTGAAGGCAATCCTTCATGCCAGCCTTATTTCAACTACAAATGATATTCATGGAGTGTAATTTATTGGTAACATAATCAGTGTGAGCTACTGTAGATTAAAAATTAATGTTTCATTTATTAATGATACTATACTGTAGTATATACTGTACATGTCATGTTTTCTAAACAATTTTACATATCATACTGCCATTGTGATTGTGAATAAAATTTATTGAATATATCCAGAATTTTAGTTTTGTACTTTTCCTTTGTTAACGTTCTCGCTCCTCTTTCAGTAGGTCTTGCGCACCACACAGTTTGGGAAACGCTTCCATAGATACTTTTTTACTGATTGATTGCTGGACCAGTGTTTAATAATTGATAATTAGGGAATTTCACAGTCTTATTAATTTTAATTCAGTTAACTCTGTCAAACGTTTTTGTCAAATTGATACAGGAAAGAGTTACAGAAGTTACAGGCTAATAAAGCCCCTGAGATCCTCTCTAAGCTAGCCAAAGAAAAACGTTATGAAAGAGAGAATAAAATATTCAGGCGTACGAGCGAGAATATGATTAATATAATGGAGAACTTTTCTTTTAAAGTTAAAACTTCCTTCGTAGTCCTTATTTTCGAATCCATAGTTATAATTATTTAGGCTGAATACTGCAGAATTTATACAAAATGCAGTATTCATTCGTTTTAAAAAATGTGATGGACGTATGTACAGCGCCTACAATTATATGCATCAGACACGAATATCACTTTTAATTTTGTGCATTACCTATAAGGCCTACGCGTGAGTAGATTAGGCAAACGAAAATAGTAGGTTACAGGTATGTTTTAGCAATTTACTCGAAAGAAGCAGGATATTTTAATAAAAATAAGTAATTCTCTCGGACTCTCTAAACAATGAAACTGCTTGAAATAATGGATCACCTAAAGATCATGGCCCCCAACCCCCAACTTTATAAGGCTAACTAACGAAATTATCACGACCTAACCTAACCAATCTTCAAGGGCGTACAAGTTGACCTAACGATTGGTTAGGTTAGGTCGTGATATTTTCGTTAGTTAGCTTATAAGGCTAACTAAAGAAGGCTGGGGGCCCTGATCTTCAGGTGATCCGAAATAATTTACATTATCATATGAAACTGACTATTACTGACGCGATGTAAATAATGAAAAAATTACCCTTAATAAAACGCAGATAAAATTTTCTATAGTTTCCGTTATGAGCGCAGTTATTTGTATAATAAATTAATGGTATTTAAACTTTTCCTTTTCAATACAGTTAATTAACAGTTTTACAGAATATTTCTGTATTTCGTTTTTAAGTCCAGCAACATTTTATCAGTCCTCGAAATTTTCCTCATTAGTTCAACATTTTTTTAAGGGCTGTTTTAACCCTCAGCTACTATCGTTGGGTCAATTCTGACCCTGAGTACATTTGTTTATTTTATCATGGGAAATAATGATAGTTGTTAATGGTTAAAAATGTTTGCGTGATTCCTTAATTAATCTAGGTTCTCTCTATAGATTTATATGCATACTGTATCTCCCCTGTTTTGAGCTTTTTACAGGCCTTAACGGAGAAAGGTTTAACATAATTACCCCCCTAAGAATACCTTTTTTTTAATGTATTATAATCTTAAAAAGAAAATTCTCTACTTGGGCTTATCAAAGTTTCTCCAATCAATTTAAATGTATTCTTAGGTTGAAATAAATGTTTTTTTTCCCTATACAATTATTTGTATCACAGCATGAAACATTCATTTCATACATTCTTTAATAAAACACGGCGATGCGAAATACCACCATTTATTAATTTATAATGAAGAGAATTTTCCTTCCAACTTTTACTATAACAACACTCACAACATTACTGTATGAACGGAATTTGTTTTTGAGGTCATGTTGTGACTGTGGTTGTTGGAAACCTTAAGAGTCGTCCTTAAGAGTCGTAGCAGTCGTCCATAACCCATTCACACTTGACGGTATCATTTGTTACCATTAAAGCCACGCCCACAACTACGGCCACAGTGCTAATTTCTTAGACCTGATTGTTTATATTAGATTAGAAGGAGTTGTACTACATGCTGATTGGACATCGAGGAAATACAATTTCTATCCTCGAAATTCAGAATATTTCACGGGATGCTAAACTAAACAAAATTCAGATATCGGTTTTTCAAAATCTTTCTCTCGTATCAGTCGATCTGAAAATAATAGAATTAACAAGGTCTCAAAATGCAATGCGAAGTGATCCTACAAAGACGTAATAATAATGAATGAGGATGGCCAGAAACCGGCACAACGCTTAGGCCAGACTAAAGAGGCCGGATTATTATTTGCAAAAAACGGTGTCATACACACTGAACCACGGGACATCGTGTGCATTGAGGCTTTCGTTTTTTGTGAACTAATGCCCATTTTGTTTTGAATTTGAATGGCTTGAAGCCTATATTTCGGGTATGAAGAACACTTCTACAGGAACGAAGGAAATGTCGTTAGGGTACCATTCTGCAGGAACGAAGGAAATGTCGTTAGGCGTACCATTACCCCCATAGAAGTTGTGATGATTGTGGTGTTTCAGTGATGCTTTTTGCTTCTTTGAATTGATGCCCATTTTTGAGTTTATCGCTTTTAGTCGCACATTGGTTTTGAATTTTAATCTGTTGATGCCTATATTTTGGGTATAAGGAAAAGTTCGCAGAAAAAAGCTGTATGTCGTTATACGCACCATTACCCTTTCTGAAAGTTTTGATAATCGTGGTGTTTACTGAGGGTTTTGTTTTGTGTGAACTGATGACCGTGTTTTAGTATATCCATCCATCGTGTTCCGCCTATCAGGCAGGTCCGTTTCATGTGTCCCGCCAAAGTGTGGTATCCTGAGCTATCCTTTTCATCTCATGGTAGCTCCTGCCTACCTTCAAGTCATCCAGCATTGCTTTCCTTTTCCTTCCCCTCGGCCTTCTACCTTCATATCTACCCTCTATCACCTCCTTCAACAATCCTTCTCCTCTCAATACATGTCCGATCCATTTCTTGTGTCTTTATCTTATCACCTTAATGAGTCTTCTTTCCTCCCTCACCTGTTGCAGTACTTCCTCATTACTTTGGTGTTCCCTCCAGCTTATCTTTAGCCTTCTTCTCCAAATCCACATTTCAAAACTTTCCAGGAATTTCTTTTAAGTTGTTTTCAGTTTCCATGTTTCTGCTCCATACAGTACCACACTCCATATCAAGCTTTTTAGTAACCTTTTCTTCAGCTTCAAGTTGAGTTTATCTGTAAGTAGTCTTTTCTGTCTCTCAAAAGCTACCTTACCCATACCAATTCTAGATCTTACTTCCTTATTGCAATCTCCAGTGTTGGTTAATAAACTTCCCAGATATTTAAACTGCTCAGCTTCTTCTAAGGTTCGATTTCCTATCGTTAGGTTCATTTGTGCTCCTTTCCTTCTTGCAATTTTCATTGCCTTTGTCTTGGTCTCATTAATTCTCATTCCGAATTAATGAGACAAATGCAAACCTTACAGATTTGACCAATTTACCTCCCACTCTGATTCCCTCTTCCAGATCTGAGAGTGCTTCTATTATCAATTTATCATTGCTTCCGCATTGATGTTAAATAACGGGGGACAGGGAGCATCCTTGCCTGAACCCTCTCCCAACCAATCCAGGCTCCGATTCTCCTCCTGCAACTCTAACATTCACAGTCTGGCCAAGATATAGGTTTTTTATCAGCCTACGGTCCCTCCAGTCAACATTAATATTCTTCAATATTTCCATTAGTTTCCTCCACTGGACTCTGTCAAAAGCTTTTTCAAAGTCAATAAAACAAACAAACATTTCTTGGTCATGTTCCAGCACTCTCTCTCCCATCATTCTCATAATACCAATAGCTTCTCTTGTTCCGCATTTTGACCTAAATCCAAACTGATTCTCTCCAATGTACTGCTCAGCTCTGTTCGTTAGTCTTCTGGTTAGTATCCTTAGCATTATTTTTGATGCATGGTGACTCTCGGTTTCTTGGGGATAGTAATCACAGAGACTTTCATAAAGTCAGCAGGCCAGTCTCCACTTTCACACACGTTTCTGTACAATACATTCACCTCCTCTCTAGCATCACCCCCAAGAATTTTCAGAAGTTCTGCTGGTACATCATCTGGTCCTGGGGCCTTGCCATTTCTTAGGTCTCTTACAGCCATCTCTACTTCTCTTTCCAATATGTCCGGTCCCATACAATTTACTTCCACCTCATCTGTTTCCTCCATTTCGATGTTATTAGGTTTGTTCTCTTTATCATACAGTTCTTCAATATACTCAACCCATCTCTTCCTTATATCTTCTGGTCTTTTCAGTTTTTCTCCATTCCTCCCCTCTATTTCTCGCACTCCCAAGCTACTTCTTTTCCATCTACTTATGTCCTTAACTTTTTGGTACATTAAATCAGTTCTTCCTTTCCTTTCTAATTCCTCCATTTCCCTGCACTACTCTTCAAGCCATATCTCTCTTGCTTTATCAGTTTCTCTTCTCAGTTCGTTATTCAACTGTCTGTATCGTTGTCTCCCTTCTTCTGTATTTATACTCTTCCATTTTCTTCTTCCTTCCATTTTGTCAAGCATCTCTGTAGTGACAAAGGGTTTCCTTGCTTCTCTTTTCACATAACCGAAAGTACATCCATTTAATTGAAATACTTGTTTAGATATTGAATACATTAATGTCTACAGTATAGTTGGGGTATGAAAATTATTTTCGCAGGAACGAGGGGTATTTCGTTATACATACTATTAGCCGCTTTAGAATCTGTGATGATTCTGGTGTTCATTGCCGCTTTTTTCTTTGTTATTTGATTCCCTTTTTTTCAGTATCACTGCAAATTTGGTCAATGAATCATATTTTAGTACAATACCCTTCAAACCAACCTGTCACTAATCTTGAAAGTAGAGTACTGTGAATTATTTTTCACTTTTAATAAACATTTACAGTTTAAATTAATAGTGTCTAATCAAAGTATTCGCAAAACTATAAAAGAATTACCAAAAATACAATCCAACTTGGTTAATGGATCACATTTTCATGCAATAATCTGTCTCAACTTTCAATAACTGAATCTACGGTACTATGCATTATTTCAAACTTTTTATTATTGTATTAACATGTTAAATTAATACCATATCTAGGCCAAATATGCACAGAAATATTGAAAAGGCACTAAAAATACAAACTTGATTAAGCTATCTATCTATATATATATAGGGTGAACCAAATGTAGGTGGACAGTAAATGATAACGTTTATTTTGAGAATACATATTTAATTTTTTTGTATACTATAATACAAAATAAAATTTAAATAAATTTAGTTATAATATTTAATATAATATAACACAAACACCATAGTTATAATGAACACCATAGTTATAATATAATATAACACAAACCGTATTCAACCTACTGTCCACCTACTTTTGGTTCACCGTGTATATATATATATGTCGAATGAGCATTTAAAGTATGCTAATGATGTGATAAACCTTCATATCTCATTACTGTTCTCAGCCATACTTGCTCACTGTTATACTGTGTTATTGCAGAGTTTATGAAGGTATATATATAACAGTCCTTATCAAAAATAAATATGAGGACATTGTATCCAGCGATAATTATAGGCTTATTGCTGTTGCCTCCTGCTTCTCAAAACTACTTGAAAATCTTTTGCTACGCCGACTAAATGCTTATTTATGGACGTCATCTAATCAGTTTGGCTTTAAAAGGTCTCACTCAAATGGTCTGTGTGTTTATTTACTGAAGGAAATTGTATTTAAATACACTGACAGTAATTGAACTATTTATAGTTGTTTTTTGGATATAAGCAAAGCATATGATAAAGTGAATCACAGTATTCTTATTTAAAAATTAGAAGACAGGAATGTTCTACTGTGTGTGTTAAATATATTGAAATTTTGGTACACCCACCAAACTCTTATGGTTAAATGGGGCAATGTATTGTCCGAATGTTTTGATTCTTCATGCAGAGTTAGACAATGTTCCTCGCTTTCTCCTTTGCTGTTTAATGTGTATATTGATAGACTAATTACTTCTCTCAATGAGGCTAGAGTGGGATGTTGTATAAATAACACAACCAGCGGCGCCCGAAGCATGTTTTGGATGGGAGGGGAGTTTTTCACGTATGAATAGGACGCGAGCGCGACAGCAGCGTCATGTCCAGAGGCTCACTTAAGGGACCCCGGTGGGGTTTCAGGGGGTTCTTACTGGGATTTCTCGTTTCCAGGGGTTTTCACTATCCCGGTTTTCCGGGACAAAATCGGCTATCGTCCCGGGATCTCAGGATTTCCCTGTTTATAAAAAATAATGATGATAAAGTCTTAAAATGTTTAAACATTAGATAAACCTAGATTAGTTAGTTAATAGTAAATATAAATATATAAATATTTTAACACAATAATAATAAATATAATAAAAGATAGAGCCTAGGCAGAGTTTTAAACACTGCAGAAACATAAATACGATATATAGCCCAAGCGGCTATGCTTACAATGCTAATTTACAGCTTTGCACTTCAACAAAAATAAATTATATTATAGTGTAATTTATACGAACACAACACCTTTTATATACTTCTAACTAATTTTTAGTAAAAAAAAATATCAACAGCAAAAGGTGTGCCATTGAATTGAAAATAATAACCGAAATTAAAGTCCACTAAAACACAAAATGTTCGATTCAGGGAAATCAAATGACTGGCTTTCAGCCCGAGTCAAGCATCAAAAATACTAGTCATATTACACATGAACATCATATAGGCCTTATAGGGCATATTATAGGTACTATTCGAGCTGTACAACGCAAAGTGATCCGTGCTATTATAAATTTGTCATCATAGTCTTTATGTTTGTATTTTGTAGATACAGTAGCAAATTAACGTAAAACTACTTGAAATAACGTTTTCAGAATACTTTGTAAAACCCGGGAAATCCCGGGATTTGCTGAGCTTGTCCCGGGATTTGAGGTTATCATTTTCCGCCCGGGATCCCGGTTGAGAAACCCTAGTTCTTACCACTCATAATTTATAATTATGTCTAGTTTTGAATGTTTGTCTTACTAGTAAAACACTTACACAATATGAAAAAAGCATAGAAAGTAAAGTGTAAGAAGTCAATAAGAGGATAAATAAAATATCGCTCATGATCCCAAATTTGAACTGGGGTAAAAATGTAGAGTGCTCTCTCTCTCTCTCTCTCTCTCTCTCTCTCTCTCTCTCTCTCTCTCTCTTATTTTCATTTCCCCTTTTTCACTTTGATGGTCTTTTTTTGTCTGTCTTGATAGGGGCGTTTTTTGGGGGCAAAAAGGTAATTTGCCCCTGCAGCCAAATTTCAGGGGAGGCATCCGCCCCCTCTGCTCCCCCCGCTTCCTGCGCATATGGACACGACTATAAATAACTTGGTCTATGCCGATGATATGGTACTAATAAGCCTTCCAGTTAAAGTTCTGGATTATCTTATAAAATTTTGCGAATTATATTCACAGAATCATGACATTAATTTCTAATGCTACTAAAACTAAGGTTATGCGATTCCCTCTTAAAAGCTCAAACCAAACAGTTAACATTATTAACATCATTTCCAAATGAGAGACGAACCAATAGAACACGTACAAACATTTAAGTATCTGAGTTAAATTATCACCAGCTAGCTCCTTGAGTGATGACTCAGATTTAAGGAAACAATATCGAAGTTACTGTATTAAAGCAAACATGATTATAAGGAACTTCAAATTCTGTACAAGCGAAGCGAAAAACACTTTTTCGTACTTTGTGCACGAATATTTGTGGACAGCGGCTGTGGGTTAATTATAAAAAAAGATTCTTGCAGAACGCTAAATTTGTCTTATAACAGATCTTTTAGATTGTTGCATAAGTTGCCCCAAAATGTTCAGCTTCTCAAATGTTCGCTAACCGCAGTATTTCGAGCGAAGAACTCAAAACTCAGACAATCCAATTGTCCAAGCTATTCATCACTCCTGCTTTGTGTCTTCTAGACTATGCATTTCTTAATATGAAAGTATTTGTCTGTAGCTCCACTTAACACCTAGTTCTATTTTAGTCCTTTTTTTGTAGTTTTTAAGTTTATTCTTTAATTAGTTATATCATCTATTACCGTGATATATATATATATATATATATATATATATATATATATATATATATATATATGAAAAAGCGTGGTTCAACTATTAGAACTAAGTTGGAATCGGTCAGTATGGCCTATTTCGGCCAGACTTTAATTTCTTTTGATTTCAATGTTCATAAAAATGTGTATTCTAAGTCAGCTCGTCATATTTGGAGAGCACATAACCGAAGATCAAAAACTAAGCTTTATTTTACCCAAGTCAATTTGCAATTACAATTAGACTCACAATATTTAGATATTAATAAATATCCGAGCCATTTCGAATGTTGGAATATTTGACTTACAGATCCTGAATAGCGAAACGACTAAAGTGAAAATCGTGGACGTTCAAAGCGAATATTTTGGACTGTAATTCGTCTGGAATTCCATGATGCAATTTGGCGAAAAGAGAGGCTATGGAGAATGCTATTTTTAAAGGCTATAATATTTTGTATTTATGAATACTGTTCGTGAAATGAACGCTGCAAAAACCAATGTTCAGTTATATTTTAGATTAAAAAGCTGTAAAATAGACAACGTTTCCAGCCCGTTGAAACGTGGGCTCCTCATTACGTACATCAGAGATAAAAGAACCCCCCCCCCTCCCCCCCAAAAAAACCCTGCCTTTATCGTGGTCTCCTCATCTTTAATATTATTTTAAAGTATCGTTTTAATCCCCAAGAGGAAAGTCTATATTCCAGATTAACTTTAGTAAATGGCTTACCTCTAATGTGATATTACTATCAATATTAGTATTAATATTTGTATTAATATTCAGATTTATTCAGTAAATGATCTAATTTCGTTAATCGGATTCAATATATATATATATATATATATATATATATATATAATTCACTTGTTCAGATTAAATTATTAGAGTATTTAATTAATTAAATATATTGTAATTTATATTCCGAATAGTTGAAAATATTTTGTAAAAAAGAAGTAATTTATTTTACATTTTATGGAAACAAATTAAGACTCTCTCTTCCATGATTAAGTAACACAGAAGCACCTTTGAAGATAACGTAGGATTAAATAATGTGTGTGTGTGTGTGTGTGTGTGTGTGTGTGTGTGTAGAGAGAGAGAGAGTTACAAGGAGTTACAAGGAAAAGAAGTACCTCAAAAGGCCTTGCGGCCCATACCGAGGAGGTACCAATGGCAACGGGTGCCACGGAAAATTTTCCACACACTTAAATAGTGTGCAAGATTTGGTCTAACCTTTTCTTGAAATGATCCACAGAGGAACTGTTCACAACTTCTGAAGGTAAACTGTTCCACGTGTCACAGATCTTATACGTAAAGTAATTCCCACACACACACTAGTCCTAAACCGTTTCAAATCCAACTTCCAACCATTGTTGCGAGTTGGGTTATCATTTAAACTAAACATGTTTCTAAAATCGACATCGTTGAACCCGCGTAAGAGCTTGAAAACCTCGATCAGTTGACCGCGCAGCCTCCGAGTTTCAAGCGAAAACAAGTTCAGGGCGCGTAACCGTCGATTGTAGCCCATATGCCTAACGGAAGGGATTAACTTTGTGGCCCTCGCCTGCACTCGCTCCAGCCTCTCAATATCTTTCCTGAGAGTGAGCGACCAGAACTGCACAGCATACTCCAGGTGCGGCCGAACCAGGGAATTGTACAGAGAGAGCACAATCTCCTTGTTCCGAAACTGAAATTGCCTCCTGATATAACTCAATAGTTTCTGGGCTTTCTTTTCCACCTCTACGCACTGTTTCGTAAACTTAAGGTCGCTGCTAATTAGCACACCCAAGTCTTTTTCTAAATCAGTCACGTCGATATGACCCCAACATCGAGTAGTCCGACTTGGGATTGGCGTAGCCAATGTCCATCATTTTGCATTTACGCTTCGGGCGTCCCAACATTGGCCCCAAGCTTGGTGTCATCAGCGAATTTGGCGGTCCGACTGACGATGCCACCGTCTATATCATTTATGTAAATGATAAACAACAGTGGCCCCAAAACGGAACCCTGAGGAACCCCACAAGTGACCGAGGCCCAACCCGAACTGGCCCCTTTAATTACAACCCTCTGCCGCCTATTCTTCAGCTAGTTTTCAATCCACCTACCTACTTCCCCACCGATACCCAGCGCGCGCACTTTCGCTATTAGCCGGCGGTGAGGTACCTTATCAAAGGCTTTCTGAAAGTCGAGATAAAGTATATCAATCGCCCTACTCTTATCGTACTCACTCAACATGACGTGGAAAAACTCGAGCAAGTTGGTGAGACACGCCCTATGCCGTCTAAACCCATGTTGAGAGAGAGAGAGAGAGAGAGTTACAAGGAGTTACAAGGAAAAGAAGTACCTCAAAAGGCCTTGCGGCCCATACCGAGGAGGTACCAATGGCAACGGGTGCCAGGGAAAATTTTCTACACACTCAAATAGTGTGCAAGATTTGGTCTAACCTTTTCTTGAACTGATCCACAGAGGAACCGTTCACAACTTCTGAAGGTAACCTGTTCCATGTGTCACAGATCTTATACGTAAAGTAATTCCCACACACACTAGTCCTAAACCGTTTAAAATCCAACTTCCAACCATTGTTGCGGGTTGGGTTATCATTTAAACTAAACATACTTCTAAAATCGACATCGTTGAACCCGCGTAAGAGCTTGAAAACCTCGATCAGTTGACCGCGTAGCCTCCGAGTTTCCAGCGAAAACAAGTTCAGGGCGCGTAACCGTCGATTGTAGCCCATATGCCTAACGGAAGGGATTAACTTTGTGGCCCTCGCCTGCACTCGCTCCAGAGAGAGAGAGAGAGAGAGAGAGAGAGAGATTTATAGGATAAAAATTACAAAATTTGCGCACTGATGAAGGAAAAACGATGCCCAATTATTTTCTCGAGAAGGGGGAGAATGTCGAGAAGCGTGGCTTATTATGATCGTCAGTCTACCAAAATACTGTACAAAATATGTATATTTTCTCTCTCTCTCTCTCTCTCTCTCTCTCTCTCTCTCTCTCTCTCTCTCTGTACAATTCCCTTGTTCGGCCGCACCTGGAGTATGCTGTGCAGTTCTGGTCGCCCACTCTCAGGAAAGATATTGAGAGGCTGGAGCGAGTGCAGGCGAGGGCCACAAAGTTAATCCCTTCCGTTAGGCATATGGGCTACAATCGACGGTTACGCGCCCTGAACTTGTTTTCGCTTGAAACTCGGAGGCTGCGCGGTCAACTGATCGAGGTTTTCAAGCTCTTACGCGGGTTGAACGATGTCGATTTTAGAAGTATGTTTAGTTTAAATGATAACCCAACTCGCAACAATGGTTGGAAGTTGGATTTTAAACGGTTTAGGACTAGTGTGTGTGGGAATTACTTTACGTATAAGATCTGTGACACATGGAACAGGTTACTTTCGGAAGTTGTGAACGGTTCCTCTGTGGATCAGTTCAAGAAAAGGTTAGACCAAATTTTGCACACTATTTGAATGTGTAGAAAATTTTCCGTGGCACCCGTTGCCATTGGTACCTCCTCGGTATGGGCCCCAAGGCCTTTTGAGGTACTTCTTTTCCTTGTAACTCCTTGTAACTCTCTCTCTGACCCCCACCCATCCATCAGATTGCTCATATTTAAAAGTAATTTAATCTATTCAAATAAGTGGTCTCGGATTGAGAAATTCGCTTGTTTTCATCCATATACAAATCGTTGTACACTGTAATATCTCCACTGTGGATAATTCATATTAAAATATTTTAATATCTTAAAAGTTTTTCGGTATAATAAGAACGTAAAGAAATCCTAATTCCTTGACTAAAATTATTACAATAATACTCCAATAATAATAATAATAATAATAATAATAATAAAATAATAATCTGAAGTGAGTGCATAAATCTTACAGTTTTTCAGAAATTTTGTATCATCAAATTACATTTTTATGATTCAATATTCTTTTTCATTATTCTTCTTTACATATGTTATTTTTTGGTCTATTTCTTTTTAATAAGTGGAAGGAATTTGTGCTTTTAAAAATAATTCAAGGAACCATTTTTATTTTTTTAATTTTCCCCTAAAAATTTTCACTTCAATTTCATACAAAATTTATTGCCCATCAAACAGCTTAAAAGTGCCTATTTAATTCAGTCTTCTCAATGAGAGAGAGAGAGAGAGAGAGAGAGAGAGAGAGAGAGAGAGAGAGAGAGAGAGAGAGAGAGAGAGAGAGAGAGAGAGAGAGAGAGAGAGAGAGAGCATACAACACTTTCAAATTACTGGAAGGGAGCACAGCTGCTTCTTAAGACGTCCGTATCAAGATCGCCTTTCGAGTATCGGTCTCAAAACACTCAACCCTATAAACAAAAGAAAGAAAGATCAGACAAGAAATAGCAGTGAAAAAGAAAGGAGAAATAGAAGAAATATCAATAAAAACAAAGCGACAAAGGAATAAAATGGAAAAAAGAAGCAGAAAAGAATAAATAAAATATAATAAAAGAAAAGAACAACGCTTGAAGAATGTAGAAATGCAGAAAATCAACGTTGAATCTAATAATGAAGAATAGGAGAAATAATACAACAGCGTTTCTTCAATAATCTTAGTCAATCTTTCTTACGTCACGACAATCCAAATTTTCGTTTGATCAAAGTATTCACCATTGTTACAAAATTAGTAGAACACACATACATAATCTCCGGACTATAAACTGTTAAGCAATATAAAGCTGAATAAGCAACGTCGGTCATTCCTTCAATGTTTTATAGGAGTAAGAATAGTATCAGAACAAAATATCTATTTATTGAACGCTTTTTCATCTTTTTTTTTAATCGAAAAATTCAGTGGGTTTGGGTACAAAACTTTTTTATATCAGTGTTGGTTATACCTATGTCGTACCTCAAAATAAGCAAATATATGCTTTTCAGAGTTACTAGCTAAAGTGGGTGCTACCGGCCCATTTAGCTAGACCTGCGGTGCTGGGGCCTTCGGCCCTCTAATTACTGGGGAGTCATTTATTTGGTCAATAAAACTATAGAAAAGAACGCAGCCATGAAAATCTTAAGTTTCACAAATCTTGATACAATGGGTTCGGATGTGAAACTTAAGATTTTCATTGCTGCGTTCTTTTCTACAGTTTTATCGACCGAATAATTGAACTCTCAGTAATTGGGGAGTCAATTATTCGGTCAATAAAATCATAGAAAAGAACGCAGCCATGAAAATGTTAACGTGGTAGAGTAAAAAGTTGAAACAAAGCAAAGCGCATTTATTCCTATGTTCAGAATGGCTTAATAGTAAATATCATTCATGGTGTCTACAGACGGACGGGCAGACAGGACTAGCTTTTTATATTACAGTATTGAAAAAGAATATAAAGAGCATAAGTTCAATCAAGTTGTTTGGAAGCATAAAACAAAAGCTTACATAGGTAACTATAATTTACAGTACTGTATATGTACATGTCAGTTACGTTGTTACATTTAAATTACATCTGAACTTAGATGTATTACAGTAAATACAGTGCAGGAGTTCTTTATTACATGCATACTGTATGTAAGTATGAGTACAGCAACCGTAGCAAAATACTGATATGTACCGTATAAAACCGATTCCAGTTATCCTGTTCCTCAATGTACAGCGGGAGATATTCATTGATGTAACAGTAAGTGTTCATTGTAGTATTTTCGTTTGTCTTTGTAACAACATCTTTTATTTCTCTTCTTAAAACGCTTTCTCAATAACTAACCAAGGTCATTCCAGCTGCTCCAGCAGCATTAGAATCTATTGTGTACTGTGTAATTGTAGGGATGGAGAAACAATATATCTGTGACGCGTACCGTGGTCTATAACAAACATAACTTAACTGTTGACAAAGATACAAGAAAATCTTTGTACTTGTTACTCCACCTGAAATAACGTAACTTCGAAATGAAACGTACCTGCATCATTTGAAATGACTGCTAAAAGAGATAAATGCCTACACGTCTCTCCCAGGCCCGTTCATAAGCCGGAATGTAAATCTGAAATTCAACTTCGTCTATGTAGAGATTTCTTTTGCAGCCCTTTCTCGTACATCCACTATGCAAATGCTACACGAGAGGTCTTCACCTCTGGAGAATTTCTTTGGACACATACATTTTTGGCACGTTTCACTCTCATAAATTCACCATGAAGCAGACGAGATATTGTGGGTTGCTTGCAAAAATATTTAGTTTTCTTGGCCATGTTTCCGCAATGTTGTGTTTTATTTGTCCATGTTATTTGGGGATTTGAGTGGATAAGCACCAGTTAAATTAATCACTTCGTTATCAGCTCTCTGGGGTATCCTCCGGCATGAGGTCCATGCAAATGGACCGTTCCGTAAATTTACCGTTCACTCTAGAACAGTAATTTCTTAAAATGTTGTATGTAGTAGTGGTACGTCGTATCCCCGAGTTGTAAGATCCTCTCCTCTGATGTACGCATCAATAATTCTTTGTCGGTCTTTATCCGATAGTCTGAAATTTTGAAGACGAGACATTTCGGAAATGGAGAGAGCGAAACTTTAGGTTGGTTGTTCCGTTCTGCGGTTTTCGTCCACCATAGGGTGGATTGAACCAAATACATTACGTGCAGGGCGCTCGTAGCTGCACCACATATCCTCATCTCTTATACTGGCTTGGAACAGTCATGGCTCGATTAGTGAAACTTTAACTACCGCAATTAACAGTTCCAAGTATGAAAAACTTGCATACTGCAGGTGCTTTAATCCGAGTGTCTAATCGCATATAAATTAATGCATCACCGTGTCAATTGCTAAATTTAATCAAGATTTATAAGTAATGCGTTTTAATTACAATGACCGCACATTTCACTTTCCCTGTTCAAAATTAATAAGATTTAAAAAAAGAGGGTTGGCTTTTGATTGTGGATATTTTAATTTGTAGAAATTTAAACGTCTGCAAATTTTTTGTCTTCGCTTTTTGTTTTAAATTCTCAAATTTGTTTATAATTTACAACTTATGAGCGAGCTGTAATTAATTTTTGCTTTTTAGTGACATAATATCAACATTTATTCAAATGTTTATTTACTGTACATATCAGAAGAGCCAAATTTATTTAAGAAACGCTGTATTTCAAACTGTTTGCTAATTGAAAATAAAATTCAATCCATTCAATTTTATTCCTGTCGAATTTATTCCATAATTTAAACCTCTATAGCTCGCTTCTATTTACCATAATCCTATCAATATTTTTTCGAAGATTTTTTCCCTTCTCCACATACGGTATAGAATACCGCTAAGTGATGTGATATCCAGTTAGGCTTCCTTTTGCGACTGACATTGTGTTGTCGCGCTATGATGCGCCGCACACTTTATGTTGTTCACCGTGGGAGGGAAATTTTATTCTGAAAAGTCTGAAAGTTTTCCTTTGGCTGCAATTTAAAAGATCGAAGACTCAATTTCGGGTATCGCTTCTGAAGCGTTTAAGCATGAAATAGAATTTCTTTGTATTCATCGTGTTTACACTCTCTCTCTCTCTCTCTCTCTCTCTCTCTCTCTCTCTCTCTCCATTAGGAAGTTTATAAAAGAATGGAAAGGGTACAAGCAAGGGTCACAAAAATGATCCTTTCAGTGAGACTGCAAAACTACCAACGAAGATTAAAACGCTTAAATATGTTTACCTTAGAGACCAGGAGGTTGCGCGGTCAGCTTATTCGAGTTTTCAAGATACTCAATGGAACAGACAGGGTAGACTACAGGAAATTATTTTAATTTAATACTACTCCGACAAGAAATAATGGTTTTAAATTGGAACTTAAAACATTTAGTAACTTCATATGTGGGGATTTCTTTTATAAAATAGTTAATATCTGGAACCAACTTCCCTCAGAGGTTGTTTCAAGCCAAAGTATAAACATGTTTAAAAATAGGATAGACAAAGTTCTGAATACATTTACGGTTTAAGATTGTCCTCGCATATAATAGACTAATTTAAGAATCGATTAGATAAGTACTTTGAAAATACAATAGTATTATAACGTAACCCCGCAGGAGTTTGTTTAAACACTTCCTCCTACACTTTAGAGAGATCTCCCTAGTTGACTGTGCCCCACATAGCATGATCAACCATCGAGCAACTTCTTTTTTTATTACTTGCCTCATAAACACCTCCAAGTGGGAGAATCTTGAATTTGCCGTAGAAACAACGGGTGATCACCCACGAAACACTTTCATTTTCCATAAGGGACAAGTACACGGGGATAGATAAAGGGACCTCTCACTGATATTCCTCGGCGGAAAGAGATTTTCTCTACTCTCGTGGTGGCACAACATTGCGAAGTATGAATGACTCGATATATTACTTACTGCATAACACCTTTCATGGCGGGAGACCCAAGTTGAAAGTCAGCGACATTGAAAGAGTTGGCATACACATACAGAGGAGAGATATCCAATTACAGAAAACACGCTCACACACTTGTCTGCCTTGTTAATATGTCTAAGAATAGAGTAGAAAATCTTTGTAGAAACATAATTTCATAACGAAAAAGAAAATTTAAATGCATGGCATGGATTAGGTGAGGTGAAATTGCGTTTCTGTCGTCACGATTTCTTTTTTCTCTTCTTTCTCTTCGGTGGCTGCATGCACGTGATGGGTGAGGGCATGGTGGGGAAAATCTGATTTTTGTTCTTAATTCCTGTTTCCATCCCTTTCCTGTAGAAGCATTTCATCACTTTCCGGCGTGATGGCTTTTGCGCATACATGGGTGTAGACATAGAGTTTAACCTTTACCTCTCTCTTAATTTTTTCGGGGCTTGCTTGAAGTGGGTCATAAGGTCCTTTTTTTTTTTATGCACGAAGGAGTAGCCCTTCCCATAGCGGGAGAAGAGAGCCAAAATCAAGGTTTAAGGTTTAGAGATGCCTAGACACTCTGCATTTGAAAGATTGAAGATCATGGACAGGGGGAAAGATGGACTGAGGAAGTTTGTTACAGAGTTGAACGGTTGAGTAGATGAAGGATTGAAAATACTGATTTAGCCTCTTCCGTTAGAGAATTGGACAGAAAAGGAATGAGAATGTGTCGAAAGTCTGGTACTGCGTGCTCTCATTAAAAGAGGAGGAGGCATGCAGAGTTCAGAAGAGCAGCGTCCGTTATAATAGCGATAGTAAAGAGAGAGTGAGGCAACATTGCGGCGAAGAGAGGGATTGAAGACAGTCAGTAAGAGGCGTGGAATTGATGAGATGAAATGATTTTGATTTCATCCGGTCAAGTAGAGCTGTGTCGGTTGAGCCACCCGACACATGAGAAGCGTACAGGGGTGTACAGGGGCGTACAGAGTTGTACATGGGGCGGACAAGAGCCCTGTCCAGAGATAACATCTGAGTGAGGGTGAAGAAACTGTGGAGTTAGTTTATACAACGGTGCTATTTAGTGTACGAGTTCAATGTGTGCATAGCGTAATTGTAGGGCTAGTTTATATATTCTTTTCTTTCCTGTAAAATTTCGTTGTCTACTTTTCCAGGTATTTTCTTCAACCTTTTTCCGTACCCGCCTCTGGCGGGGAGGAATGGGAGGGTGGGGAGAGAGCCTTATGATTTTTTATCCATTTTTCTATTACCGCTAGAATAGTTAAAAAATGAACTAGTTTAATAGCAGGAACCTCCCGAGTGGACCGAAAGGATTTTGAGGCTTCCTCTTCTCCTTGTAACTCCTTGTAACACTCTCTCTCTCTCTCTCTTCTCTGCCTCTCTCTGTCTCTCTTTCTCCGACAGAAACAACGAAGAATAGGACTAAAAAGTTTATAAAAAACACTGAGAAAATTTTATGAAGAAAATAATATGGAAGTAATTATCACAAAGGTTCAATAATCGACAGTGCATTGTCTCCGACCAAGGAGCAAACAGAATATTGTATATATTGGGTTTCATTTAAGAAATAGATAACAGAGGTATAACTTTGAATTTGAATAGAGAGTAGCAATATAACTGGGAATAGGAACAAATAACAGCAATATAACTTGGAATAGGAATAAATAGCCAGTATAAATTAGAATAACAATAGATAACAACGGTATAGCTTGAAGTATTTGTCTAAATAGGTTAAAGGGAAAAAGAACTTTGGAGTGATGTAGGATTTTTCTTTTGAAAGGTTACTAAAAAGATGGCGTAGAAAAGCGTATGGAATAAACTTTCACTTCGATCAAAGCACGCAGTAAAATCTTTTAAAAGCGGAATACGCGAATAGTTTCGTTTTAAAGCTAATTTGAAAGTGGGAGAAACGAGTGTTTTGTACGAAAATAAAAAAAATTAAGGGTGAAATCAAATCCAGGTGACGGACATTGTGTAGAAATGAATACGAAGAGATGCATTCTAACAGACGGCCATGCGGATGAATAGGAAAACACACTCTTTGTTGTATGTTTGAACCTCGTTCTTTTCCCTCGCAGTTATCGGTGTTTCGTTGCTTAATTATCTGCCTGTCTTTAATTATTATCTCTCTCTCTCTCTCTCCCTCTCTCTTTCTCTCTCGCTATCTAGCTATATCTAGCTTTCACTCTAATGGTTTCTATCTTCTTGCAAAAGGAATTTCAGGTATTTGCCAATTTACTATTCCTCTTCCAACATTAAACCCGATTTTCCTTTTATTTCCCAATTTTTTTATTTGAATTCGTTCGTGTTTCTTGTTTTATTTGATTTTATTTTTTATTAACCTTTGTTTATTGGTTTTATTTAATAACATTTATGTATTGGAGGAACCATCTGTTTATAGTTCATATTCAATAGATTTCCGACCTTTATTATTTATCCTCTTATATATATATATATATATATATGTGTGTGTGTGTGTGTGTAAACTGCTCTTGTCGACCGTGCCGAGTCTGTTTGAGGTTTACCACGAAAGAAGTTTTGCGCGTCATACTCATACTTTGAGCATTCTTTGCATGATCCCGATTTAAGTTGATCTATTAAATCATTCCATCCTCACATGATTTTCTTATGACCATTTTTTTGAAGTAGTTCAAAAAATTATTTGATCACTTATTATTATTATTATTATTATTATTATTATTATTATTATTATACAGGGTGAGTCAAAAGTCTGGAAACATAAGAACTATGCTTTTCAATACACATATACATATATATTTGCATTGAAAAGGATAGTTCCTATGTTTCCAGACTTTTGACTTACTCTGCAGATACATAGAAAAGTTATGAATAGAACGAGTAATAAAATTATTGGTTTCATTCAAAGCTACGTTCGCGTCAAGTCCTTGGAAAATGACGCTAAAGCAAAATGAAAGGCAATACAGAATGATGAAAGAGATGAGGAAACAGATAAATATTTTGTTGAAGGAACAATTGCAACAAATTCGCCAATAGAACACCAGGAAACGACAGAGTGCACCGATGGCAATGAAAATGGAATACAGAACACAGAGGAGAACACACTAGAGAGAAGACCAGAACACGGGCGGAGAAATTCCACGAATAAGAGATTGCAACATCATGAATGAAAATGAAAATTCACAGATATATACATATATATACATATACAGTATATATATATATATATATATACTTCATGTATTTTATATTGCATTATCATATACATAAAACAGTTTTATGTTTGCGTTTTATTTTTAAAAAGTTACTTTCAAATTTTTATGCATAAAACTCAATCATAAATATTTTTATGACTTTCCTCAAAATCTCATTCTCATATAATATATATAATATATATATAATATATATATATATATATATATATATATATAATTATATATATTGTATATATATATATAAATTCAGTGGCGTGCAGTCAGGGTAAGCGGGGCATGCGCCGCTTACCCAGTTAAAAGTCAAATTACAAAAAGTCAGTGTATTACTACAGTAATCGAAAACTAATATAAAGTTATGATGCTTGTATAATATACTTATATATATATATATATATATATATATATATATATATATATATATTATATATATATATATATATATATATATATGCAGCTACCGCTTACCCCTGTGGACACACCCATTAACCTTGGTTTTGATTCCGCCCGAATTGTTCATTCTGACGAAGGTCAAGCTTTTCACTCCACCTTAGACCTACAGTTTAACGTGGAATCCGAACCACGTCCCCATCAGCAGCCCAGCGTATCAATCACTAGGGTACCCAGTTATTTACCAACCAATTTTTTTATTGTGTGAAAGGATGAACAGCTGGGATTTGCCGCGCGCCGCCTGCCGTCACCGGGTCTCGAAGATTCGTAGTCAGCGACGCTAACCAATACACCACCGAGGCGCGTATAAATATATATGTATAGTTGGCAAAAGTAAATAGACACCTCGGTTTTTCCATAGTTTTCTATTCGATAATAAAAGTCGATAAATGATAACAGATTTATTGAATGAATATATTTAGAACCGTGTTGCTGTCCCCTTTCCATTATGTAAAGCTAGAACACGTTCTGAACTTCTGACATTCCATCGATGAGCTCTGACATTCGTTCTTGAGGACAATCTTCACGTGGTGTTTATTTACTTTTCCCAATGCTCTCTCTCTCTCTCTCTCTCTCTCTCTCTCTCTCTCTCTCTCTCTCTATATATATATATATATATATATATATATACACACACATTTAACTGCAATGACCACGCAGTATATTAATGTATAGAAACGACGTAAGTATAGAGGAGTGTTCTGCACACGAGGAAGAGAAATAACGAACAAATGAAAAATGAGGTGACCGCCCGGGAATCGAACCCAGGACCTTCCGATTGCCGGTCAGACATGCTACCACTACACTACGGGCCTCGATCAGTCAGAAGTCGCAATTCTCCTACATAGGGCAGAAACCAATGCCTTGAGAGGGCACCCTCGCAAATCGTGAATATGTACATTTAACTGCAATGACCACGCAGTATATTAATGTATAGAAACGACGTAAGTATAGAGGAGTGTTCTGCACACGAGGAAGAGAAATAACGAACAAATGAAAAATGAGGTGACCGCCCGGGAATCGAACCCAGGACCTTCCGATTGCCGGTCAGACATGCTACCACTACACTACGGGCCTCGATCAGTCAGAAGTCGCAATTCTCCTACATAGGGCAGAAACCAATGCCTTGAGAGGGCACCCTCGCAAATCGTGAATATGTACATTTAACTGCAATGACCACGCAGTATATTAATGTATAGAAACGACGTAAGTATAGAGGAGTGTTCTGCACACGAGGAAGAGAAATAACGAACAAATGAATATATATATATATATATATATATATATATATATATATATATATATATATATATACGTCGTACCTCCGATTTCTTGTAAGAGCATAAATGGGAAGTTTTTGTTTTTTTGGTATGTTCAGATCCGACGTATCACGTCAGAACGTGCACGGAGTGAAATGCCAACCCGAATTTGGAAGTGCCAAACAAAGAAAATTTAAAGCTCTTCCTAGGCTCAAAAGTAAGATTAAAGATAGATAAAAAATAATAATAATAATCCACAAAGAGTGAAGGCATTCTTGGAATGACTGCAAAAACCTGTTTTGAATTTGAGCGCTAACGAGTCGCAGTCAGACATGTTCATTTCAGCCAATCACATTTCTAAACTAAAGTTATCGAAGGTGTTGTTCAAAGTGGGAAAAGTTTTCACCCTTCTGAAGAAAGTGTTTTGGGGATATATTGGTCCGACGGATGAAGATTACCTTTATTGTGATGGAGCCATTTGTCTCTGACAGGAAGAGATCCTATAACCTCTTGTAGGATTAACTAAGGTAATTGAATTCTCTGTGATATATATATATATATATATATATATATATATATATATATATATATATATATATATATATATATATATAATAATGAACAGGAACACCAGAGAAAATACAAACATCCTTCAAGGTTTAATAGTACCAACGTTTCGGAATGCACTAATTCCATCTTCAGGGCTAAAACAATAAAATTCCAAATCACATACAAAATTACAAAATACAAATTGCTTAATAACAATTTAAAATAAACTTAAAAAAAAAAATTATAAAAAATAGCTAAGAAAATGTAAAACATTAAAACTAAAAGGTAAATAAATGTGAAGTTATTACTGATTTTTCAAGTAATAATAATAGATCATAATTTTTTGGCTGTAATAGTAATAGTAATAGAAGGCAAAGTAATCGATAATAGTATATTACTTTTCTATTACAGTGGCAATGGACATATTGTGTGAACAAAGAACTGAAAAATGAACTAAATCTACTCTAAACTAAAATAAACATGTACAGTATGTGAACTAATATTGTGGCAAATTTTTCCTTCAATAAAGTAAAATTTATCAAGACCTACAGTCTCTGAAATTGTAATGATTTAGTTGAAACAAATATTTGTTATTTGGCTGCCGCTCAGCCTCATCCTGGATCCATGAGTGCAGAGCCCTCTGCTTCTCAATCTTAGCCTGGATCCCTGAATCCAGACACTGCTACATCGCCAGCTCAATACCATCTCACACAGAGTACCCCCCAAGGGGCCTTGGTGAATCGGGATGCTGGGAATGCAGTTGGGGGTCATGATGAGGAGGCATCTTGGACAATGGTGGTAAGGAGGGATCGGAAGCGAGCGACCCCTCCGAAAACTGCAACCACTGCAGTAGCTAATGGTGGTGGTCCCTCAAGGGGGTCTGGTCCCATTCATACACCGGCTAGAGGGAGTCAGCTTGTGGCAAATGCTGGCAGAGAACGGCGGGGTATCATAGGGGCTGCCAAAACAGATCGTATGATGGCTGTAACGAAGACCGCAAACATTTTCGTCTCGAGATGTCGACCTGATCTTACGGCCGAGGAGCTGCGGGCATTTGTGGAGGATAAAGTGAACCTTCAGGTTACATGTAGGAAAATTGACTCCAGATAGACTACGTACAATTCCTTTCAAGTTACAGCAGTCTGTGATGATCCAGGGGTATTTATGGATCCAGCAGTATGGTCGGAACGGGTATATGTACGGCGGTTCTATGAGAAAAAGGGGGAGAAAAACAGCTGCAGCCCCTCCCGCAAGTGCTGGAGACGGTAATTATGGAAACATCATGCGTCGTACTGTGAAGGAAAATCCAGCTGGATCTAATGCTGTAACTGCTGTGCCTGGTATAAGTGGAATTCAACATGTAGAGATGGCTAGCAGAACTCCTGCAACTTCCTAATTGCAACAGTGAAGGTAATCTCTTGTAACTGTAGAGGCCTAAACTTAGGCAATAACAGCAAACACAGGCGGATCATAATTGATAAGCTGTTAGAGGATGCTGATATTCTTTGTCTGCAGGAAACAGGACTTAAAGGACCTGAATAGCCTGTCCAGTAACTTTCATGGGATAGGGGAGGCCACCAGAGACAAACAAGATGGTCTCCTTGCAGGCCACCCACCTTGTGGGGTAGCTATTCTATGGAGGTTGGGGTATGGGAAATATATTAGTGAATTAAAACTTGGTTTGAATTGGCTAACTGGAATAGAAATTTGTGTAGACAATAAAAAAATTGTAATTCTGTGTATCTATATGCCTTTTCAGGCAGTTGATAATGAAGAAGATTACCTCATTAAATTGGGGCAGGTCAGCAGTATTATTGATGAGTTGGATTCGACATGTGTAGCTATTATTGGTGACTTTAATGATAATTCTTTGTTTAGCAATCACATAAAAGCCTTCTGTGAAGATAATAACTTGACCCTTTCATCCATATGTAGTCTTCCTGGTGATAGCTTTACTTATGTTACTAGTGATAATTGACACCACCTCATGGTTGGATCATTGTATTTGTATGTTCATTATACACAGTGATTCACTGGCCTACTTAGTCAGTGCTCCAGACAACTATCTCTTCATCTTCTATGGACCTCTTGTATAATGTTTGTACCGGCTGCGTCTGAAATAAAGTATTTGTTTGTTTGTTTGTTCACACTGCTTCCAATTGCATTTAAATAGGCATAAAGATCCTTTTCAGATGAGTGAAGTACCCCACATACAAAAGTAATAGTAATAGATGACCAAGTAATAGTAATAGATGAAAATTAAAGTAATAGTAATAGAAGGAATCCAAAGTAATAGTAATAGAAACCCAGAAATTGACCCCATGTCTGATATATCATATATATATATATTATTATTAAATTTAATTTGGATTCATTCGATACGAAGGAACAGCTGTGCTCGTAGTCAAAATTAGTTTTTCTTTAAATTAATGATTTTGATATAGGCCTATGTATTTAAATTGACTTAAATAATTTAACCAGTTCAATTTGAGATCGGATTTAGATACTTTTAAATATTTTAAATACAGTTATATCGATGTTCATCTTTTTGAAATTTAAAAAACATTATCTTGAGCGGAAATATTACTTTTTTGGGGTTTGCACAACTGTTGAGGGTCGACCCGTGTTCATTTAGGGGATTTGGACAAGGAGAGGGCTGCTTTCTTCGCTCTTAGCCAGTTACGCATGGCTGGCCGGGGATTTTACACAAGAACCTGTCGAGTTGGTGTTTGAAAGGAGTTAAGTTGGTGTGGTGGAGGTTCCTCAGTTCTTTTGGCAACACGTTAAGGAGTTTAGGGTCCCGCATTCTGAGAATACCTTACGTCTTCTTTTCATGTCATCCTTTCCCAGCTCCATGGCACCCTGTCCCACTGGAGCTGCGATAGTACAGATTCTACCTGTTCTCTCATTCCAGTGTGGGGTTGTTCAACCTTCTTCGTAACGTCAAAGGTCATGTGAAGTAGAGAACCTACAGCTTTAGCAATTCGAACCATCTATGGGTCACTACATCATCCACCTACCGAACAGACACAACATTGCTTAACATTGCATATATATATATATATATATATATATATATATATATATATATATAGGCCCCCCTATATATCTGTATATTATTTTTTTTGTCCACTTCCATATAACTCGTGAATTGTAGAAAAAAATGTTAAAACAGTACTAATCCAAACTAATCCGAATGTTTACTTCATTCAACCATATAACTATTATGCTCACTTTGGTTATATTTTCCTGGTATCGTACAATTTAATTGGTTGTTCCAGTAGTATGTTAGCATCGAGGACGATGCAATGCCGGTGCTAAGAAGGGAAAAGAGTGAAACGGTTGGAAATGAGAAAATGGGGTGAGGGAAAAAAAAGAGGATAAGGAGGATGGTCATAAGGTCATAAGGCAAAAAGTTGAAGGGATGAAAGTAATGGAGGAGTAGGAGACGGTTCTGAGTAAAGAAGATTTATATATAACAAAAATAAATATAATTTTTTTGTATATAAATATATGTCTAAGTGTGACGTCAAACTATAGACTTCAGCAGCCATCGTTTATGTCACTTTATCAGATAAAAAAAATTTCAAGGTATGTTTCGAACCCTTCTACAGCATTTCAAATCATTTGTAGGATTTAGTGATTTGTTTCCATTCATCTTTTTTATAACTCATAGTCGGATACCTTTATAAGGGATGCCATAACTCAGCATTCAACCATCTTATTAAAGCGTATACTATACATAGATATATTTTAAAATTGAATAAGGATTAAATAGAAACACATCTTCACACAATATTTAGTAACATATCAAGACGTTATTTTTTATTAGTAAACCTACAAATAATAGTGAATTAATTACATTCTCATAACTTTATATAATACATTCAACATAAAATTACAGTATTAATACATATACATACAGACAATATTTATTAACATGTCAAAACAGTAATTTTATTAGTAAACTCACGAATAATAGTCGAAATACTTAATATATATACACATTTCTTTTTAAAAATACTAATAATACATCAAATGTACATACGGGGCTCCAATAAACCTTAGCTCCCCCGCCCATGGCCTAAACCATTAGAGGTACAGTAAAACTAAACATACTTTACAAAAGAGAATTTAATCCTGCATTTAATGAGAAACAATTAAAACTTGGTGTTCCCGCCATTGGCTTCCAAGACAGCCTGAATTCGCTTTGGGTAGCTTGCAAAAGTGACGTGAATAGATCTTGATCGTTAACGCAAATTTTCTAAAACAGTTTCAATGTGTTGCGTCATTGTATCCTTCGAAAATCGATTTGCTGTAGGTTCTTGAAACAAGACATTCAACCTTGTCCTTTATAACTGATCCAGTGTGTTCACAGACGTTCAGGTCAGGAGAATTTCCTGGCCATTCTTCATTTCCAAAGAAATCGATCTCATGGTTCCGCAACAACTGTTGAGTGGCTAATGCCTTAAAGCAGGGGGCCTTATCGTGCAGAAGTGTGACCTGATCGACATCCATAACATTGTTTGGGTTTCTTAGAAAAGGAATGACATGCTGGGATAAAATAATATCGCGAAAATACTGTCCATCCCAACTCTGACCATTTGGCTTCAGCACCCACGTGAGCTTCTTTGCAGTGAACAAAACAAACACACCAACACAGTCTGGACTTTTTAATAATTCGCGATAATGTTCATTGTCATCGTTTTCATCTGGTGTTGTGGCCCACACTCGATCATTTTGGTAGTTAGGCCGACGTGTTACGTAAACAAAAAATTCATCAGAGACAGTTAAATGCATGAAATCATCCACATCCCAATCTTCAAGATAATGGGCAAACCACATTCTGTCATCGATGTTAAGTTGAGTTTTTCTTGGCTTTCGAAGTTCATGCCAAGGCTTTAAACCTTGCCTATGACGGTACGGTCGAATGATCTCACCATTAACGATCTTTCCTCTCAACATTTCGATCTCTCTAGAAAGTTTAGCACAGCTGTTTTTCCGCTTACGCATACCGCTTTCAATGATGTCCTTTGTTTCCTGAGAGAGTGGCAAATTTGGGCGCCCAGATTTGGTTGTATCCATTTCCCATTCATCCAAAGTTGTATTCCAATTTCTTTTGACGAAGTCCTCACTTCTTCGCAACCTTTTGGCAACCCATGAACGTGTTATAAAGGTGGCTCCAGCATCACGAGCTTCCCGAAATGTTATTGCTCGTATGCGATCTATCACACGTTGCCTCTCCGAATCACCAATTAATTGAGAAGCCATTATATTATCACTTTATCAGCTAGAGTAATTTTAATACCTGCAATAAATAAAGAATTTTATATATTTTTATAATCACTAAAAACTATTTCGATATAAGTAAACATGTAAGCTGCAAATGGGGGTCTAAGGTTTTTGGAACCCCTTACAACACTTATAATCATGTTAAGACATTGTTTCTTTGTCAGTATAGTAAACTCACAAATAATGGTGGACATAGATACATCCTCATTACTTTGTATTGTGCAAGCTATTCTTTGTAGAAATAATGACCCGTTTAATGTATTAGGCTTGCTATACTCAATATACAAAACCTTAAGTTCGTTTAGGGTTAGTTTTGTTCCTTTTTTCCAAATGCTTGTGACAGCTTCCTCATTCTTAATCTTTGAACATATAGATTCAAAAGCCTGCTCGAGTATACGATCGTTTATTACAGCATTATTATGAAATGACAAACTATATTTAATGCCCACTAAGCGTTCATTTATTCTCTTTTAAAAAAATTTCTCAATAGAATACAGATCAGAGTTTATAACGGTATATAAGGAAATCCTCTAAATCGTGACAGCATTTGGTTAAATTGGTTTGTATATATAGAAATAGCTCCGTCGGATAAACGATGGAGGCGAGAGAGGGTTTGTAGCGCTCAAGACCAGCGTCCCAAAGCGAATGATACTTCTTGGGAGAAGTGTCTTCTAAATATTCTCCAAGTTCCAGTCCATTTTCACCTTGTTCGTCTCTACACTTCACAAATCGTCACTTAAAACAGTGTAGGCGTGCTCGAGAACTGTGTCAAAATAACGCATATCATCCATGCCCGCATTAATAGTTTCAGGTTGAGGGAGGTGGTTATTTCAAATAGTCTATCGAGGATGAAATTGTGCCGAGTAGGTACTTATCTGTTATTAACGTTGTCTGTACTGCAAGTTTTTAGATTAGATTTGCACATTAATCTTGTATTGAAGCTGGGCTGTTCAGTATCACGACTCACAGTTAACATACAACTAATACAGTATGAAGGGGTGTCACTGATCGTCACTCTTGTTGCACGCGCGGTAGCTGGTATTTTATAATTCTCCGCCCACTTCTCAACCATCAAAATTTTTTTCGCCATTTCATCAACATTCAAATAAATAATATTACGTTCGGCAGAGTCTGTATGTTTATAATTTGTCTCGAGTACATAATTAATCGCGCCACTGATACGTTTAAACCCTCTCACTGATTTGGAAAAAGTCACATCGTATTGAGCGTTAACGATAGTGCTTAGGGGTAACTCCATCTTTCTTTGTCACTGTAAGCGCAGGTGTTTCTTGAGGGTACTGCTGCTGCAGCGAAGAGGATTGTGGATAAAACGTCACGACGCTCCAAGCTCGAATGATGGTGTGAGGCGGACTGCTTGCCGCAGCTCGAGTCTGGCCTGGTGGTGAGTCATGCATCTTAGAGTCAAGGCGCCGCCTGTTTCTGGGACAGTGACACGAATGGCTGGTCAAAACATGAAAGGATATGCACCAACATGAAAACGTAGTTTCGGACGGAGAAAAAGTATATACACAAACTTACTTAAATCGTTAAACAAATCGAAAGTAATTCACTAAACATTTTAACATTAAGGAGCTCTATTCAAGAAATAGGTGTGTCCACACTGCTCCACTTTGGGGACAAAAGGTATTCGTCGGCAAGTTCTATTAAAAAGGTACACATTCTTTTAACTATGACTTCACTAGTTGCATCATCATGTAAACGTGGATGTAGTGGTTAAAATAGTAGTAAAAATCACTAGGTTCACGTTTTTTGTTGTGGATGCGTAATCGGTAAGATGTAACATGACGTAATAAGATTTCTCGTATCACTCGTCAACGAGCTTCAAAATCCAGAATCTATTTCTCTTCGCTGAGTGTCGATTCCTTCCCCTCACACTGACACAGGTTAAATTCGAAATATTCTCCAAGACGTCTTTAACATTCCGTACTCCTGTGATGCTCTCGTTAGAATAACCATAAAGAACTTGAACATTCTGAGCTCTCTGATATTGCTGCTACTTTTGGATTAGGGTTGCACCGATAAGCAAATTAGCCGATTACCGATTAATCGGCCGATAATTCTTTTTATATACTGTATAAGTTTATAGCACTATATGGTTACTGAATTACGCCGCTTATACCTATTATACTGGTAAATAGGAGCACACAATATAAAACGTAGGCCTAATATCTAATATTTTTTATCTAATATTAATCTAATATTTTTAGAACTATTTACATATTCTAATTCTTTAATTTCTTTTACAGATTAAATTAAGCATTTTAATGAAAGTTGCCAAGAAATTTTATATTTTTGTTACAAATTTAAATAACATAAAGCCCTTATGGCTCCAAGAATTGCATGGAAATACTTTAAAGTAGATAAAAATAACAAAATTATTTGCAAATGCACCCTATGCAATGTTTCCATCTCAAATTTTGTTTATCGTTAGAGAGTAGGTTAAGGCCACTTTTGTTTTGCAACAGGAAAGCTTAAATGGATTCTTTTGTTCAGTAAGGTACAATAATTTTTTTGTTTTAATAAATGGAGTGATAATGGAGTAAATTAATTCAATAATACTCTGCCTATTATTCTCCAAACAATGCAAATTGGTAGAAAATATTTAATAAAAAACAAGCAAAATATTATTTAAGTTCATTCCATGTCTAGGATAACTGAAATTCTTAAACCGGGGATGCAATTTCTGTAATGTAATAAACAAAGATGACCGAGTATGAAAACCGATTAATCGGCAAAAAAAAGCCGATGCCGATTAATCGGCAAATGGCCGATATGGCCGATTACCGATTGTCAACCGATTACTCGGTGCAACCCTATTTTGGATATTGCCAATAACTTTACTTTTGGAAAGTTCTGAATTTTATATACTTACGTTTATATTCACATTGTTATAGTTAAGTAATTGAATGTTAGTGGTTTTTAGCGATTTAGAAGTTTTCATAGCGTGCTGGCTTCATTTAACTTAAACTTGTGACGGTTATAAGCTAATTTAACTTGCGGGATGCCATTACAGAAAGCGTCGTGTTAGGTGTGGGGTAAATCGGTGGTATACGGATTTTAAGGATTATAACGGCGGTCCTATAGCGATTACCGAGAGATCGGTTTGTTTCTTTTGTGATTTAAGGGGGAAAATAGTTGACATAAAACGTAATGTACGTGAGGTAACGGAAAGGCTTGCAACGCTTGATGAGGGCAGGGGTAGGGCTACAGTTGACGAAAGCCGAACCAATACTAACGTTGAAGATGTTAGTAATTTGAAGGGTGAGGTGCGTAACCTAGTTTCTAGTTTAGGTAGCTTATCGGGAAGGTTGGATAGAGTTGAGAAAGGGGTTAAGGTTGGTCCGAGATTAGTAGATGGGGATGGATTTAGAGAAGTTAACGGTGGAGCTAGGCCACGTACGTTAGGTGATAGGAATCCTCCCCCCCCTATCGAGGTTTCGAACCCTTTCGCCCACTTGGATAGGGACGTGAACGAGGTGGAAACTATTTTAATTGGGGACTCTTTACTGCGCCATATGGATAAAGATTTCGTTGAACGGAATCCAACAAAGAGGAGGAGGGTCTGTCTCCCAGGGGCCAGGGTTGACAGAATTAGAGACGAAGTGGATAGGATTGATGTTGCCTCCCGTCACTCGATGTTGGTGACGATGGTAAGGGGCAACGATTCGTATAGGCCCGATACGAGAGTGCCTGACCTTTCGGAGAGATATAGGGGGTCAATTAGGTCCCTGAAGGCGAGGTCAGATAGGTCTTTAGTTCTAGGTATTACCCCTAGGCATGGTTTGGGTCTTAGGATTACGTCAAAAACAATATTTTTGAATACTAAATTAGAAGAGATTTGTGCTGAGGAAAATGTACCCTTCGTAAAGCTGTGTCAGAATTCAGTGATCCTAGCCTCTTTATAAAAGATGGGGTGCATTTTAATGAAATAGGTAATGCTAGGCTAGGTAGGTTAATTGACGTAAACGTTCGAAAGCTGTATAGGTCGAAGCCTTCTTTAAACGTTGTGGATCCGTGAAACGCGGGTCCGACGTGAAAAATAGTTTAAAACGCCGACCCGTGGTAAAAAATAACTTAAACGTCTTTTATTGTAAGGCGCGTAGTATTAGAAATAAATTAAACGAATTTAAGGCGATAATTTATTCCGGCAACTACGATATAGTTGCTATCACTGAAACGTGGTTAAATACCGTGACTCGGGACTTGTTGGAGGAACTTGATATACCGAGTTTTAAACTCTTTACTAATGATAGGTTACATAGGATTGGTGGCGGCGTTTTGCTGTACATTCGTAATTCCCTTAGGGCTATCGAGGTTAAGATAAATTTTCCGGCAGCAATTAATACGATATGCGTTGAAGTTAGGGCGCGTAGTATTAATTTTAATTTTGTTGTTGTTTATAGACCTCCCGTTCAACCCCTCGATACCGCTACTAGATTTTACTCACTTCTTGGTAACTTTATTGATAATCGGAATAGTATAATTGTCGAAGACTTTAACTGACCTAATGTTAATTACGAGACTTTTACTAGTAATGAGGAGAGTTTGAGACTGGTTGAATTCATGGAAGATAATTTTTATGACAGATGGTTACCGAACCAACGCGCGGTGACAATATTTTAGACGTGGTGATGACGAACGGCGAAAATATAGTCGAAGGTTTAGAAGTAGGCGAGAGTTTAGGATGTAGTGATCATCAAATTATTAGGTGTAAGCTATTGATAGAAAACACTAAGGATAATAACGTAATAGAAGTCCCTGATTTTCGTAGGGCCAATTTTGATAGTTTTGCAGATAGGTTGAGAGTAGTAGACTGGGATAACTTATTTATAGGTAATGACACAAATTTGCATTGGGAGGCGTTTAAAGATAGTTTCTTGAATATCAAAAGGGAGTTTATTCCTCGTAGGCCCAATCGCGCTAGAAATCATGGTAGGCCCAAGTGATGGACTAGGGAAATAGGCGAGTTCATAAACGAGCGTAACAGAGCGCATAGACTTAATAAGCGCAATGGCACGGTAGCTAACATACAGTAAATAGATCTATCGAGCTTCGACGTCAAGTTAAAAGATCAGTTAGGAATGCTAAGCGTAATTTAGAGATACTTATAGCTGCGGATAGTAAACATAACCCAGAAAGTTTTTCGATTACGTGAATAATCGTAAGCCGATAAAAGATAATATAGGCCCTCTCGTGGACGCTAATGGAGCTTTGGCTCCAGGCGATGGTGGTTATTTTTAATAACTTTTTTGCGGCAGTTTTTACCGTAGAAGACGTCAATGATGTCCCCGACGTGGACGATATCGTTCCATTTAGCAGCGACACTATTTTGGATGAAATAACTGTTTACGAGGGTGGGATTGCGCATCATATCGATAGGCTAAAAGAGCAAGGCTCCAGGCCCTGACGCATTTTATCCTAGACATCTGAAAGATTTGAAAGACGTTATCGTGGGCCCCTTAACGAAGATTTTTAATCAGTCACTGGAAACGGGGATTATTCCTGAAGACTTCAAATTAGCTAACGTCACGCCCATCTTTAATTAAAAAAGGCGACCGCACAGTAGCTACTAATTATAGGCCCATTAGCTTAACGTCAATTGTCGGTAAACTTTTGGAATCCGTAGTTAGGGATCGTATCATCGATCACTTAGAAAGTCGCAATTTGATTAATAGTAGTCAGCATGGGTTTCGACGCCATATATCTTGTTTAACTAATTTGTTAGAATTTTATAACGAAATAGTGCGCGAATACGATAGGCATAGAGCGGCTGACGTTATTTAGATTTTAAAAAAGCGTTCGATACAGTTCCGCATAGAAGATTAATTGCAAAGGTTAAAGCGCACGGTATACGCGGGCAGGTAGCTAACTGGTTAGAGGAATGGCTTCGTGCTAGGAGACAGAGGGTCGTTGTTAATGGTAGTGAATCGGGGTGGTTGGATGTAGGTAGCGGTGTCCCACAGGGTTCAGTGTTAGGCCCATTGCTATTCGTAATTTACATTAACGACATAGAGGTAGGATTGACTAGCAACGTGTCAAAATTCGCGAACGATACTAAAATAGGCGGTAAGGTTGTTAATGAGGACGATAGAAATAGGCTCCAAGACGATGTAAATAGGATTATGGAGTGGACGGATAAGTGGCAGATGCAATTTAACGTAGACAAATGTAAAGTTTTGCATATAGGTTCTCGTAACAATAATTACATACACGATGGATTAGAGAGTTAGCGAGCGTTGACGAGGAAGTAGATTTAGGCGTACGCGTATCTAAAGACTTAAAAGTTAGGAACCAGTGCCTGGAGTCTTGCGCAAAAGTAATAGGATGTTAGGCTTCATAGCGCGTAATTTCGAATTTAAATCGAAGGATATTATATTGCCCCTTTACAAGTCCCTAGTCAGGCCTCATTTAGAATATGCCGTTCAGTTTTGGTGCCCATATTTGCGTGAGGATATTGATAGGTTAGAAAGGGTTCAGCGCCGCGCCACGAAACTAATTCCGTCATTGCGCAACAAGCCTTATGAAGATAGGATTAAAGAGTTAGACTTGCATTCACTCGAAACTTGGAGATTAAGTGGGGAGCTTATTGAAGTTTTCAAAATCGCTAATAAAATCGATAACGTAAATTTTGATAAACTCTTCACTTTCGATAATAGCAATATTCGTAATAACGGATTTAAGTTGCATGGCAGACGTTTCATTACTAATATCGCTAAAAACTTCTTTACGTTTAAAGTAATTGATAAATGGAATAGTCTTCCCGCGTCAGTCGTGAACTCTACCGGCGTTAATGTGTTTAAGAACCGTTTAGATACGAATTTTAAAAATATTAACGTTAATATAATAATAAAACAATTAGTAACAGGAGCTCTGGGGGTGGTGATCGGGGATGAGTCTGTTGACGACTAATGCCAGCTTGTGACATGCCAGCGTGTGATGTGCCACCAAAAAAAAAAAATTAGACTAACACAAACTTTGATGTAGCTCGTAGCGTAAACTAACCCACTTTTTGTTATTCTTTTTTTTTCCTCTCTCCTTATTTGCATGTCTGTAACTCTTCATTGCATGTCTGTAGTTTGCATGGTATGATAGTGTTTGAGTTAAGAATGTGTTGCATGGTTTGTAATGCATTCTTATTTTACTTCTTTTCATCTTTCACCTCCTTTCCGGCAGAGTGGGCTGCATCTTCTACCTCCCTATGGAGTGGAGGACCGGTCTGCAACAGCTGGAAGTATTCTCTTCGACTATTTTTCCGACTTGTCGGCAGTGGCCGGCGGATGATGATGGTGTCTTTCTTTCTCTTTCTCTGAATGAATTTTAACCCACGAGTGATAGGTTTTGCTACTTACTTAACCCCTTATTCTCTTCTTTTAACCCCTTACTTTCTTCTTTCTCTCGGGCTAACCTTAGAGTGGATCTTAGGGTCTTTGTTAGCCTTAGCTTCTGTAGATCTGTAGATCTTGATTCGCCATTCTTGTATGAATTAAGGTTGATTTAAAAACGTCAAAAGAAGGGTGAAAGGATGGCCGTCGAGTATTCACAACATCTGAAGATGTTGTGAATATTCGAGGGAAAAATTATACTTGTAGACCTGGCTGGAATGATTATATGACTGAACTCCATAATGTATCCAGAGATGCTTTCTTAATGTGGTGTGAACAAAGGAAATCAAGGCAAGACCCTGTATTAGAACAAACACAGAGCTAATGTCAGGTTCAGGTATGCATTAAGGTATATAAAAAACCATGAAGATGAGTTAAGGAGAGATGCCCTGGCTAGAAAGCTTGTCAGTAAGAATCTAAGAAACTTTTGGGAAGAATTAAAGACAATAAATAATAGTGCAATGTCTCCCTGCTAACCTTGAAAATGTAACAGGGACTGAGAATATATTCAAATTATGGAAAGAACACTACAGAGTTATTCAACTTTGTATATAGGAGCAATAATATTAATTTGTGATGTTACCTATAGACCACCACAAGTAAATATTTGTAAGACTAAATTATAATATGATATTAAAACCGGTTTTACAGTGAGTAATGTTTGTGTAAAAGTTAAGGGTGAGTTGAGTGACTGGTTCAGTATTAGTATTTAAATATAAGAGGGCTGTGTGATGCTGCCATGGATGTGTTAATGCATGACATGAAAGCAAGGATAATAGAAAGAGAGGGTCAACTTGCATTTAGTAAAGGTAAAGTAAGAGTGACAAGTGTTGCATTTGATGCGTAGTGCTGACCTTGATGTACTTCTGGATGAATCAGAGAATGAATTAAGGAGAGTAGTGACAAGTTTTGTTGATGTATGTGAAAGACTAGTGAATGTAAATAAAAGAAAGGTTGTTGCTGAGAGGGGTGAAAAGAAAGGAGAAAGTTGAGAGGATGTGAAAGAAATTAAGTATTTGGAGTGATTGTTCGAGAGGTAGAAGAACAATTAAAGTTGAAAGTAAGGTGAAGAAGGGTAAGTATGTCATAGGTGTGATAAAATCCTTCTAGGAAGAAAGTGATCGACCAGTAGATACATCAAAAGGTGTACTGCTACCAACATTGTGAAATAGGTTTGAATGTGGGTTGAACAAGTTGGCTCAATTTTAAGTACAACTATTTGAAGAATAAGTTTGAGTGCATGTAATCAAGTCACAAGGAAATAATTCACAAAATAAATTTAAAAGTTGGTTAGTTTATGTAATATTTTGTAGTTGTTCCACTCCATACCACTTCATACAAAAATGAGAAAAAAATTAATATATTTTTTTTTTATGAAGAAGGGATTTGACAAACCTGAACATCTTTGAGTGTGTGTGAGGGCATATATTCGTATCTGAGCAACTCGTATGTTTGCCCAGAGGGTTGTCAAAAGAGACTGAAAGGGAGGAGTTCAGAGGGCACTCGTATGACTCATTATTACTCTATATATATATATATAATATATATATATATATATATATATATATATATATATATATGATGAATAAAACCACGAAGGGAAAAGAAACACAAAGTGGTGCTCAAGCGCTTTCGTCTAATGACATCCTCAGGAACACTACCTCAGTGTTCCTGAGGATGTCATTAGACGAAAGCGCTTGAGCACCACTTTGTTTCTTTTCCCTTCGTGGTTTTATTCATCATAAATATTTTTCACGTGTTACTTTCGTGAAATAATTTTCATATATATATATATATATATGGGGTTGAGCTCAGAATGGTCGCCTGAGATCTTTTATGTTACACACAGACCGTGCATGGAACAAGGAACTCTTCTAGGAAAATTAAATCCACTATAGTTCGAATAAGTAATGGTAAATGACAAATACTATAGTGTTTCTTTTTCATGATGTTAGCTCGACGTGGGCAACGGGTCACTTCATGCATGGTCTGTGTGTAGCATAAAAGATCTTAGGGAACCATTCTGAGTTCAATTCCATCATGAAACAGACATGTTAAGTGCTTTAAAAAGTGGACGCTCAATTCTGCCAGTTGAGGTTTAAGTTTTGGTTTTTGGCTGAAAATACAATAATTACCCCTTTTTCTTTGATGTATTCAATCCGACGTAAATGCATCGAGTTTCTTGCGTACATTGAGGTTCTGACTATAGTGGATTTAATTTTCCCAGTCCCAGAAGAGTTCCTTATTCCATGCACGGCTTGTGTGTAACACACACACACACACACACACACACACATATATATATATATATATATATATATATATATATATATATATATAAGTTTGGTTAACTTTGGTTTTCCTTCCGTCCGAGTTTTTCATTCTCATGAAAGTCAAGTTTGTTGCAGCTTAACGTGGAATCCAAACCACGACCCACCACGGGTGGTCAGAAATTACGAAGTCCTTGCCCGAACTCGATCTCACGACCTCCCGATCAGCAGCTCAGCGGCTTATCCACTAGGCCACCTAGGTTACCCATTTATCTACCAACCTATTTTTCCTAAAAGGATGAACAGCTGGGTAAGCTGTGCGCCTCTGCTTTCGCCGGGAATCGAACTCGGAACCGATGGATTCGTAGTCAGCGATGCTAACCACTACACCACCGAGGCGCCTTATATATACACACACACACACACCACACACACACATATATATATATATATATATATAAGTAGTCGCCCGCACCCGCGTTTCTTTGTTTGGGTTTGATAACAAACACTAAAGTTCATAGTATGACGTCACACACACACACACAAACACACACTTATTTTTATTTTTCCCTTATTTTCTCCTTATCACCATCCCATTACCTTACCCCGACTCACCTATCACCTCTCATCACCATCCTACTTATGTTACCCCCCATTCCCCTCACTCCCCTACCACTATATATATATATATATATATATATATATATATAATTTTATTTATTTCCTTATGACCATCCTCCTCATCCCGGTGGCCGCTAAAGTTCATACAGTGATGCATACGCACACCTGTTTTAATTTTAATTTTTATTTTTTATTTTATATTTATTCTTATCTTCTTTAATCAGAATCGTCCCCAACTACCCCATTACCCTCAACCCTTCACACTTATGACCATCCTCCTTATCTTACACCATTCACCCTTATCAAACCCATTGTTTACACAGCTGTGATTAAAATGTTTTTTTTTTCCTAATTTTCCCCTTCTCCCTCTTTCCCCCATTTCCTCTCTCCCCCTTTCCCCACGTTTTTCCTCACCTGACACGGACACTTGGTACTGGCACCCCTACCCTTCCACATATTCGCCTCCATACGACTGGTACAGTAATAATTTCATGCTTTTACTTCACTTAATAAAAAATAAAAACCTTTTAAAGTGTCAAATGTTTAAAAAAAATCACCCAATGTTTAGAATCGTGTTGCTTCCCTCTTTGCATTCTGTAAAGATGACACACGTTCTGGCATTCCATTGATGAGCGTTGACATTGAAGACAATCATTGTGGTGTCTATTTATTTTTGTCAACCCTCTGTATATGATTTGTATGAGTTTCATCTGTTTTCCCAAAGTTCTGGATAACAATATATATATATATATATATATATATATATATATATATATATATATATATATATATATATATATATATATATAATGTTAGATTTCAAACTCGACTTGAAAACTTTATGCTTTAATATCCTGTTCCATTTCTTGCAAATAAAATACTATTTTTCGTTGTGTACATTCATATACACAATAATATATATATATATATATATATATATATATATATATATATATATATATATATATATATATATAGTGTGTATGTGTGTTAGTAGTAAGGGCGTTTTTTTTTTTACTTTTATAAGATTATTTATATTTGGTTTTATTGTAACTTTATTTTTTTACTTTATACTATTTCACTTTAATGTTTTATTTTTATTTTTATTTATTTATTTATTTACGGTTTTTTTTTTAAGTTCAATATACGTTTGTTTCCCCTTTTCGGAAAGCGTTTTCTGTTTCTAAAAATTACTTTGTTTGTTCAGAATAAATTTTATTGTTTGTACTTTTACGTTGCACCTTATATATATATATATATATATATATATATCATGTCTGCCTGCATTGTAAAGGAGCAAAATAAATATGGTTTAGTTTCTCGAAAAATCCTATATTGAAAATTCCGCCTCAAAAGTCCTTGAAAACTAATACCTACTCGTTTGAGTCCATTCTGTTTCTCAACTGGGCATAAGTGAGGTCGAGTGTGTGATAATTCGTAGATGTAGTGAGGTAGTTTTTTGTGAGGTAACACTTTTGGTAGCTCGCAACATTTAGAAATTGGAAACAAATATATGCTAGTCCTGCTTAGGTTAAGTTACGCTAAGTTAGGTTAGCTAAGGTTTGGTTAGGCTAAGTTAGCGAGTACCTCACTATTTAATGACTTAACAGGAAAAATAGTTCGAACCCTCAAAGCATCCGAAACACTTATCACGCCCTTCTCGGTTGAATGGCACTAAATTTAGACAAGTTAGATTAGATTTTATCGTTGTTTTAGATATATGCATTTGAAAATGGAGGTACCTCGCTTATATGGAGATACACGGATGTGTGTGTGTGTGTGTGTGTGACTACGTTCCTTAGGCGAAGTTTATTTATATATGAACGGCACAATGTTTTATGACGATAATAATTCTTTTAAGATATCTTTGGACCTAACGACTAACGTTGTTTCTACGTTGGAAACGCTTCTGTAACTTACACCGAAAAACCGAAGATGGAACTACATTAAAAATTTTGTAATTTCTTTTTCTTCTTTTTTTTTTTTTAATTTTTCCTTTTTTTCAGGAAAATATTTTCTAAAGATTTTTTCTTTACAAAAAGTTCTTAACCGTTGTTTCAAATTTAAAATTTTGCTTGCAGTTTTATTCGTATGCTTGTTAAAGCAGTTTTCCTCTTGCAATCTACACACCCCTTTTAAAACGTGCTCCAAATAACATAAAATTGTGTTTATATATATATATATATATATATATATATATATATATATATATATATATATACAGTCTATGTGTAATTATACTGAACGTAGGTATGGTTTAATTATTATTATTATTATTAGTAGTAGTAGTAGTATTACATTTAAACGAAAACTACTGAAGTATTAATGGAAAAGAAATATTTATATCAAATGAAAAAACTGATTCTTCTTAAGGTTACACACCCACCCACACCCACACACCCACACACACTACGAAGACAAAGTAAAGAGAGTGTTTCAAAACTAGTATAAAGAAATTTACATTATAATGCCATCAAAAGAAAGCATTCCTTTGACAACATTTGTTGAAAGAAATGGTGTCACTCTTCTGGGACGCTGCCTCTTCTCTTGTTTTTTCTTTAATGAATCCTTATTTTATCCCTATTAAAACTCCCTAAATGAAAACAGGAAATGACACCTCATAAATCTCTTCGTTTAATGTGGAAATATTAAACAAATTTTATCTTTGATTTGTTAAATTATATCGAGAAAAAGCTTCAAACAAATTTAATATCAAACTTTTTAATAATTAATTGGCTCCAACGACCATTTTTTTTTAAACTTCATTTTGCATTTAAGAACAAAATTAAACCACTTCGTCTAATAACAGTTGATTAATATTCAAAGTACAAGTTTCTTTATACTATACGTATAATGCCATACATTATAATGCGCCCCCACCCACCCCAAGAAGTTATTATTTTGGAGGGATTTTTGAAAATTCATTTATTTTCGGTGACTCTCTTACTGCACGTATGCATATAAAAAATGTAAAATAAAACACACACACACACACACACACATATATATATATATATATATATATATATATATATATATATATATATATATATATATATATATATAATTGGGTGGCCCAAAAAAAAACGCCGGCATCAATAACTTCAAAAATATTTAGTTCACACTTCCAAAATTTACATAACCTTTACCTCAATCTATTGATAAGCCATCATAAAAATTTTAGACCTCTACATAAAATACTTTTTCCACAGCTAAGGGAACAATGAGGTATGGTGAAAAAAACGAATATCATAAACTGAAAAAATTCTATTATTAACATCTTATCAACAAATATGATCAATATGTCCGCCGTCCTGCTTACAAACTAATCTTAATCTTTTCTTCCACGACATGATACATTTTCTGATTTCTGCTAATGTTATTTTGTCCCAACATTCGAGTATTTTTTTCTTTAATTGCATTTCTGTAAACTTTTCTGTTTGGCCTTCATAAATCTTTTCTGCTAGAGTGTTCCATATGCAAACAGGAAAACAATCCATGGGATTGCAATCAGGTGATTGCGGGATCCAGTCGTTTTTTCCAAAGAAGTTGACTACATTCTGTTGTAGATAATCCTGTGTGAACTTGCTAGTATGAGCTGTAGCACCATCTTGTTGGAGTATGAAATCGTTTCCATAATACAGACGCCGACAATCAAGAAAAAATTCTCCTCTAAGAGATTTACATAGGTTTCTGAATTAATTTTTTTATTTTCTGAAATGAAATGAGTTTTCGTCTTTCCATTCCACGATACAGCTGCTAATGCCATGATTTTTTTGGAAAACAGATTTGTCTGGTGGTAAAGTCTCGATGGAGGAATGTCTTTCTTATGCCGACCATAAACAACATCGTTCCGGGAGTTTCGAGCAATCTCGATGGTGAAATCTTTTTCATCTGTAAAAACTATTTTTTTAACATCTTTGCACGAAAATCTATCAAGCAATTTTCTAAAACGAATTTTTCTTTTAGATCTTACATTGCTGTCACGTCTTGAAACACGGATCCTTTTAAATGCTTTAAGTCCTACCGTTCTCTGCATTCTTTGTATGGAACTTCGACTGATACCTAAATTTCTTGCAATTTTCCTCTGAGAGCAGTGTGACCCACCCAGGTCGATCCTCTTGAGATAGGCTCATCATTTCGATCATTACTGTATTGTCCTGAGTGTAAACTGTTTTAGGCTGACCACTTCCACGCTTCCGTGCCGTTGAACCGGTTGCTTTAAGTTTTTTAATTATTCTATTCACAGACGTAACATTACAAGTTATTCCTGGAAATTCCCTCAAAATTCTTGCCCCAGTCCATCGTTTTTCCAAGAAACACTTTTCAATGACCGCTTTTTCACCGTTAGTTAGAACCATAATTTGAAGGGTAAGTTTAAAAAACAGTATTTAACATGGGTGTAGCCTATATCATCTGACGTTTTTCAGAAACTAACAGATTATCCATAGGCTAAGGAAACTACTACAAGTCTTAGAATAGTTGCCAGGTACAGCTATACACATTTAGGATTTAGGATATTCATTTTTTTCACCATACTTCATTCTTCATTGTTCCCTCAGCTGTGGAAAAAGTATTTTATGTAGAGGTCTGAAATTTTTATGATAGCTTATCAATAGATTGAGGTAAAAGTTATGTAAATTTTGGAAGTGTGAACTGCATATTTTTTATATTATTGATGTTCAAATCTCTAGGCGTTTTTTTTAGGGCCACCCGATATATATATATATATATATATATATATATATATATATATATATATATATATATATATATATATATATGATGCACACCCACAAAAAAATACAAAACTATTCCAAGGTCTTTTGTGTATTTAACAGTACACCTGATCAGGTAATGAAAGAAAAAACAAGAAACCAAAAATATGTATCTCTGTACAGTGTACAACGTAAACAAAATAGTAAGGAGGGAATAGCAAGAAAATAACGAACTAATTAAAGGCAAACGGTATTTTAACAAAATGTGGTCAATTTTATACGTTCCCGAACTGTTATGGAAATTATTTGTAAAATAGATGAATGCACGTTCCACAATGTTCCTTTCCTTTATTTTTAACAAGAATTTAAAACTCGCCCAATAAATACTACAATTATATCTATTCATATGGTTAAACAACGCATTAGAATTATTTGCCGTCCTGCACTTCCAAGATGCTTAGCCTCTCAAATGTTCGCTAACCGCAACGTTCCGAGCCTTCCTGAGGCAACAAGACGTGCCCAATCCAGTCTAATGCAAAGAATTAAAAACTCAGATTGTCCAAGCTATTAATCAGTTCTGCTTTATGTCTTCTAGACTGTGAACCTCTTGGTATGAAAGTGTTTGTCTATACCGTCTATAGCTTCACTTAACTCCTGCAATAGCTTTTCCATTATCATTTTTGTTAGTTCTACATTTTGAAAGCTGTTATTACTGATTTTATTATTTCTCGTTTCATTACGTGTATTATTATTTCCTCATTACTGTAGTCCCCTTTTGTTTTTTAAATTTAATGTTTAATTAGCTCTAGCGTTGATTACCTTGATGGATACTGTACCTTTTTTTAATGGGATTTGTCTACTGCCAACTAACGTTATCATTCTCACTATCATTATCATTACCAGAATCAAAGGGTTGTTATTTAATTCATCGAGCATGGCGTCGTAGTCAAGGCTTTTACTCTTCATTTCTACACTTTCAGTTGAATTTATACTTTCCTCAATCCCCTTTCGCAGTAAGTGTCAGACTTCTTAACACTCTGGACTACTTCTTACGCGTTTCGCGTCAAAACTCTATCCTACCCTCGGGTCACTTCTTACACGAAACGCGTCAAGTTGATCTGAACAAGAGTAAATGCAAAATTTCTCTGAGTATTGTCGTCTTGACGTATGTAGTGTGTCAGCTGTGACGAGGCATAGATCAACTTGACGCGTTTCGCGTAAGAAGTGACCCAATGGTAGGATAGAGTTTTGACGCGAAACGCGTAAGTAGTAGTCCAGAGTGTTAAGAACGAGCACCGACTGACAGTTGCTGCAAGTTCTCATCCCAGGTAGAAAAGTTCGGTGGATAGCATTTACATTTTCCAAGTCATCATCAAGGGAGGCAGATCGCGCTGTACTTCCCAACTGGAAAATATAGCGTGTAAAAATTGAAAAGCTTAAATAACAGAATTGAACATTGTAATATAATTAAGTGCCTATTAAAAACTTAAAGAACACAAACGAAATGCAGTAACATTTATCGAAACATTTTAAATATACAGGTGATCATAAATTCACGCAACCCGGAAATGATTATGAAATTCTCTTTGGGTTGCGTGCCTTAAAGTCATCCTGCACAAACTGTGCACGATTATTAAAATTGCTTATGTAATTTAATGTGCTTTCAACATTACTTAAATTTGCATTATAATAATAATAATAATTTACTAGAAACAAGCGTGAATAATAGTATGATACCAAAATATAAGCAAATACGAGTTCGATACCATAGACAATTTATCCAAAATAAACTACACATTAATCACTGTCTGCCACAAATACAATAATTATCTCATTCCAGGGATAACAACTAAAATTAGGTCCAAATTCAAACTATGCATGAATATTACTAATGTTACACTTTATAATTTTTTATATATACTGTATATATAGATGTGTGTGGAGGGGTGGAGTTCTCATAACATTATTTCAAGGAGTAAAATAATTTTCTGCTACTCTTGGTACCAAATTGTAATGTGGTCACAAATATTTAATAAAAACTTGGCCCTTTTCAAACGCTCATAAATACTGTAGTGTCAAACTTTTCGAAATTAATATCTAACTTTCATGCAGTTTTGAAACAAGAATTTTATAAGCTAAACAGACTGACAGTTTTAAGCCGAAGTATAATATAAGGAGACCACAATAGCAGCTCGGCTCTAATGGCATACTGAACTAAAGGCACTCTTGTAACTAAACAAAAGTCTTAAGCCTACTTAAGTCTATCCAGATGTCACTGTTTATATGGATACTTTAAGTTTACTCGGTGTCAATCAATAGTCAACTACAACTATGACCTTATCTTGTTCTGGTTTTTTTTTAGCATCAACTGGACGCAACTTCCTTTCTCATATCTGAAGGAACATTGATGTGAACGATATCCGATTGATTTCAACTTATTTTTTTTATAAGGTTGGAAGAAGTCTTTTTAAAATAAATTCCTTTGTACAGAGTGTTGTGGTCCTTTTCAATGTGCTGCTTGAGCGCCGTTGGCATCTCGAAAGCCATTTCGCACAACTCACATTCATAAGGCTTTTGTCTCGTGTTTCCTTAAATGGTAACTGAGAGGAACTTTATTTTTGTAGGTTTTATCACAAAATTTACACGTGAATTTTCTCTCTCCACGATGCACTCTCGACGTATGTATTTGAAAGTCGTCTGAAGAAAGAAACTTTTTGTTGCATTCTGTACAAAGATGTTTCCTCGCAGAATCTTACTCGTGAATTCTCTTGAAATGAATGCTTAAACTCGATTTGCTGTTGTAGCTCACCCCACACTCATTGCAAGGAAAACTTACTACCCTAGTGTGAGAGTTCATGTGAGAAGACAAATATATATATGTTAGTATTTTCATTACGTGTACTTTTTATTTTCATTTTTTGTTGTGGTTTTTGTAGTTTTAGGCCGTGAGTAGCTTTTACTATTTACTCGTTTCAGTATGTCTCTGTTTAGTTCTCTCTCAGTCATACTCTTTAGTTTTATAAATTTATTATTGCTTGATTTATCTTATCGATGATTACCTTCAAGAATATTGTATTGTTTTATGGGATTTATATCCGGGTAATAAAGCTTATCAATATCATTATCGTTATCATCATTATGATTATGTTGTTTTATTCTGACACCTAAAATTTTTCCAGTTTGACTTACTCTACGTATATAAAATGAGTCGCATTGTTTACATCCAATAGAGTAGATACAGTCAACTGCATTATCTGGGCTGTTCTTTATTAGGCGACATTTAACAGTAACTTTATACTTAAAGACTACGTTAATGCCAATTGTTTTAAGTAAGGTCGGAAGATGTTTAAGATTTACATGGTACGGGAGGTTAAGGATATTTTTATGATCAAATTCCTTTTGAATTAATCTATTACGACACCTTTATCTAGCTTTGATAAACAATTTTCTTGAAATGGAAGAGGATAGCATAGTTTAATACCAATGTTCTTAATACTTCATAACTCAGAATCTAAAAATTCAAAACTAACAACTCTCAATGCTCTGAGAAACATGGAAGAAAAAATTACCGATTTTATCGAAGGATGATAGCCAGAATAAAAATGATCGTACGATTTACTATTAGTAGGCTCGCGAAAGACGAAATTTGAATTGATTTGCGCATCTCCAGATTTTTAGATCCAGAAATGATAAGCCATTCGTTATTTTTCTTTTCAACAGTAAATTTTTATACAAACGATATAGCATAAAACTTATCTTCAAATTGAAATTTACGACTTTTGACCCAAAGCTTAATTAATTCAACAAGAGTGTTGCGTTCAACAGGGAAAGAATAGTGGAAAATCTTATTTTTTAGAAAGTCAAGCACGTCATCAACAAGGAATTTAGTGAATAAAGGACGGACATCAAAATTAATTAGTTTGAAGTTGGGATCATTACGAAACTTCAGTTTGTTAATAAGATCCATATTGTTTACAATATGGGATTCAGAAATAGATCCACTTAAAGGAGTTAATAAACTGACTAACTATTTCGGTAGCTTACAGCTTACGAAGTTCACAGAGCTAACGGCCAACGATAAGTCTTATGATTGTTAAGTGTGTGTTTTGAATAAACCATTTAAATAAAGTAATGATGGCAACGACGCAACACCGCTTCCCGTTAGATCAGCGATGCTCTGTTCGGTAGTTGCACGGGTGACTGTCCTTTGCGTTTAGATGGTGTAGCGACCCTTTGATGGTTCGGATTCCACGAAAAAGGTTGAAAACCACAGTGAAGGTCGAGTTGGTATAGGTACAGGGTGATACAAATGATCTTCCCGAATTTAAACGTTTATTATGAAAAAACTAACAAAACTACAGCGAAAAGCAAGAAATACAAATAAAGAAGAACTCAAAAAGTTTTATTTACAAACTATTGAAGTTCAATATGAGCTCCTTTTGTGGTTCTGTAGACATCAAAGCGGTATTCTATTTCCCTCCATACATTTTGTAGCATATCATACTGAACTTTTCTAACAGCCTCACGTATCCTTTCCTTCAAATGTTCCAAAGTTGTTGCAATTGGTGGAACAAAAACATGATTTTTAACATAGCCCCAGAGGAAGAAGTCAAGGAGGATTAGATGTTTAAAATCGGGAAGATCATTTGTAATCACCTTGTGTGTATATATATATATATATATATATATATATATATATATATATATATATCAATAAGTGAAGTAGACACTCCATCATTTGAAAACATTAAAGAGAAAGGGAGATATTAGAGCCACTCATCTGAAAAAATCAGAATAAAAACATTTTCTATTGAACTGTAAAATGTAATAGTAATACGGTTCTGTCAAAGCAAAGTATAAAAATTATACATTCCTATAATAGGCAACTTTTTTTTAACAGTAGGCTTATATTGCAATTCACTTTACCATGAACACTGCTAATGTATAGTATAGAGAACACCAATAAAGTATTCAGATATCTCGAGCTATATTCGGTCAATTATCAACCATATATATATATATATATATATATATATATATATATATGAGGGGGAGAGGCAACAAGCAGGAGTGTTTATTCGCTTTTACATAAAGAACAGTTCGAGATACGATTAAACTGAATAAAAAAAGTACAAAACTTCATTTTTCGGGCCATTTCCCATTGTTTCAAAGACGTCCTTTTATGGACATAAAGGATTTACTCCACCGAAAAAGAATGCTCAAAATAGATTCGCCTTCGTCTTATCGCTCATATATATATATATATATATATATATATATATATATATATGGTGTTTCACAACCGGTCTGCCATATTTTGGGGGGTAATTTGGGGGTGATATCGAGTAAAAAAGTTAATACAACATTGGTGCTATTTCCAACCGTTGCGGAGCTACGAACGTTTTAAGATGCACAGAAAAAAATAAACGAGATTATCATTCTGATGTATTTATTGTTACATTTTATGAGATACAACTTATAAATGTTCAAAATGTCCGCCTCGATTTTCAATGCACAGCCTTGCTCGTTCCAAACAAGAGTCCACTGCTCAATGAATCATTTCGGGGTGTTCTCGTATGTAAGCAGCGGCATCCATAATCCGACGCGAGAGTTCCTCTCTCGTTTGTACTTTGGTCTTGTAGACCATCTCTTTCATAAGGCTCTATAAAAAGAAGTCTAACGGGGTTAGGTAGTGGTAGTGGTTAGTAGTGGTAACTTCGTTAACCGAAACTACCACCAGTGCTGCCATGTATCGAATTACACACAAGTAGGGATTTGTTGTTTGCACATCTTAAAACGTCCGTAGCTCCGCAACGGTTGGAAATAGCACCGATGTTGTATTAACTTTTTTACTCGATGTCACCCCCCCAAAGTATGGCAGACCGGTTGTGAAACACCCTGTATATATATATATATATATATATATATATATATATATATACAGCACGAGACACATCAAAGAAAATAAAATTGAATGAGAAACGAAAGGAAAAGACACAAATGAACAAATATGCAAAAGACACTGATATTTTCTTTTATGTTTGTTGCATGCACGCATTCAGGCATTTATTCACCCCCCCCCCCCCCCACCCACACACACAGCACCCCTCTTTCGACCCCCATCTTCCGGATCCACTCCACATATCCCTTCTCCCCTTTTGAATGGAAATGCATTGCGGTAAAAACGAAATATACGAAGAAAAATAATATAAAAGGCAAAATAAATCGTAGCAAACATTTAAAATTTCAATCTCGACTCCCATTCGCCTTTTGCCCCCGGGGGCCACTCGGAACCCATTGTCGTAGTGTGCCTCATTACCTCTGGAAATCTTGAGGGCCATCGACCGGCCGTCTTTGTGTTACGAAGAGTTTGAAGTGCCTAAGAGTGCCTCGCAGGTCCTTTCAGTGCCTTCCCTCTGAACCAAGTCCTAGAATTCGCTTCCACCTCAATGGAAATGTCGTTGAGAACTCTGTTTAAACGCTCCACTCGCCTTACCGTCCTTACAAAGGGACCGGAATTGGACGAGAAATACTCCTCTCGAAGTTTCTGGCAACTTAGACAAAAAGACTACCAAAATTGCCAGCAGTTGCCTTTTTTTCTATTTAAAACCTTTCCACGTTTTCAGTTTTATCGTGCAGTTCTTAGTTGATTGCAAAATAAGGAACTCAGGTTAGCAAACAAATTATACAAACTGCTTCTGAACACGTTTTATTTTCTGTAAACAAACGTTTAGCGTATACCACACACACACACATATATATATATATATATATATATATATATATATATATGTGTGTGTGTGTGTGTCACATCCCTTTTATCCTTCAGTTTACTTCTGTTAATCTTTTTGGGTTTTGAGTGAACATGCTTTGTTTTCTCAGAGAGAGATATATATATATATATACTGTCCAAAGAAAAATTAAAAAACTTTTTTTTCCGTTATTTAGAGAGGGGAGGAAAGGGGGGGGGGGGGTGAGAATCCTAAAACTAATCCTAAATTTGATAAAAGTTTTACAAGATATAACATCCATGTTATCAACTTTATCATTAAAATATAAATGTTCTGTATGTTTTTGTACTTGCCGTAGTGGATATATATATATATATATATATATATATAATATATTTATATGGTGGACCGGATATCCGCATCCGCATAATTTTTAACATCCGCATCCGCACTTCTGAGTGCGGATGTTATGCGGATATTACCTCTAATACATTTTGCAATTTACAATTAAATTAGCTTATAAAGTAGCTTATAAGGCCCAGTCATGCACATTTCATGTAAAGTATTAATTATTAATGAACAAACAAATACAGGGTGTACATAAAGTCAGGATCTATTTTTGTGAAGCACTTGGAAATTATATGGAATTCAATCATAAAATGATAAAGTGGTAACATTTATTAAATAATTAAGAGTAGGATTCGACGTGACGCCCATCAGTATCCCTGCACAGCTGAAATCGTTCCGCAGCATTTCTAAACACATTCTGGAGCATTTGCGGGGTTATGTTATCTGCAGCAGTTCGTATACGTGTACGTAAGTTTTTAAGACTCGTAATCTTCGTCTGATAGACGTGCGATTTGATAAAGTCCCATGCAAAGAAATCTAAAGGGGTTAAATCTGGTGATCTCGCTGGCCAAGGTCTGTTGCTTCCGCGTCCGATCCAGCAATTTGGAAAACGACCATTTAGATAATCCTGAACAATTTTGGCATAGTGACAAGGAGCACCATCATGTTGATAGACGACGGGGATAGGATTGTTAGTACCGTCGTCTATCACATGATGGTGCTCCTTGTCACTATGCCAAAATTGTTCAGGATTATCTAAATGGACGTTTTCCAAATCGCTGGATCGGACGCGGAAGCAACAAAAGACCTTGGCCAGCGAGATCACCAGATTTAACCCCTTTAGATTTCTTTGCATGGGCTTTATCAAATCGCACGTCTATCACGAAGATTACGAGTCTTGAAAACTTACGTCCACGTATACGAACTGCTGCAGATAACATAACCCCGCAAATGCTCCAGAATGTGTTTAGAAATGCTGCGGAACGATTTGAGCTGTGCAGGGATACTGATGGGCGTCACGTCGAATCCTACTCTTAATTATTTAATAAATGTTACCACTTTATCATTTTATGATTGAATTCCATATAATTTCCAAGTGCTTCACAAAAATAGATCCTGACTTTATGTACACCCTGTATATAAACCTCAAAATATAGATTCCTGATAACACAGAAAATTGAATGAAACTTGTTTTATTGAATTTTCTGTGGCTGAAACTCTTGAGAAAGTTATTATTTTTATCATAATGAAAACATTAATATTAATTTTAATTCTTATGCATTGCCTCCCATAATAGTAATATCACGAAATTTGAAAAATTATGTCATATATTCATAATTCTATATTATATTGATAGATTAACTAAATATCCGCATCCGCGGATACTGAAATTAAAGATCCGCATCCGCATCCGCAGATGTTGAAAAACTGACATCCGGCCCACCACTAATATATATATCTATATATATATTGACGTTTCATAAATTTTCAAAGTGTAAAGGCTGAATGACGTGTAGCCGGGAATATGTACGTCCAGTCAATAAATTTCCTTAAAAATAAATGCGGTTTTTTTTTGGTTTTTTTTTTAATGAAATTATGATTTTGACGACATCTTTTACAGATTTTCATTTATATATTTATTAATTTTTTTCTTTTTTTTTTCCTTTTTAAGTAACCCGCAGGAAAAGCGAAACCTGAGCCCCGAATACTGAAAATACAGACTAGTCTGCCCCCTGTGACTTATCAGAAACCTCTCGCCAATGATATAATCCCTCAGATTATTATTGGAGATTGGTGGGAAATTGTTTATATACCGTTTAAAAATAAGGTTTGAAGCGCAATCATCAAATTTATACGAAGCCGAATTAACATTAAGATTACTAACATGCTAAATACACTCCGCTTCAATTATATTTCTTTCAACGTGTGTTGTTTTTTGCTAAACGAGATACCTCAATTATTCCAGTTAATTGCGTGATTATTATTACTTCGTAACTATTTAGACGTAACTACTATTTCACTCACTCTTACTCTCTCAATCCCTCACTTAACTCGTCACAAAGTAATCCATGCGCGTAGATTACTTGAGGAAAAAAATTAATTCTAATATTTTTGCAGTTAGATCAATTAGGCTTTAAACTATTCAATTACATTTTATACAAAATTAATTAAAAGTAAGCTTATAACGCGCAAAAAAAGCGATATTAACTAGTTTTGTAATCTTACATTAAAATATTGGAACTGCTCACAGATATGTTTTAAATTTCATGAGTAAGATGAAAGTCTTTTAAAAATTTGATTAAATAAAGAAAAACATGAAAAAATAAATTAAATTTAACTTTATTTTCACAATTTAAGTATTAAAAAAGATGTATCTGTACTGGTTCTTATTATACCTAACAACGGTAGTTTCCAAACTTTTCTGGCTCAAGGCACCCCAATGTCATCTGTTCTTCTTTCACGGCACCGCGGAGGATTTTCGTCTCCCACTTGTTCAACCCAGTTCTCCCCCTCCCGACATCACCTAACTTTAACTAAGGCCTATACGTTTTCGTATAGACGTAATGAATTGCGTTTTAAAATTTTTTTTAAATATCTTTTGAATTTTCAATTACTTATTTTCGTCATTTACATAAAATTTCTTGACAACTCGACTGAGAAACTTTGCCTAAAACGATGTTCACAATTATATAATATAAACGAAACAACTTTACATCAGTCTGATCCATTTTGGAACTGAAATTCTTGCCAACAAACTCCTTTCCCCATTCAAGAAAGTATTTGAATTGATAAAATATTAATTTAAAATGGTTTACACACGGCATATATATATATATATATATATATATATATAGGCGCGGTGTAAACAATTTTGAATTGATCATTTTTTTCCTCTTTTGCTTATAAATTTTTCAACGCTCCTATAATTTTATTTCACAATTTTCTTAGCTCAATGTCGCTCGTGAAACGAGAAGAAAATGTCTTCATCTTCGTTTTTCGAGTGATGTCTCTGTGCACTGAAATGAGGAGAGATAATAAGGCCATCATCAGTTTCCTCAATAACAATATGACGCTGTTATTTTTAAGTTCTCGGTTTGACAAACAGAGATTTGGTTTATTTTGTGTTGTTATTATTATTTGTTATTTTCCTTTTTCTTTTTCTGCCTATCCGTGCGCTTGCCTGTCTGTCTATCCGTTTGTATATGCACTTTTGTCTGTCCGTCTTTCTGTTTATTTATTTGTCTATTGTCTATGCGTTTGGTTGTCTGTCTGAGTTTATCTTTCTGTCCATTTGTACTTCTGTCTATCTACCTGTTTGTTTATGTGTATGTCAGTCTGTCTGTGTTTGTGGGTCTCTCTCTCTCTCTCTCTCTCTCTCTCTCTCTCTCTCTCTCTCTTTTCTTTGTCTGTGTAGTTCCACCTCTTGCAGCGGCCACCAGTGACGCATGTCCGCATTAGAGGAAGGAATAAAGCTCTCTCTTTCGCCTTCCTGCTTCTCCGTTTCACTTACCGACCACCACCGATTCGAATCAGAATCACAGAATGAATCTTTTCCAGTCACGTTCGTCCCTGTTTGCGTTTCCAGACGAATTCCAGATGAATTTTGATTCATTTTTTGTCCTTCCTAAACGCTGGTTTTCGAATCGTGTTTTGTATTCCGGCGGCAAAAGCAGACCCACTTTGTTATGCATGAATTTGGCCTCAAATGTGCGCCAACCAGAAGCACCAAAGGCGACGCGGAACTGGAATTTAGAATCTGAAATCTGAAATCTGGATCTGGAATCTGGAACCTTGTGGAATTTTGCTGCATTTTATTTTATTTTTTGAAAACTGGATAAAAATGGAAATTTAGTTGTTTATTTATTTATTTATTTTAATATAGTGCGCTTTTGGAAGATATATGCCATAATGTTTATTCATGCACTATACACACACACACACACACATATATATATATATATATATATATATATATATATATATATATATATATATATATATATATATATATGTGTGTGTGTGTGTGTGTGTGTGTGTGTGTGTGTGTGTCCTCCAGGAAATACCGGAAATAGAGCTTTTTCCTCTATAAGAAAATGTGTTTCACATTTTTACGTATTTTCAAGACCACTGGAAAATCTCATTTCAGTAAATGTACGTTCGTTTTTCCAAGCCTATAACAAAAGATGAAACTTAGGAATTAACGAGGATGAAACTCAGGGGAGAGCTTTGCAGGATGAAATTTAAGGGAAACTCGCGAAACTTAGGGGAAATTAATCCCTAAAGGGTAGAATCAAAGGGTAAACTTTGAGGACAAATCATCTCAGTCATTAAATTATTAATTAAAACCATTGAATTAAACTTCAAATAGCTTTGTTTGACTTTTAAAACAACTTTCGTTCTCTTTAAGTAATTTTTAATTTTAACAACATTTTTAATTAAGATTAAAATTGTTACTTCTTCGTTCCTGAGACTTGGCAACAAATTCAAAACTGCTAAAAAAAAAAAAAAACCCGAAAATTTCGGACTGATTTTGCGATATTTAAGCGCTTCATAATTTAAATATAACTTTTTGTTTACAGACATTTTATGTATTTTTAATTTAAAATTATCTGCCTTTTTAATCTTTTATCAGTTACGTTATTGGTGAAGAAGAGAAATTTATAATTAATTTTGCGAGATTAACATTTATTAGTGTCCCACTAGTTAAACAATATATATATATATATATATATATATATATATATATATATATACTGTATATATATATATATATATATATATATATATATATATAATATATATAGGGGGGGGGTAAATGGATAAAATGCACATTTGAAACCTTTTAGAAACAATAGTAATTGCGATCTTTGATTTCCTGTCAGTATTTTATAGTTTTGTCGAAAGAGTTTCAAGGCATTCTTTTTCTAAAGATAAAATGTTCACTTCCCTTAACAGGAAACCCCTTTTTGTGGGGTCTCTTTAAAAGTTTTAAATTCAATTCGCAAAGGAGTTATATATACGCATGTATTGTACTTATTTATATCCGTTATCCATTTCCTCGTAGAAGCCAACCCCGTGTATGAATCCTCTTTTGCCTTTACGGAATTGAATTGACGTAGGAGAGAGTTGCTTTTTTGAGTTCGTCTTCTCGACATGAATTGTCTTCAGTCGAATGTCTTATTTTCTCCTGAAGGTGCCCATTGAAACCAGTAATTGTTATCATTTCCCTGGACTACGTCGTGATTTTATCACAACATCGCTTCCCATCGATCATCGAATTTTGCGACATTGGGTCTGTCTGGGTAGTGGTTAGATGGGTGACTGTCCTCTGTGTCTAGATGATGTAGCGACCCGTGGTTTGGATCCCACGTAAAGTTGTAGGTCCCCTCCGTCATATGATTCTTATTTACACGAAGGAGTTAAACCACCCTGAACACACACACACACACTTCTCATTTCCCTTGGAAGATGATTAAGTAGTTTTAGTTCTACTTTATATGACGATAATGATAATTATAATCTTTATTGGTATAATAGGACGGAGTTTGTCTTTACCAAAATATCGGGTTGCTCTTCTATGTCAAGAAATCTTCAAGAGACCTTAATGGTCACATTTTTCGAAAGGAATATGGTGTTCCACGAGTTCAGACTGGCAGCCGAAGATCATTTCAGCGGTCTCTCATAGAATTAATAATTACACATATCTTTTGGTGAAAATATTAAAAAGTCTGTAAGATTTTCTCTCGTCATGGATATAATTTTATTAGTTTTGGGGCACCAATCAAAAGCCAATTTTGCTCTTCCCCTCAATGTAGTTTCGGAAAAAAGTTCGTCTACAAATATAAAATTTCTGAAAAGCATAAAAATATAAAAATAGTAATTAGTAATGACTGGATTTTGATTTCGGAACTTTATTACTGTTACCGAAAAGAAAACAATATTCAAAAGGAAACAGGACATTACCAATCAGTAATTTTTTATGCTTTTTACAAATTTTATGTTTGTAGGGGAATTTTTTTCCGAAACTGTACAAGGTGAGTACATTTAACTAATTTACTCGTTTCAAGAAATTGAAAAGAGAAACTTGTGTTTCATTTGAAGTTATTTCACCTACTAATATATGTTATACTTTGCATATTCATCATTGAAGTAGAGCCGCGCCCTGGCAACACAAAGGGTTTAAATTATTTTAATAATTATATTATTCATTAAGTATTTCCTTTTAAACGGAGGTCATACGCTAAGCGACCTAAGCACCTCGCGTTTGTGAATTCCCTCTACCAAACGGAGGTCCTGCTGTAGTGACGTAACCACCTCGTGCGGTGACGTACAAGGACTTCCATTTTTTCTAATATAAAAGGAGGGGCTCAGCACCCTGAAATTCAGATTTCTGCACGCGGCGGTTACTCGCGGAGTCTCCGGATTGTGGCTGGAAGGCCCAATCCGTATACGGCATATTCCGACACCGCGCGATTAATTTCGGAACTCCGGGTTGCGACTGTAAGGCCCAATCCGTAAAAAAGAGAAGCGAATAGACGATATTAGAATAAGCTACGTTAATCACGAGCTTCCGGTTACGTAGAGAATTAATCCCTACAGGACCAGAGTCGTGTTAAGAAGTCTTGAGATAATTTAGGCAACGGTAGAGAAAGTCCGTGTCTATCGACTCAGAGATTTAATATAATTTAGAAGTAAAGGAACTTTAATTTAAAGTCGATCCAATAACGACTTGACATTCCATTAATTTAATTTCAATTGTAGAAGCACTCTTAATTCAGGTAAAGGAAAAAGCTTTACCAAAACGTTTCTGTGCCCTTGTTGAACCCTTAATTACCGCACTCCTTAACGGCCCAACGAGGAAATACATCGTGAAGTTCTCGTCGGACGCCTGTGGAAGTAAGAAGTTGATACTTCGTCTTCAGGTCATCGAGAGTACTTTCTGTTATACGGGAACAACCCAGAAGAGTATAACATATATATATATATATATATATATATATATATATATATATATATATATATATATATATATTATATTACATTTAGGGTTATCAGTGCGCATTTCCATTGATGACTAATAGAGAATCGCCTATCCATGCATTTCCCAAAACTAACTTAAAATTTTTACCAAAGGAAATAGCGAAAGTTACCTCATTTTTTACCATAATTTACAGTGCTCAGATCTATTACAAAATCTGCGTAAAGTAGGAAAGGAAAAGATACATTCTCCAATCTCCATCTTTGAATCTGCAATTTCCTCTCGCAAAAGTGGTTGTGTTTTACAATTTCATTTCAACGCTTTGCGTAGTTTGGGGTTTTCGCTATTATTATTGTTTTTTTTCTTTTCAGTTTTATTTTTTTTGGAGAATTACGTTTTTTGGAATTGTTTATTTTTATTTTATTTTATTCATTCCATGAACTGTTGTTCTCGAAATTTTGATTAGTCTTCATTTATCATTTTTTATTGGAATGAAAATTTTTATTTTTTATTTTGGAGTTGCGGAAATTTCTTTGACTCAGTGTATACCGTACGTATATTATATACAGGGTTTCCACAATGTTTTGTCACCACCGGTAAAATACTAACTGATTTTCGTTTTTCTTTCACATCCATTTAGGACCGATTGAATGGTGCAGCTCCTCCAAAAAGGAGCTGCATGATTGAATCGGTTCTGGAAGTCTGCACGAATATTTTCAATGTTTTTGCCATTACGTGGTCGCTCATGGACCCAGGTATTAGCTAATATGCGTTGTTCAACCGTATAGTTGCTGCTATCACACATTTCAAATGGGTGTGAAAGAAAAACGAAAATCAGTTAGTATTTTACTGGGGTGACAGGAGATTGTGGACACCCTGTATTTTTCCATCTCTTCCTTATGACTTTCTCTTCTTGCCGCTCATTCTTTTTTATATGTATCAGTATCTCCTGTCCACTCTCTCTCTCTCTCTCTCTCTCTCTCTCTCTCCTTTAATGGAACAATATATACAGGGTATTTATAAAGTCCCTATCTATTTCAGTGAAAACGTAGCAAAAAGGGTAAAATTCACTAAAAATATAATAGAAGGCATACATTTAATGAATACTTAAACATATGATTCTACATGAGCACCATCAGTATCTCTACAGAGTTCGAATCTGTGAGCAGCATTGCGGAACACATTTTGGAGCATGACAGCCTGTCATGCTCCAAAATGTGTTCCGCAATGCTGCTCACAGATTCGAATTCTGTAGAGGTACTGATGGTGCTCATGTAGAATTATATGCGTAAGTATTCATTAAATGTATGCCTTCTATTATATTTTTATTGAATTTTACCCTTTTTGCTACGTTTTCACTAAAATAGATAGGGACTTTATAAACACCCTGTATATATATATATGAATAGAGGCGAGATATAGAGGTGTTCAATTTAAGAATGTCAATTTTGTATGGGAGTATTTTAGGCGATTCATTCTTCTCCAGTTCACAATTTTGTTTACATCGGCATTTTCTAGACTTAAATTCTATTTTATGTTGGCAAAAATCACGTTTCAGTTTTCCATTTTCCTCAATTCGTTATTTCATGCATGAGTCACATTCTGCATGAAAGGTTCGATGTCGAGAAAGTCCATTATTCATTATTCATTTATTTATTCATGCATTCGCTCGTTTATTCATTCATTCACTCGTCCGTTCAATTATTCATTTAGGCCTTTTGTACTTTTGAGAAAAGTATGAGGAGGGGATCATCGGAGCGAGTCAAGGACGTTTGTCAGTGAGGGCCAACTTGCGTAGGATGAGGGGAAATTTCGTTTGGTAGAAAGGCACAAAAAAATGGTACCAAAGATAAAACTTTTTTATATATATACCTTGCAGAACCCTCGTATCCACCCGTGGATACTATCGTCATGCAGGGCCTCATATCTGCCCTCCCTCCACCTTTTCAAAAGGGCAAGTGTCGAAGGAACATATACGTAAAGAAATCACTTACGCTCCAAGCAAACAAAACGCTCTAGTTACAACAGCTTATACCATTTGTATAAGTGTTTTCGACAGAAGTGGGCTTCCGCGGAGAGTTGACTAAACCATAACCAGATGTGATAGCCTTCCTAGACTCTTACGTAATTTCCAATATATATATATACTATATATATACACACACACACACACACACACACACACACACACACACACACACATATATATATATATATATATATATATATATTATATATATAACGGGTAATTAAAAAGTCGAGCAACCCGCATCAAGATTTGACTACATGCCAGTCTAGCCTAAGCTTAGCTTAGTTTATGTTATGTTATTAAACCGTGCAAGGGGAAAGATGAATTTTTCCGAGAAGCAACGTGTTTTTATTGTGGAACATTATTTTATGTCCAAATCTTACCTTGAATGTCAGAATGCATTTAGACGAACATTTACGGAGGTAACTACACCAATCAACTATACATCGGATTATCAAACGTTTTCGTGATATGGGCAATGTCGGTGACAGGAAGCGTTTCGTCGTCCCTCGATATTAGTAGTGTGGTGCGTTTGAGGAGAGTAGTTGCCATGGAAACGAGGGAAGTACCAGTGACAAGAGAGGAAAAGAGGGGAAACTGCAGTTGATGAAAAATGGAGGTGAGGGGGAATGAAGAGAAAAAAAGAGTAAAAGAGGGAAAAGGAGAGAAGAGCAAAATTTTAATCACAGCTGTGTAAACAGTGGCTGATAATTGTAAACAATAGGTTTGATAAGGGGGAGTGGGTTACAAGGAAAAAATAAATTATATATATATATATATATATGTGTGTGTGTGTGTGTATATATGTGACGTCACAGTATGAACTTGAGCGGCCACCAAAATGAAAATAAAAATGTTTTTTGTATATACTGTATATTTATATGATGGTCGTGTAAATGCTAAGGAGAAATGTGGGATAAGATAAGGAGGATGGTGATAAGGGAGATGGATGAATGGTGGCAATGGATATGGAGGGGGTGATAAGGGAAAATAAAAAACAAAAATAAATTTTTGTATATACTCGTATATGCATGTTAATCTCTTAAAGGGTGATGAGGTGATAAGATAAAGGGTCGAAGCAGCCTGATAAGGAAAAAATAAAATAATATATATATATGTGTGTGTGTGTGTGCGTGCGCGCTTGACGTCATACTATGAAATTTAGTGGCCACCGTTACTATGAACTTTATCGTAAAAAATTTCAAAGGATATAAGGTATAGGGGTCATCGACAGCATGTTGACACATTTACGTACACATAGAGTCAATAGAACAGCGTAACGTACCATCACAAAGGGGAGAAAGGGGAAAAATTCACAAAAGAAGGTAAGAAGGGAAAAAATTAAAAATTGAATATAAACATATTAGTTGGTAAATATATTCAATTAAAAATTGAATGTTTACTACCTAACAGTAGTAAACAGAATGCTTGGGTTCCCTACATACACAAATAAACAAACGCAGAGCGAAAACGGAGTTCGGCATGTGCGCACGATGACTGCGCTTGGACGGGTCTGTCGAGGTTACAGCAAACCTTCTACCCCTCCAAACAGCTGACTTAATTGTGGGCGAGCCTATACAGCATGGCCAGACAGGAAATCTAAGTCAAGCACAACTATTCGCGCTCATCCATACACTGGACGGGGTCTATCATCATGTTCAGACGGGAATGTTTCACACACACACCACACACACACACACACACACACACACACACACACACACACATCTCGTCGTAAATATATTTGTGGGCGTGGCTTAGCCCACTCGGCACTCCTCGTTATTATTATTTCTCCGTTTGAAGGCTCTCACCAACTAAAACATCTGGTGAGATCTTAGATTCCACAATTTATTAATACTTGTTTAATAGCTATCAACTTTAGTTCAACTACATTTTATATTATTGGTAAAACATCCAGACAAATCAATCTAGTACCTATTTTATTATTTCAACAGGAAGGTACCTAGCCAATACAAAAATCAGTAAAATTTCCAGAAACAGACTATTCCCTCATAGGTTTTTACCAGAATCATTTCCTTAGATTCTTTAATTTACTAAAATACTTGTCCAAAAGCTAGCAACTTTAGTACAACTACACTTTACATTACTGGCAGAATTTAAATTATTTAACTTCATATTAGCTATAGTATACAATAACCAACTTTTGTTTCATTAAATGAAACGGTTAAACCAACAATATTTGTATTAAACAACGGAAGAAAAATCAGAAGGAAAATCAAAACACTTAAACACATATCATACATCAGCCACCTAACTGTAAAAGACTGTTGCGTATAACAAAATTTCAATAAGATTAATATGTCCGAAGGAATTTCTTTGTCCTTAAGTTTTTAAATATTGTGATTCGCTCCTTCATATTCATATACCTTAAAAGGTTTACTGCCAATGTATTTAAATATGATCGCCTTCAATGAACACACACACACACACACACACACAGATCAGATGAGTGGGGACCTTTTAAAACCATACAACATTCAAATTTATTTCTCAATTAGTTGACCAAAAATGAACCAACTTGACACATTGGATTTATCTTCTACAATTATTAATTTCTTCTATGAAAGCATCATAAACCATAAGTGACTATTGATTCTCTTCAGAGGAACAATAATAACATTCCAACCAGGATTAATTTTAGTATGATAGTTGTAAGACTTAGCAAAATACTAAAAAGGTTTTGCGTTTTAAACATTCCTTAATAAAATCTTTGTCCACCAACTATTTCAAAACATTTGAACTCATAATTTTATCTTCTATTATGTCAGTTTACTCTAGCATCAATAATGTGTTTTAGGACTTCGTTAATTTCCTTTCATTGTCAAATAAGTTTAAAACATTCACTTATATATGAAGATGAGGAAATTTTTAATGTTTCTAGTATCTTTCCTAACAACATTGTTAAACTAACAGCCCATTCGTTTCTAACCTCAGTTTTACTACTCTTTTTGTAAGTAGGTACTATTCATTTGATTTTTCCATTCATCAGTTACCTCTGTATAAATTATAGACCTAGCACACAAAATAGCTAGTGCTCCAGCTAAGCTATCCTCCCCTTACCTCAGATTCCTGCGTAAATGCTATCAGGCCAACTCTTATCTTTTTCCCTATTCGTAAGCTGATCTTAACTATATCTCCATTTACTAGATTGTAACTATAAACTAAACTTAGCCTTACTACAATTTAAAATTTTTCTCTTTGATTAAAAAATGTATAAAGTTCTACTCAGCACTGTAGTTGGTAAGTCATTGCAAAAATACATCACTCTAAAACTGAAGGAATACTTACACTACGTTAATCTACAGGTCTTCCAAATTTTTCATAGTTATCCAATGTTCCCCTTCATAAAGTTGAGGGTATAGCCTCCTGTTGGTATGTGAAATGAGTCCAATACCTCCATTTACACACCTCGCAGACCACTTCTATTTTTCTCCTCCTTATCTCTTGTAGCACAATTATATCAACAGCAAATTTGTTCACACACTTGCTAGTTACAACCATTTTTCATAAGAATTTTCTCTACTTTTCACAGTATTTACTATTATTATTCATTCTTTTTACCAGTGACTTTTCACAAAGTAGTCTACAAGCTTATCGCTGTTTACACAATTTATAACTTATCATATATGAACGCATCCAATTTGTTTAAAACTATCTAAAGACCTACTATTTACCACATCATATGAAAAGTCACACCAAATTCTTCTACTTTATGATTAAAAAAAATATTTCTGTAGAACCAGTTTACAAATCTCTTTTCTAATTATCTTATTACGTCCTTGAGTTTTGTCAACAGCCTCTAATAAAAAAAAAAGTTAGTCAAAATTATTCAAACCTGAAAACATTTTGAATAGCTGTACCACGGCAACCCAAACAAAACTAAACATATTTCGTTCTTTTATTCTTTCACTGTATTCCACTCTTCTTGGCCCAAATTGAACCAACTTGTAGCAAAGCAATTGGAATGTAATGTTCAATTGTAATGTTCACTTCATTCTTCTTTCTCTTACATAATCATATTAAGCATAAGTTTTATGCAATGGACTGCCTCTCTCTCTCTCTCATGCATTTTTACAGTTATGTACAGGTAATTTCCCTTACAACTGCATTTCCATACTCCTTGCCCCACTATCAGAGTTCTCAGCTTCATGAAATTTTAGATCTTATTACTTATCACATTTTTTCTCATTTTTACGCGATTTATTAAACTTAAAACAAATCAAGGTCTCAAATTGCCTCTTTCATGGTACTTATCATATCATAACTAACAATACTCGTATAACTCTTAAGATGATTTCCAAACATAGTAATTATTTCATTACAAAAACAAATCAATTTAGCAAAAATACAAAACAATTCTTTAATAACAATATTTTGTAAAATTAGAAGTTACATATGCAGACTCAACTTATAGACTTGTGGTACCCTCTTGTGGCTTTCTATGAACTATGACCACAAAATGGTCAATATCTTCTCTTGACTTAGTTTCTTCACTTATGCCATGGAATGAACTTTAACAGCCAGACTAGATAGAACCAAAACATCTCCTAGTGAAATGGCAAAGGTTTAGCAAAAAGATAGAGTCATCCAACTCTATAATATTTTTTGTACTTCTCACGCCTACGCACTTACTATTATACAACTTTTCACAATATTTATTATTATTCATTCTCTCCATATGACCACACCAATGTAACATACTGTACTATCATCCATTCTCTTCACCATAGGCTTTTCATTCATCACCTTTTCCACATATCCTCAGATCTTATACTACAGTCAAAACATTGCCCAGTAATTATGCTAATTAAATTATTCACTCTGTCAGTGAACTAGCATACCAAACAAATTTCTCATTCGTTACATCAATATTGGCACCAATACACCTTTCTGTATTCCTCTTGCTACATCTATTACTCAAACACATTCTTCCAAGAAAGACTTATCACACCTATGACTTTCTTACCCTTCTTCACCCTACTTTCAACTTTAAGTGCACTTCTTCCTTTTGATCAAACACATCAAATACTTAATTTCTTTCACATCCTCCCAACTTTCACCTCTCTCTACAAAAGTACATACCAACTCTTCTCCTCTCTGAACAAGAACCTTTCTTTCAATATCTTTCACACACATCAACAAAGTTGTCACTACTCGCCTTAATCTATTCTCTTATTCACCCAGAAGCACAAGATCCATCACTATGGCCTAAAGTACCAACTCATGGTTACTATTTTTAAATAAACCTAAGTATTGAATCCAGCATGGAAGCAATAGGCAGGAGAACTATCTTTAAGGACAAGGCATACTATACTAAGATAAGCTACTGCTTTCATATGCTGATATTGATTTTTCCTGTTCTTGCGGAATAAGTAAAATATGGTACTTGGAAAAGATGTCACTGACTGTGAACGGGGCATGGCAGTGGGACCCCGTCTGGCTGGTGTTTCAGTTAAAGAATTCGCCGAAACTGCCCATGTATCTCGGAAAAGTCTCAATGGTTATGAACATATGGAAAGAAATGAAAAAGATACATCAAGTAAGCAATAGTCAGGGTAAAGCAACACTGACAGAATCACCTTATTACGAGCTGTGAAGCATGAACCAAAGACTGATGCATGAAAATTTTCAATAATCTGCAACGACCAATATCAATGAAAATGATATTAGGAGAACTATAGTGAAACTCCTCATAACACCAACCCAAAAGCTCAAATAAAGTTGGGGTTGGACGGAATAATGGGAACACTATTGTGCTTATGAAGCGTAGTGTTTTATTTCCTTCCGTGTATTTCATGTCGAGATACATGGGCAATTTTGACGACTTATGCCACTGAGACACCAACAAAAAGGGTTGTTAATATCATGCCCCTTTCACAGTGACATCCTTTCCAAGCGTTATTTTTTTTATTTATTTTGCAAGAATAGGAAAAAACAATATCAGCATATTAAAATAGATATTCTCAATATTATATACATTTATATATCAAGTTCGTAAAATATATAACACTATTAGTGATATCAGAAAATAGAGCAGCGAAACTAAGTTGTTTCCATTATTCTGTCCAACCGTTATATATATATATATATGAAAATTATTTCACGAAAGTAACACGTGAAAAATATTTATGATGAATAAAACCACGAAGGAAAGGAAACACAAAATGGTGCTCAAGCGCTTTCGTCTAATGACATCCTCAGGAACACTGAAGTACATAAAAGGGTTACAGCCTATATATAGGTTACAGAAAGAAAAAAAAAATAAATAAAAAATAAATAAATAAAAATAAATAACATATATATATTATATATATATATATATATGCAATAAACGGGGAAATACAAATAAAAATTAAAATTAAAGGATTATCAGATTTGTAAGGAACATATCGATTTTTAGCACAAGATCAAATTATTATAAAAACAAATTTATACTGGAAATCTGCCCGGGTTTTAACACTTTGCCTTTTATGGTCAGTTTCGATATATATAAAAATAAAATGAAAATTAAAAGTTAATAAAGTAGCATACAAGTTTACCAAAGATTTAGCGCTCTACCCTTCTTATCTAAATCTGTTTTGAAGGAATTCAAAACAACAGGATCGAGTTGAAAAAAGACCTTGCTTATGTTGAAGTTATTTGAAAGTTGGATAATGGCAGACTCAAGAATATTTCTATTAACAATGTTGCTAGAGTGGAATAAAACTGAAGCATTATTCCAATCAATACAGTGGGATAACTCTGACAAATGGACAAAAAGGGCACTGGACAACTGTCCTGTTCTAACGGAATATTGATGCTGTTTTATACGTGTGTGCAAATCCTTTCCCGTCTGACCTATGTAAAAGGAATCACATTGTTTACAACCAATTTTATAGATAATGCCTGAATTATTGGTAGGGCTATTTTTTACTATGATATTTTCACAATATTGTTATATGGAAATACTACATTAATATCCAAAAGTTTATGGACATTAGCAATGCCTAAAAAGCCTGGGAAAATGGAAGTACTAAAATATTTTTGACAAAGTACGAGTGTATTATTGACACGATAGAAAGTTCGTTTTGCCTTGTTGAGACAAGATTCCATAAACGCAGATGGATAACACAGATCACTTCCAATACCGTTGATTTTTTCCAATTCGGCATCGATGTATTCCGGACTGGCGATCCTAAGGGCGCGGAGAAATTGATGAAAAAATGGCCTTCTTAGTGGGGGTGTCATGTCCGAGTAAAAGTGTACGTAGGACAAATTGTTTGTTGTTTTCCTTTTTGTCCATTTGTCAGAGTTATCCCACTGTATTGATTGGAATAATGCTTCAGTTTTATTCCACTCTAGCAACATTGTTTAATAGAAATATTCTGATCTGTCTGCCATTATCCAACTTTCAAATAACTTCAACATAAGCAAAGGTCTTTTTCAACTCGATCCTGTTTTTTGAATTCCTTCAAAACAGATTTAGATAAGAAGGGTAGAGCGCTAAATCTTTGGTAAACTTGTATGCTACTTTATTAACTTTTAATTTTCATTTTATTTTTATATATATCGAAACTTGACCATAAAAGGCAAAGTGTTAAAACCCGGGCAGATTTCCAGTATAAATTTGTATTTTTATAATTAATTTGATCTTGTGCTAAAAATCGATATTGTTTCTTACAAATCTGATAATTTAATCCTTTAATTTTTAATTTTTATTTTTACTTCTCCGTTTATTGCATATATATATATATATATATATATATATATATATATAATTATGTTATTTATTTTTATTTATTTATTTATTTTTTTTTTTCTGTAACCTATATATAGGCTGTAACCCTTTTATGTACTTCAGTGTTCCTGAGGATGTCATTAGACGAAAGCGCTTGAGCACCATTTTGTGTTTCCTTTCCTTCGTGGTTTTATTCATCATATATATATATATAGATATATATATATATTCAAAATGTAAACATCATTAGTTCCCAATTTTAATTTTAAATTTCAAATTTAGGTAAATATTCTGACAAATATAACTGGATTTGTTTTTGCATTTCGGGTTTAATTAAAATTTTAATTTGAAACGTAGGTTGCCGAATGTCGCTATCTGGAAGCGTTTTAAAATTGCAATTGCCATTTCTTCCTCTTTTTTTTTTTTTTTCATTTTTTCATTAATTTTCGTCCGTCCTCTTGGTGCTAATTTGCTTAATTATTTTCAGGATTTTAGTCTTAATAATTATAATATTATATTTTAGTAATTATAAATATATTTTTCTGGAAAGTTATGAAAGCATTTGTGTTTTACTTTGTTTTTAGTATTTAATTTTTTTTTGGCATTTTACTCTCGCTTTTAATTTCAGGTTTGTAGAATTAAAAGCGTAAACAAAAAGTATGTTTTTAAAATTCTTAATGTCGTCCGTAAATAGAACGAAATTTAAAGAGAATAATATCGTTAGTAATACTTTCTTTGTTTTTAATTTTATTGTTTATTTTTTTCTTTACAGCCTGTTTGTGAAATTCTTTAATGTAAGAAATTAAGGTATTATTATCTTTTTGGCGATATCCTATTTTGGCGTCCCAAATTATTTAACAATTACAAAATAAACAAATAGCGTCCCAAATACAAGCAATTGGCGAATGTGTATATTTAGTCGCTGCCTGACATGTACGATAGTGCAATATCTGTGTGATACACTTGTCTATGTATTAAAAATAAATGCTCACATTTTTGGTAAAAGGGCAATATCCTATTTTGGCGTCCCAACTTATTCAACAACCAAAAATAAACGGCACTCTAACGCTTTCAAATTACATGTTTATGTTAATTAGGTTAATTGACTGCCAGGTTAGGTCAACTGTACGCCCTTGATGATTGGTTAGGTTAAGTCTTGATATTTTCGTTAGTTTAAACGAAAATATCACGACTTAACCAATCGTCAAGGGCGTACAGTTGACCTAACTGGTTGGTTGAGTAATTTGGGACGCCAAAATAGGATATCGCCGGTAAAAGTTGCTTAAAATTAATCGAAACCTACGTGAAAATTATTGACTGCCCGGTTAGGTCAACTGTACGCCCTTTACAATTGGTTAGGTTAATTAGTGATATTTTCGTTTAAAGTGCGTACAACTGACCTAACCAAGCGGTCAGTTGACCTAACCGGGTATTCCTGGGAACCTGCGCGCAGGAATGCCCGGTTTTGATTTATCAAAAAGCCAATGCTGTTAAATAATTTGGGACGCTATTCGTTTATTTTGGTTGGTTGAATAATTTTGGACGCCAAAATAGGATATTGCCATCTTTTTTTTCTTATTTTGTCGTTGCTTAAAAATGATGAATTTGTTTCTGTCTTTGAAGGAAAATTGTACGATAATAAAACTAGTGAACTTCAATGGAAGAAAACCAAAATAACATGGCCGACCTACATGTAGGCTTCCGTTTTAAACTATAAATTTGAAGACTGTAAAACCTCCATCTTGTTCCAAGTGGGAAAGAAGTAATAATCCGAGATATGGTTTTTGAATTTGAAATTATGATCAGTCTAATAATCTTTATTGGATCATAATTTTGTGTTTCTTTCCGTATGGCAAAACTTAAAGAAAATTTGTGGTGTGCACCAGAACTGTACAGAAAACGTACACACGTATACACTTGTAATAATAAATGTGTGTATACACATTATCAAGATTTTGCAAATATGTGTAAGCGCTGGAGCTGACTTATTCACACACACACACACACACACTATATATATATATATATATATATATATATATATATATATGACAGGCTGCCAGTTATGAAGAGAAGATTGCATACATACACAAAAGCCTACATGTGAGTATGTGTAAATCGCTTCCATACACTTGTAATGAAAATAAATACTTAATAAAAATGCGAATGAAATTTCTTTGATTCTGTCTAAACATATTACGGAGAAATTTGAAGTGCAAAAAAATAAAGCCATTTTGAACCAAAAAGTCGTTTTCGAATTCTTTTATTAGGGAAGGAAAACGCACATTCAGCAAAGACACCTTG
>JAJOZX010004481.1:142500-362500 GCA_023014485.1 Bathynomus jamesi
TTGTGGGGCTTGTCGATGTCCGTGGTCTTCCGGAACGCTTCTTGTGGACATTCTGAACAGTTCCATCGGCTTCAAACTTATCTCTAATTCGAGTGATGGTAAGTCGCGTTGGTGGATCTGTTTGAAACTCCCTCCTAAACTGTCTTTGCATTTCAACTGCGTTTTCACACTTCCAGTAGCATTTTAGAGTGAATTTCCTTTGTTCAAAGCTTAGTCTGACTGCCATTATTAATTCTAATGGGTTTAACTTGGAAAGAAAGAAACATCAATTGAGCTATCAGCTGTTAAAGTGTGTATACATTTTTTGGGGACGCCCTGTATATATATATATATATATATATATATATATATATATATATATATATATATTTCTTTAAATAATGAACGCTATTTGTATAACGTAAATAATGGGAGGGCCTCTTTATTTATTTACGAACCTCAGCTTCCTTGGTTTTAGATTGGCGGTAGGTTCAGACTCAGTCAATTTTCAGGTGATTTATTTCGGCCCAAATTGCCCTTTGGCCAAAATGAAATTCAGTAATCTTGCCCGTAATAAAATACGCGGTCATTTGAGAGTGAAAAAATAACAGGAAATTGCCCTTTCTACCATAGCTGAACAGCTGATAACTTTGGAAATTATGTTCAGAAAAATGTATATATATACACCTGGCAAACTTGGTAAAAGTTCCGTACGTCGGTGTCTCTTCACGCGAAGGTCAAGCTAGTGGCCCCAATTTTAGGCATGGCCTGATAGAGGAGCGAGTTTCTTTCTTGCAGCCGGCTCGTCTGGTACCGTCCTGAACCAGGCATCTAGTCTGCTTTTAAAGATTTTAATTTTAAAGTTGATTAAAAAGTCTTGGACCTCTGACAACCAAGCTACTTTCCTTTAGTGTTGAGGGTGACCGTTGTTGGGCCTTTAGTTTGGAAACATCACACATTCTACCTTTCCTATTTTCCAGTGCTGTTTGGATGTTAAATGGGTTTAATGTGAGATTAGATAAAGTTTTTCGATCATTTTCCACATGTAAATTACGGTGTCTCTCTCTCCTTTCCAGCGAATACAGATTTAATTTACGGTCTTTCCCAGTAGTTGAGTTCTTTGCAGCCATCAATCTTGGTTGTGAAATTCCTCTGGACTCCTTCTAGTTTATTAATTTCTTCTTTTTTGTATGGGGACCTCAACACTGATTAGTATTCAAATTTTGATATGATCAGTGTTTTCAGCAGGGGAATCATTACCTTCTCGTCCCTTCTTTTGAAGGTTATCAGTAGCTGTCCCGCAACTACTCGTATTTATGCTTTGTTTGTCGCTATCGATTCTGGGTTTCAAATTTTGCATCAACAGTCATTATTACCCTTAAATCTTTTGCTTTTTTCTTCTCTGAATTTCTTGTCTATCTTGGGCATAATATGCTGTCTAAGTTCTTAATTTCTTCCATATCTCAAGAGCTGAAATTTCTCCGTGTCAAAATTCATGTTATTGTCTTCTGACCATTTGTATATTCTGTTTGTGTCCCTCTGTAGGGCCTCCACCTCTTCTGCACTGCCGATTTTTCTGCTGATCTTTGTATGTTACTATACTATTGTCGTCTACTTCATTGTCTATGTCTGTCAGCATGATAATGAGGAGGAGTGGGGCTAATACTGTTCCTTGTGAAACTGGGCTGCGTACTTCCGATTCTGATGATGATATATACACCTTGGAGTTTTACGGCTTGCTGTTGTTCCCTAAGAAAGTTTTAGATCCATTTTCCCACTTTGCCTGTTATTCCCATGTTTCATTTTATGTGTTATTATGTCATGATCACACTTATCGAATACTTTAGCAAAATCTGTTTATATTACATCGTAGTTATCACTGCTCTCAAGTGTGTCTATAATATTGTTATAGTGCTCTATTAGTTATGATAGGCACGATCTTCCTGATCGGAATCCGTGCTGGTTCTCATTGAATCTTTCCTGTGTCTCCAAAAAGTCGTATATTTTCTCCCGATTATTTTTTCAAATATTTTTGGTAAGGTATGATGTCAGTGACACCGGTCTATAGTTCTTTGCTTGAGACCTATACCTTCTCCTTTTATACATAGGAACAATGTTCGCTCTTCTTAGCATGCTTGGCAGTTCCCTCCGTTTCCAGGGATCTTCTCCATATTCAGTAAAGGGGTGTAGCTATTTCGTTCTTACAGTTTTTAATCAACGAGGCATTCCATTTGTCCGGGTCTGCAGCCGAGTGTAATTTAATTTGTCCTATAGCTTTCGCTATATTTTCTGCGGTAAATTCAAGATCAATTATAAATTCTCCATTTAATTCCTCTTCAAGAAAAGGTATTTCTGTCAGGTTCTGCTTTGCCTCTATTTGGGGTATTGAAAGTTGGATGCAATAGTCGTCCGCGTTTTTTTTTTTCTTTTCGCGAAGCTATAAAAGTATTTTGGGTTATCTTTTATCGTTTTCACCGCATCTTCCTCTTCTCTCTCTGAATGGCTCTTAATTAGGGCTTGTATTTTCCTGTCTATACTTTTCAATTTTACTTGTAGCACGTTTGTGGTGTTGTTATCTGTGTAATTTATTAACTTCGTGGCTACTCGCCTTCTCTTGCAGAATAGTGTTCGCTTTTGCCTCTCAAAATAGTTCTTCTTTCTTTCCCTTTGGCTGTACTTTCGGAACATATTTTTCTAAGATTTCCAGCGTCTCTTTTTCCAAGGTTATTATCATTTCTCTTAGGTTGTTTAATCCTCTAAGACTGTTTTCCACTCTATTTGTGCCATATGGGACAATTCTTTTGTATTTTATAAATGGGAAATTTTCCACTATTTACTCTATTTACTCTGGTGTTCTCCAACTGATCTACGTGCGTTTCATTTAGTGCTTTTGTTACAATAATTTTTTCGCTCTCTTTGTGTATCGGTATTCGGACATGTGATATGTTTGTATCTACTTCACTTTTCTTCGTCTCCTTTTCTGGTTCTTTCTGCTCAGCATTTAATTCTCTTCTTTTGCTGCTTCTTCAGTATCTCCTTCTGTTTTATAAACCATAAACGAATTTATTTCCGTCATACATCTTTCACAGAAATATTTACTTCACTTAGTTGTTTGGTTCTTGCTATAAGAGGTGATGGCTTCATCTCTCCAATTCGGAGAATTAAAATCAAGAGAAATTGACAAAGCTTACATCTAATTGCCCTCGATTCATCGCTTGCATTGTTGCAAACCTTACAAAACTGTAGAAATCGGTTACCCATTTCCGTGCTATTTATAAACAATATTATATAAAGATTGGTGAGCAAAAAATTTGCCCAAGAAGGAAAGGGTGAGGGCAAGGGTTTTGACTAGTGATGTACCGATTCCAAAATTTATCCGATGCCGTTGCCGACTCTATGAAAAACTACCGGTGCCGATACCGATGCGTATATGCTTTGGCTATATTTTAAAAAATCAATTCTCTTTATAAATTTTATTAATCTAATATGAAAACTTTAAATTTTCATATGTTTGTTTATATTTCAAATTTTTTTAAGTGCTTTTCCTTAACTCACTCTACATATACAATACCAACCAGAATTTGTTACTCATATACCGTAGCTAAAGTGATGTTAAATAGTTTTATTACTGAGTAAAATGATAAAAAAATTCATTTTACTTTCATAAATTTGCTACTAATATTTAAAGTAATTGGTTTTCTTTATGTTGAAGGTATATTTTTTCTTCAACATTGTAAATAAGAGCAAAATTTTTCATTAAATTTTAAGGCCATGGTGGCCAGTTTGAATAAAAAATGAATATAAAATTTGGGTTTATAAAATTATTAAAATAAAACAAAGTCACCGTAATAAGATGGTTTAAAATGTAAATTATAAAGTACAACTTAATATAGAATTATTATTAATATAGCGTAGGAGATTACAATACTTTATAATATTTGGAGATTAGCTAGTTGGAGAAAATGTAAATTTGTGGGTAACAACTTATTAAGCTTTGCCTTTTTCGTGATTGTAAAATATTTTTATATAATTACACTTTGAAATAAGTGTAATTAGAGAGAGAGAACAGCCAGCCAAAGCTCATCAATGGAATGCCAGCACGTCTGTCAATTTTACATAATGGAAAGTGGAAAGCAACACAATTCTAAATAAATTCATTCAATAAATCTCTTATTATTTATCGACTTTTACTATCAAATAAAAAAAATATGGGAAAACTCCCCAGAATGTGTCTACTTAATTTTGTCAACGCTCTCTCTCTCTCTCTCTCTCTATATATATATATATATATATATATATATGAAAAGAAGGACCAACACAACAGCAAACATTTTCGTTTATTTTTTTTTTATACTTCAGACGTTTCGACAAATCTTTCGTCATCATCAGCGAATTATAAATCTTAAAACCTTAAAACAAAAATAAGAATAAATAATTAAAATTACATCAATACAAAGAAAATTAAAATCATTAAAATTACATCAATACAAAAGAAAATTAAAATCATTAAAGTTAAATTAAATTAAAATTACTTCAACTGGTAAATACACAATGTTTACGTCAACCTCCATCCATATTCGGCAGAAACAGAGAAAACTGTATGGTCAGTTAATTGGAAGGTAATATATCTATGAAAGTAAGTTGGTTGGTTAGTTAGAAGAGCTGCAATTTGTAAAATGAACTCTGTCATTATTACAAAACCGGATAGGGGTAAAAGAGTAGTGTTGCTTGATTCAAGAGTTTACATCAATAGAATGGAGACAATTTTGTCGGATACGTCTAAATTTAAAAGGGTAAAAGAGAATATTTTGTCTAAATTACTAAAACTTGAAGATAAACTTAATAGGTTTTTGCGTAAATTGAAAAATAGTAATATTATAGATGACAATACACAATTTTTTGTTTGCTTTTGGTTTTAATCCAGGAATTCTATACGGTTTACCCAAAGTCCATAAGCCAAATTTCCCACTAAGACCTATTCTTTCAGTCTGTGGCACATTCAATTATAACTTAGCCAAATTCTTCGTTCCCTTGCTTTCGAAACTTACCTATAATGATTATTCCATTAACAACTGGTTTGATTTTGCTAAAGATATAAAAGAGATCAATCATGCCGATTCCCTTACTATGGCCAGTTTTGATGTCTCATCATTATTTACTAAGGTCCCGTTAAAAGAAACATTAGATATCATACTAAACAAGTTATTCACTACTAGTAATACTCTTATTAATGACCTCACTCAGACTCAATTTAAAAATCTCCTCGAAATAGTGTGTTTTGATAATCTCTTCTTATTTAATAGTAACCTTTACAGCCAAATTGATGGGGTAACTATGGGTTCCCCGTTGAGCCCAACACTAGCAAATGCATTTCTTTGCCATTACGAAGAAATTTGGTTGAAAAGTTGACTCAATAATTTTAAACCCATATATTACAGAAGATACGTGGATGACACTTTCTTAATATTTAAACATCCTTCACACGTAAAACTTTTTCTTCATTACCTAAACAAACAACATATTAATATTAAGTACACATGTGAAAACGAAACAATTAATAGTTTACCTTTCCTAGATGTTCTAGTTAAACGGGCTAATAACAAGTTTCAGACCTCACTATTTAGAAAACAAACTTTTACTGGTTTGGGAACCAATTATTTAAGTTGTATGTTTTATAAATATAAGATTAGCGCTATACTAACATTATTAACAAGAAGTTACCGAATTTGTTCAGATTACTTTTCATTAAACGAAGAATTTAAATTTTTAAGACAGTACTTTATTAATAATTACTACCCTTTTAATCTTTTTGACAACCAATTAAAGAAATTTTTAAATAAAATTTTTAGTACTAAACTCCCCATAACCACAGTACAAAAAGAAACCAGATATATTAAATTACTTTTTCATGGTTATTTATCATTACGTATTCGAAGTGAAGTGTCCAAACTGCTTAAGTCTAGTTATCCCCAAATAAATTTTAGATTCGCCCTCGTCAACCCACTTAAATTATCAAATTTTTTAAAGTTCAAAGACAAATTCCCCAAAACTGCATGCCCTAATGTTGTTTATAAATACACGTGCGACAGCTGTAAGGCTGCGTATATCGGTAGTACTCAACTCCAACTGGAGGTACGCCTTTTTCAACATTTGGGCTTATCAGTCTGTACCAATCATCCCCTCAGTAGCCCACCACAATCCGCAATTAGAAACTATAGTAATGAAAACAACCATCCCCTTCACAAATCTCGGTTCGAAATTCTAACAAGATCCAATAACCTTACAGAACTCCGAATTTTAGAATCTTTGTACATCTATATAAACAAACCCTCCATTAACAACAATAGTTCATCTTACAAATTAATTACAGCTCTTCTAACTAACTAACCAACTTACTTTCATAGATATATCATACCTTCCAATTAACTGACCATACAGTTTTCTCTGTTTCTGCCGAATATGGAGGTTGACGTAAACATTGTGTATTTACCAGTTGAGGTAATTTTAATTTAATTTAACTTTAATGATTTTAATTTTCTTTTGTATTGATGTAATTTTAATGATTTTAATTTTCTTTGTATTGATGTAATTTTAATTATTTATTCTTATTTTTGTTTTAAGGTTTTAAGATTTATAATTCACTGATGATGACAAAAGATTTGTCGAAACGTCTGAAGTATAAAAAAAAAAAAAAACGAAAATGTTTGTTGTTGTGTTGGTCCTTCTTTTCATCTGTAAGCTCCGTTTCCTTAAGGAGAAGTCAATAGCTATGATATATATACAGGGTGGGCCGTAAGTTTCCATACATAGGAAAAATTAAACGTTTGTTTTTATGTTATAATTCACTGATGATGACAAAAGATTTGTCGAAACGTTTTAAGATTTATAATTCACTGATGATGACAAAAGATTTGTCGAAACGTCTGAAGTATAAAAAAAAAAAAAACGAAAATGTTTGTTGTTGTGTTGGTCCTTCTTTTCATCTGTAAGCTCCGTTTCCTTAAGGAGAAGTCAATAGCTATGATATATATACAGGGTGGGCCGTAAGTTTCCATACATAGGAAAAATTAAACGTTTGTTTTTATGTTTCAGATACCCTAAGAATATGCGTTTGACGTAAGATCTTGTTTACTGATGAAGCAAATTTTTACGTCAATGGAGAGGTTAATCGGCAAAACATACGTTATTGGAGTAATGCTAACCCTAACTGGCTGAGTCCGACGAAGATGCAAGGTGCCGGTAAAGTGATGGTGTGGGCCGGGATATGGGGTGACAGAATTATTGGACCAATTTTTGTCAGTGGAAATCTTAATGCCGAAAGGTACAGGGGTTGGACAAAATAATATGAACACCTTGATAAATGGCGGTTTTTATTCTTAATATGGAGTTGGTCCTCCTTTAGCGGCAATAACAGCTGCAATGCGTCGGGGAATTGATTCATACAGCTTTTGGACAGTGGCTAGAGGAATCCTGAGCCATTCTTCGAGCAAACCCTGCTCCAGTTCCTCCAAAGACGCCGGCGGTGGGAATCGGCTTCTGACCTGCTGCTCCAACTGACACCACAGATGCTCGATAATGTTAAGATCCGGGGATTGTGGAGGCCAATCCAAGCATTCTACTTCACTAACATGCTCTTCAAACCAGTTTTTAACGACCCCAGCGGTGTGGATTGGTGCATTATCATCCTGGAAGACGGCGCCGCCATTGGGAAACAGCGTTTGGACCATGGGATGGACCTGGTTAACCCTACCATGCAGTACTACAGCTGGGCCAAGAGTATTCCACGATATTGCTGCCCAAACCATCACAGATCCGCCTCCATGCTTAACGGTTGGGGTCAGGCAGTCGGGGTCATAAGCATCTTTAAGCTGTCTCCAGACGTAAACTCGACCGGAACATGGAAATAGCGTAAAGGAGGATTCGTCGGAGTAGACTACATTCTTCCACCGGTCCATTGACCAATTCTTATGGTCATTACACCATTTTCTGCGCCGCTCAATGTTGATGTGCGAAAGGAAGGGTTTGGCAATTGCAGCCCTCCCATGGTATCCAGCTCCATGGAGCTCGCGACGTACAGTTCTGGTCGATACCGGGCTTGCAAGATGCTGGTTAAGCTCTGCAGTCACTTTTGGAGCTGTGGTCTTATGGTTCTTTGTCACAATGCGCTTTAGCACCCGGCGGTCTCGATCACACAGCTTCTTCTTGCGTCCACTATTGCATTTGTCGGTGCTTGTCTTTCCATGGTTTTGGTATGCAGACATGACCATAGAGACAGTTCCTCTGGATACATTGAACATCTGAGCGGTTTTCGTCACCGATGCACCAGCCATCCGCGCTCCGACAATTTGCCCTCTTTGGAAGTCTGACAGGTCTTTCATAACTGCTAATTCATAATTCACTCAGATCTGTAAAAACAACGTGAGGGTTATAACATGACGCGTATACACTCTCTGTTACGCATTTAAATAGGTTTGCCAGTCATTTGACCGTTTACTTTGTGTCTGAGCAGTCCGTAAAGATAACCGGTGAAATCGGCGGGTGTTCATATTATTTTGTCTAACCCCTGTATCTTAACATGTTGCAAGAAGAGATTTTCCCATCCTTGCTAAACGAGGAAGGTAACTTCCCAGTTTACTTCCAGCAAGATGGAGCTCCACCTCATTATGGTCTTCACGTGCGTCGGTATTTGGATCAGCAGTTTCCGGATGCTTGGATTGGTCGGCGTGGTCCTGTGGAGTGGCCTCCCAGATCCCCAGATCTCACCCCCCTTGATTTCTATCTTTGGGGGCACTTGAAGGCCATGGTGTATCAGGAAAAGATACGAGACATAAATCATCTAAAGGAACGTATCACCAACGCCATTACAAGCATAACGTCAACTGTGCTAATGCGTGTTCATCAACAGTGGGGAACACGTATTGAAATGTGTTTTCAAAACAATGGCAACCATGTAGAGCAGTGGTTCTTAACCGGGGGGGCGCGCCCCCCTAGAAACAGGAATTTCTCTAATTGTATTTGTTATTCTCTTAACGAGAGCATGGGCTAATATTGAGAAGTTATTGAGAATGTTATTTTGATTGAAGGGGGGCGTGGAGGGAAGGACCAATTCCTAGAGGGGGCATGGTAGTAAAAAGGTTAAGAACCACTGATGTAGAGCATATTATATAAATAAAATGGTTGTCCATAAAAAAATGTTTATTTTTCCTATGTATGGAAACTTACGGCCCCCCTGTACGGTATATATATATATATAATATATATATATAATATATAGTGGAGCTAGTTTTAGCCGTTTAAGGTGATAATGATTTAATTGTATGCAACGATTGATTAAGGCAATGACTGACTGATTACTTATTAATGAAAGGCTATTTGAGTAGATCCACCATACTATTGGCAGTGACCGGAATGGCAGCGAGGGTCACCAGCTTGATTTACGCTCAAGCAAATTAATGTTAAGGTTATAAAAGACACCTTATGGGTTTTGTAGTTTATTTAAGAAAATATTTATATTAATTTTCACAGTGAAAATACAATGGTAAGACTTGACTAGAAAGCTTAACAATTCGATAATGACCTTTGAAATGCTCTCGTTTATGTGAGGCTTAATGGTATACAAAATGGGACACCTTTGAAATGCGCTCGTTTATGTGAGGCTTAATGTTATACAAAATGGGACACGACCTGAAATATGAGATGGTGAATGCAAAAATAATGCATGCACGTAATAATATAACAAATAGGTTATGTAATACACCGGTTAGGGAAACTACCGATTATGCATAAATGATCTGTGAAAGAGGCTATTAATGACAACGTGAACGCGTACGTTCAGGTACTCATTAATAGAATAAGCCTCGGTACTTTATTTTGTACAATGAGACCGTTACTTATTCACGGTGGTATAACAAAGAATTGACAGTAATTAATTGGTAGTTTATGTTATGCTTATGGCATAGACCTAGGTGATAAAATGAAATGTTAAGAGCTTAATTGACACGTAATAAATAATGTAATACTCATCGATGGTATGTAAATGGCATGCAACATGGAACCTTGAATGGGCCTAATAATAGCTATAAAGAATGCACGTGCGTTCGGTACATTGAATGAAAATCACGACACTGATTAAGTAGGCTAAAGGATTGTATGGATGCACATAGAATAATTGATGCGGCCTAATTATAATGGATTGTGATGCTTGCACAAATATCATTTATATACAAGAACATTATGTGATGTCAAGTGATTACGTCAAGAGAATGTTTAGTTAACACGTAAATGCGAATTGAACAGAATAACGGATGATACGCGGAATAAGGTATTGAAATGACACTTGAATAGGATGACAGGCCTATCGTTCGGCCTAATGATAATTGAGGGAATATACACGGTATATGAATTAGGCCTGCAGTAGAGAAAAGTGGTCTACTGCGTTATTAACGGGAGTCAATGGGAATGTTTGATTACTCACTTTGGGAGAGTAGCCTGCTGTTCGCGGTAGGCTAATGTCGGCTTCAAGAGCACTAGAATATGAGTAGTTAGCTTACCCGGACGTTTTGACTTGTGGAAGGATGGTTGATAAGGAAATACCGTGAGGGTCGTCGTGGTGTAGTCGGTCGTCCTCTGGAACTGGTTGCTCGCGCGTTGGTCGGGTCGTGAATTAGGCCTTTTGCGAAGGAGAAGGTAGGCCCGGTGGTGGTTGACTCTTGGAAACCCGTTCCGTAGGTCGAGGTATGATGGGCCTAATGGAGTCTCGTAGACGATCGTTCGTCGTAAAGCGGTAAAAGCTGACCAGATGTGGAGTGATTTGGGCTTGTAGCTTTCGCCGTCGAGTCACGCAATGTGTCCCTTGCGGATGCTTCTCGTAGTGTTGCAAACTTTGCCGGTGCTCTCGAAAATGCTTGATAACCGGTTTATGCGGTAATGAAGAGACAACGGGGAATTCCTTAGGTGTTGGGGCTTCCTGCGGCAGTATTGGTGGGTCACTTCCAATGATGCTCCGTTTCTTGAATGTGGTGTTGAAGTGAGCCTTGGTCTTGAGCCGGTTACTACTGATGAGGGATGACAACATACAAAGTAGTCGAGCGGAATGGAAGCGTCGGAGTGGAGAGTGAGTGTAAGTGAGGGTGAGTATAAAGTGGAAACTCCTTTTATACCGTAGGCCTGTGACGTAGACTTCATTCTAATGACGGTTTGTCCACGCGTCTTTTAGTCGTTAACGGTTTTTGTTCGCTCCCATTGGGAAAAATAGACGCTCCATTGTTTTACTCTTGCCCACGTGTGTTCCAACCTGTTTTATGGTAGCGTGGAAAGAAAGTATGTCTGTCGATTTGTTGGTCTATTTCTTGTCGATCCGCTACATATATATATATATATATATATATATATATATATATATAATGGGGCAATACGCCAGAGGTCTTTTGGACTTCTTGGTTTCACTTTGGAGACATTATATTTCAGTTGTTTCTGCAAATGGTTGATGGAGATTGTTGATCGTGCTACTGTGGTGAAAACTTCAACACTTGGATCTTCCCAATAGCTACTGCCTCTCCAAATAACCTTGTGGAGAAGTGTGGTATATTTTGGGCCGTTGTCTTGGTGAAATTGAATTCTTCGCAATTAAACGAACTCCACTCGACTGAGCATTGTGGACAAAAATTCTGTGATACTACGTCTTATTCCTATTCCTATCGATTTATGGGGGATCATCCACTCCAGATGATAACAGAACCCCCACCATATTTCACAGTCTTATTGCTGCAGTTACAGTGAAACTTTTCATCATTTCCTTGTCTAACAAACCTGAGTCTTTCATTTTAGAAAAATTCAGATTTTATTTCATCACTCGACAGAACACTTTCACTTTTGATGTTCTTTTGTACACTCAGTCCTCTTTTTCTCATTCACGTCCGAAAACAGCTTTTCCTCACAGCCCACATTCTTGTCTTGAAACTTCTTTTCAAAATGGACATGCTTACAGCATACCATTGTTCTCCTGAATGTTTGCACATATAGTACAGTATATCTAGAATTGTTTTAAAGCGACTTGCTAAAGAGTATCTTTGAATACTGCGATCCTGTCTTACAATAGTTAATCTAGGCGACCTCGTCTGTTACGAGTATCCAAACTGCCCTTTTACTGTACTCGCTTTAGGGTTCTTTGAACTGCTCCTTTGGGTATTCTGAACTCCATTGCAGTTTCTCTTTGGTTGTTGCCCTGTTTATGGAGAGTGAGTATTTGGATTCTTAATTCATGTGTTACTCGTTCACGTTGTAGGGAAGAGAATTATCGACATTTCCTTAAAAATGTGATTAAAATAAGAGGACCATAAATTAATTGTTTAATTGTCTTTTACAATATTTGGTGTTGCATAAGTGTTTAAACAACAAAGTATAAGAATAAAAATTCTATGTAACAAATGTAAAGATCCAACCAAACTTGAACAATTTCTAAAAACTAAAAAGTTGCGTGAAATAAACTTAACTAAGCAGCTTCACGCCATATCACTGTTTCATTGTTTTTATTCTAAGTATCATCATACCGTACGTAAACTATTTTATAGTCGGTTGGCTGTCTTACTTCTATAGGCTTGCGTGCATAAAAATTGTGAAAAACAAACTGGACTCAAATTTATGATCGATAATATAATATATATATATATATATATATATATATATATATATATATATATATTACGAATTAATTTTTCGTCTTTTGTATATTTCCAATATGTCAATAACAGATAATTATTCTTCTATGGCACTCACTGTCAAAAAGTTGCCTTTTTCTTCTCAGTAATGTGTAAATAAATATTTACTGTAGTGTCACAGTGCCAGATTTTTACTTGACTGATTCGCTACATGTTTATTATTATTATTATTATTATTATTATTATTATTATTAGTCTTCTTTCAGTATAAAAGGAACAAGGCCAGAGAAGGTTAGCCGGCCTCGGGCATATTTTGCAGGCCTGCCTCGGCTTCAGACCTCAAAAGTGGCCTTGGCCTTGGCCTCGGCTTCGAGGCCAGCTGAAAAGTGGAAAGGCTTCGTGACTTTTGTGAGGCCTTAGGGAATCCTGATTTGTTTTGTTCTGTAATTTTCAACTTCCTTATATTGTTTTTCTTTGAAAAGATCACCTATACATTCAATTAATGAAGAAAACATCGTTATTTTTAGGTAAAATAATTACCGGTAATTAATATGAATTATATATTATTAGATGTATATAAACTTCTACCTGTAGGCCTACATCAGAACTTGTTTGTTGAGTAGGGCTGTTGTGACAACGAGTCAGCCTACATGAAATTGATATTTTCTTATGTACAAGGTAAATGAACAATATTTACGATAAAATAACTGCACTTAACCATATAACTTGTTATTGTATTTATATCATATGTGAGGAAGTCCACCCAGGCCTTTGACCTCCTTGATCAGTACCCAGTGCTCCAAGCTGTCAACGCCACAAGATGGAACAGCCAATTAAAGATGGTCAAATCCATCCTCGCCATCCCAGCCGCTGATCTAAACAAGTTGGATGCTCAGAAAAAACTTTCAAATTATGATCGGAGTGTACTAAATGATCTGGTGGAGATTCTGAGCCCCTTTGAGGAGGCCACTGATCTGCTACAGGGGCAGAACATTGTTACGTATAGCATGGTAGTCCCAATTGTTCGCAGCCTACGAGTTACTGTCCAGTCTCTACAGTCAAAGTTTAACTGTGGCCTCCTCGCAGCCCTGTAGTCCTCCGTTGAGAAACGCTTGGGTCCTTATGAGGAAAAAACCTCTTTTCCTCCTTGCAACAGTCCTAAATCCGCGCTATAAGGTGGAGTGGTGCACGTCACAGGGGGAAACTGAGTCGATTACAGAGACCCTCACCATGAAGGTAGCTGAGAAGGCTTCAAGAACTCCAGAATCAAATATTCCAGTATCTAATGTTCCTCCCCCTCCAAGCGGCCTAGGCTGATTAATTTAATCCACAAGTCTGCAGCAGCTTCACCAACACCATCAAGACCAGTTACTCAAGAAGTAGCCAATTACCTGACTGAGCCCATCATTCCAGAAGAGGAGAATCCCCTGCTATATCGGAGACAGCACGAGAAAATGTATCCCACACTGGCTCAGCTGGCTGAGTACCACCTCAGCCTTCCAGCCTCGTCAGCCTCAGTAGAGCGCTTATTAGCATCGCGGGCAAAATATGCCGTTTAACTGACTCCACATTTGAACAACTTATGCTAATTCGTTGCACTGCTAATTTGTAGTTGCTGGAGCTTCGCTTGGGTGCCTGGTCCTGTAGTCATCTGTAGGCTTCTTCATCTTGATGCTGTACACCTTACCAAATTTCCTTTGCTTTATGGTGTAGTGTTACATTTAATGCTTCCAGGTCTGTTGTCTGATGTAACTCTTCATTGGATGTATATTATAGGGTGTGTCAATTTTGTCAACTTTTTTCAAATCAGTTTTGGTAGTGAAAATATAGTGTCTTTTCATGTCAAAACTTGAAATTGCCCAACCAAAATGAAACAAAATAACCCTTACCTACATCAATTTTACCTTAAAGTTTCAGAAATTGACTCTTTTACTAAATAATAGGACATAAATTGATTAACTATTCATCTGTCACAGAATTATCCCACTGATCGCATATGGAGTATTTTCAAGGTCATATAGTTGTTGTACAATGTACAAGTCACAACATGAATAGAACTGTCCCTCACTCTCAGTCCTCAGTTGCCTCTTAGATGTCATAGACGGTGGTTTGCTGTTATTGCTCTTGTACCTACTTCATAGTTATTCTACTAGACGAATACTACAGTTGAACTGTAAGTATGGATTATTGATTATTACAATTATTTATTATTATCATATTCTTCTGTCTAATTATGTTGTAATCCCATGAAATATTTTTTTATTGAATTTTAGAACATCGAATGACTAAACTTTGAAACATCGTAATTGATATAAAATACTTAAATGTTTTTCTTTCTTTTCAGATATTCCTAAGATGCCAAAATTGAAGACAAGAGGTCAGTCGTCATGCCACTTGAGCCTGTTAGTCGGTACGGGCAAGGAGCTTCCCGTATCAGAACTACCAACAGTGCGAGACATGCTGAGACTAGGGTTACTCCTTCGTGAACAAAATACAAAGGATAGAAGGAACTACACAGAGAAAGAGCTCATAAGGGACATGATTCCTCCTCTTCTGCATCAGTGGAAAAAAGCTAATGTGTTATTCAAACCACCTGTACTCAATCAGTATAGAACTACTGAGCTAAAATTAACAAAGCTGCGGCACAAAGCAGTTGAGACATCACTTGGTAAAGGAAAACTAGCAAAGAAAAATAAATTTCTGCACACACTTGATACTCTTCTTAACATTTTTAACTGCCAGTGTCCCATAGAGTTGTGTTCTGAAGCCAATTGTTCTCCCTCATGCAGAAGAGAACCTCACCCTCACATTGATTGTCGCTGTCCTCGTGAGAAGAAGAGCCCTGTTTTGGAGCTGGCTTTCATAAAGGCACAGAGAACAAAGGCAGGAGGCCAAGGAATTATGCAGATTGGTTCGGCAGATTATTCAGAAACCAAAAAACAGATTGTTATTGCTAAGAAAAAAGAGAAAATCCGAGAGAGGGAAGAAAGGAAGAAAAAGAAGAATGAAGAAGCCACCCAAAGAGATGAAGAGCTCTATCAAGAAGTTTCTCACTTCTTTGAAAGCTCTTCAGATGAACAGAAAGAAGCAACATCAGATGATAGCTCCAAAATGCCATCTGAACCTTCGCCGAAGAGAATGAAATACAACACTAAAGACATCTCAAACATTGCCCTTGCCAGTATTCGCCACCATACGGGGCTACGAGAGACTGCAGAGATTGCCACTGCCGCTTGGATAGATGCAGGCCTCATCAGCCGAGAGGATACATCCTTAGTGATAGATCATAATAAGATAAGAAGAGCACAAGAAAAAATAATGAAGGAAATATCTGATCAGCATGAAAAAGATTTGAAGGAGGAAGGTCTCTCTTGCTTTTTGTTTGATGGAAGAAGAGATGACACAAAAGTTCTCCTAGAGGTAGAGGGAATGGACAGAAAGTTTCCCGGTCTCATCAAAGAAGAACACTACTCTGTGTGTTCCGAACCTGGTGGCCGCTATTTGTTTCACTTTGTTCCTGAAGCAGAAGTAGAAGGCAAGAAACATGCAGAGGCAATTGCTGATCAAATAATATATTGGCTTCAAGAAAAAAGACTTGACAGTTCACTGCAGGCCGTTGGTGGAGACTCAACTGCGGTGAACACTGGATGGCAGGGCGGTGTTATGACGCATTTAGAGAAAAAACTTGGAAGAAGGCTTGTTTGGATTGTATGTGATTTGTACACAGGGGAACTACCTCTTCGTCGTCTCATCCAGGAACTTGATGGTCCTACAAAGAGCAACAACAAGTGGTCAGGCCCCCTTGGCAACATGCTAGATGAAGCAACGGAATTAGAAATAAATACAAAATTTCCAAAGGTCGAAGTAGGCCCTCTCCTTCCAGTGTTGTCTGAAGAAGTTATCAAAGACCTCAGCACGGATCAATCTTACTCTTATCGTATTGTTCAAGCAATCAGATCAGGAGAGTTGCCTCAAAATCTGGCTCTCTTGGAGATTGGACCCGTAAGTCACAGTCGTTGGTTAACTACAGCGATTGTTTCTGCAGGATTTGGGTTTCCAACATGCACTGAAGGGCAAAATGCTACAGAATTTGATGTTGATTGTTGAATTTATTATTGGGTTTTATCTTCCTCACTGGTTCAATGTAAAACTTAATCCAATGTGGATGGAGGGGCCCAACCACATCTTGTTTCAATTACAGCTACTGAGAACCCAAAGGAAAGTAGTGGTGGACATCGTGTTACCTGTGGTGAGAAGGTCCGCTTGGTATGCTAGGCCAGAGGCAGTTTTGCAAGCAATACTCTGCAGCCAATGTACCAAAGAGCGAACTGAGGCTGTGGAAATCATTCTAAAGCTTAGAGGAACATCACTAGATGATGACCAGCTGGGAGACTGCTCTGTTCAGACAAGGAAGGTACCTCCGATAAACGTCAATGCCACGAAATTGTCAGAATTAGTTAACTTGAGTTCGGAAGTTTTGGAGCCACCACTGACAACATGTATAACAAACAAAGATTTAACACAACTTAAAGAGGCCCCACTGCAACTGCCAAAGTGGCCTTCTCACACTCAGAGTGTGGAGAGATGTGTGAAAATGGTCACAGAAGCAGCTAGTCAAGTTTACAGTCACGAGAGGCGAGAAGGCTACATCAAAGCGCAAGTAGGAAGCCGAATGCTGATGTCAAGGAACCGCAGCAAAAAGGACATGAGTGCATTGGTTCTTTCAAATAAAAACTCTGAATGATATCTTATTGCCACTTTAAATGTTGATAGGATGTTTGCGCACATTTGTTATTTTGTTACGAATTTACAGAAAAATGGAATTTTTTAATTAAAATTGATGTAGGTAGGAGTTATTTTTTATTGTTTTTGAAGCAAGGATATTATTTTGTATGCCAAATGATTACATTAAATTGCTACCAAATCACATGATTTTCAATTTAGTCATTTCACCCCCAAAATTGACACACCCTAATGTATAATCTGTATACCTCACATCATAAATTTATTTTAATTCTTTTTTCTGTACTCTTTTTAAAGATAACATTTTGTTTTGGCTATATCATTTAGTGGTACTGGTGCCTTGGTGGATATTCTAATGTTGGTTTTACATATCCCATGTATAATTTTTCTTAGTCCCCCATCTATTGTTATTGGTTTGTTGTTTTTCTGTAATATTGGGATGATTTTGGATTTATATCTATTAGTAGTTGTTTAATATGCACAATAAAATTACACGCAGACAAATTGTTTTTTATGACCACTGTATTTCTCCAATATATAAGTAAAATGATTATAACAAATTTATCATATTCTCAAAGGAGATGATTGAAATAAAGAATAAATAACGGGTAAGTGAGGTTTTTACCATGCTACGTATTCTTTTATTATTTTTGGTATTGGTAATTAAGATACAGTATCCATTTTCTTTCATTCTCCTCATACTAGACATATGTTTACACGCCAAAGCTTTTACTAAGCTCATATAATGTGTTATGCGTATGTAGTATGTATTAACTATTGTACTGCATCTAATTCTATAACACAAAATATGCCAAACTAGAGAAGATTACCACCTGCTATAAAATAACTAGCCTCTGGGTGCAAATACCTTCAGCCTAACAATCTTAAGGCCTCGTGAGGCCTCCCCTAAAAAGGCCTCGGCCTCGGCCTCGAGGCTCGTCCCCATACCTGCCACGGGTCGCTATATCATCTGAACGCAGAGGACAGTCACTTATCCAACCACTGAACAAACCAAACGTCGCTTAATTTACTTAATAAGTTTGATAACATGGCATATGAACTTTTTTGCAACATTGTAAACATGTAGATATGTTTTATATATATAATAATATATATATATATATATATATATATATATATATATATATACACTGAGCGGCAGAAAAATCGGCCCACTTGGAATATCCCGAAAAGCAAAAAAGTGGGCAAGCTTCTGTTTATAAAAGTTTTAAAATTCGAAAATATAGTCTATAAGGCAACCAAATAACGAGACAAAACAACGTCAACTGCGAGCACACTAGCTGTAACGAATTTTCGACTTTTCGACTGCTAGTGCTACTTTTTTCTTCCACTAGTGAGAGTAGGCATTTGCGTTTAGTAACAGATAGACTTTTAATTCTTTTGGGTTTCAGAATTGGACATTTACAATGGATTTGAGTGCCGTGAACGTCGCAAGAGTCGTCGCCCTAATTGAAGATGATCGGAGCCAGCGTTACGTCGCCGATGTGCTAGGAATTCCAAGAACAACGGTTCGACGTGTCTACCAACGTTATGTGGAGACAGGAGAATACACCCGAAGACCAGGATCTGGAAGATCGCGCTGCACATCTGCCCGTGACGATCGTTTCATCGTCTTGAGTGTTTTGCGAGATCGTCACAAAAACAAGAAAATTTATCGCCAGGGCCAGACACATAGATTGCCATGTTTTTCTGAAAAAAATGCAAAGAAAGTGATAGCCGAGTCACTATACTTTGGAGGAAGTCACTCAACACAGGACAAATTTAACTTCCACTAAAGAACGCGAACATTAACCCCCTATTGAAAGGAGGTAACAGAAAAATACCTAAGAACTATCGGCCAACAGCTTTCACCTCCCATCTTATAAAGTGCTTTAAACGTGTAATTACAGACAAAATTACTCACTACCCACAAGAAAAGAATTTATTCAATCCGAACCAACGTAGCTTCATGGCTGGAAGATCATATTTATCAAAGTTTTTAGACCACCAAGAGAAAATACAAGCGGCATTGTGTCGAGGTCAAAATATAGATGTAACATACCGATTTTGCTAAAGCCTTCAATAAATGTAATCATGGAATTATAGCACACAAATTTAAGAATACACGAATCACTGGAAAGTTAGTTGGGACTATGTATACATAACGTGTTAACTGTTAACGTGTTCATTTTTATAATAAAAAATGCTATTCCATTTATGGTACCACAGCGCTGGACCAAATAGTTTTAATTAATTAAATTCTAAGCATTACCTCGGATGCGGGAGGGTGGGTTAACGAGTAAAAGGCCTCTGAACGAGAAGGCGTTATGCGTTTCTTAGGTTGTTTAAATGTATGACAGGTTGTGCTAACTTTTATCCTGTCGTGGTTGAATGGCTAGCACCTTCACATTCTTCTACTCAAGAGATTGTGTGTTCGAACCCTGTTGGGGCGATATTTCATATATATATATATATATATAAGGCAGTATTTTCTCTTGTTATGTGAAACTTAGTTTGAAATTGTAATTTTATCAAACGTGAAATATAGAAATATGGATTTTTTTTTTTTTTTTTTTTTTTTTTTTTAGTCAATTGAATCGTTTTCGAAGGGAAACAATTTTAGATAAGGAATTTATTTTAGAAAATAATCATAAAACTTACCATTACCTTTCAGTATTTGTGTCACTGTAAATCTCTCTCTCTCTCTCTCTCTCTCTCTCTCTTTATATATATATATATATATATATATATTAGAAATGTTAAGGTTGTGAAGAGCAGGTGCCAATTTCCTCTGGTTCTGTTCGTCTCTCATATTTGTGAATTTAGCGTTCGATGACCTTTCATTTCCTGAAGAAGGAAAAACAAAAAATCGACGCAGGAAAGTAAAAAAAAAAGAGAAAGAAAAAAGAAAAGATTCCATATTGATCAAAATGCGCATGCGTGAACGCCGAAATGTATTTCTGAAGTAAAATTTTCATTTTGTTTTATCAGTCGCGCCTTCGGGAAAGTGGAAATTGCGGGTTCGAGGTCAAATCGAACAGGTTTGACTACTTGAAACTTCACGAGTGCGTAGGTTAATTTCCGCGACAAAAGTTTATCATAAGGGGGAATATGGTGAATAGGCGATTGGCTGAAGAGACTTAATTTTCGATAGTTTCTTGAACTTAGACTCACGAGAAAAGGGAAAAGAAAGAAGCAAGATGTTAAGTGGATGTGGTTCGAAGATTTGCTTCTGTTTCGAAGGTTACATAGTGGTAATATCACTGTAAAGGCTGTTATAATGACACTTATCCTGTAGCCGCACATGGAAAAAAATCCTTAAATTATGGTTAACTATTTGCACACTACCAAATGCTTAATCAAACTGCTTTGTGGTTGCACTATTTAAGTTTTATCAGAACGCCTAGTATGAATACTGCATCCATAGTACAGTTCGGTCAGTCATGGACTGGTTTAGTAGTATATGCACAAATATACTTTATAATAGGGGATAATAGGGGAATGGAGGATGATAAGAGGGAGGAGGGTAGGAGATGGGGAAGTTCCAGTGCCAAGTGGGAGAGCGCCAGCGACAAGGGGGAGCCACCCTCAAAAAAAAATTTTTAAATAAGAAATTTAATATAGAGTATGTTAATCTAACCTAATCTAACCTAGCCTAAACTTGAAAATAAATAAATAAAAAATAAAAATATGGGGGTGTCAGCCCCAATGCTACTATGAATGTAGAGTATAGGTAACGTAGCCTAAACTGGAAAATAAATAAATAAAAGTAAAAAACTGCTATATATATATATATATATATATGTGGATGCCGAGCGCTTCTGTGACGACTGCGGCCACAAACCAAGCTGCAGCATTTTGCCTCAGATTTAGTGGAGGAAGAAATTGTTTCCGTTCTCCTTTTATCTCTCGTAACTAGCCACGCATGACTGCTCAGGTGCTATGCACATAAAAATACATGCCGTTGAATGATACCGAGCGCTTCTGTTGATATTAATAATAAGAAAATTTATATGCCATTGATTGATACCGAACGCTTCTGTGTACTCGTTAACACCGGAACGCGACTGTGACCCACAAACCAACATCTTATAAAGAGGCATACATAGACAATTTAAAATGAGTGAGGAGTAAATAGAAACACATCTGCATACAACATTTATTAACATGTCAAGAGATTATTTTTTATTAGTATAGTAAGCTCACAAATAATGGTGGAAATAGTTACATTCTCATTGCTTTGTAAGACACATCCAATTCATTTTAGAAATAATATCCCGTTTAATGTATGAGGTTTTTATACTCGACATACAAAGCCTTAAGATCATTTAGAATTATTTTTGTTCCTACTTTACAAATGGGCGTAAATTTTCATAATTCTCAATCTTTGAACATATAGATTTAAAAGCCTGCTCGAGTACACGGTCGGTTATTACAATATTATCGTGAAAAGAATGTATACGCAACACGTTCTAATTGAGTGCTTATTCTCTTTTCACTAGTTTTTTCAGTTGAAAGCTGTTCAGAATTCGTAACGATGTGTGAAGAACTCATCTAAACCGTAGCGACAGTTAGAGAGTATATAAAGAAAGAGTTCCTCCAGATAAACGGTGAGGGGGAGGGAGGGTTTTTAACGTCCTATACCAGCGTCTCAAAGTGAGTGGTATTCTCAGGAGAAGTGTCTTCTAAATATTCTCTAAGCTCTAAACCGTTCTCACCTTGTTCATCTCTACATTTCGTAAAATCATCAATTAAAAATGTATAGGCATACTCGAGAACGGTGTCAAATTAACGCATGTCATTAACTCGCGCATTTAATAAAGGTTTCAGTTTGATGAAGGCGGCTGTTTCAAGTAGTCTGTCGAGGATGAATCGGTAACGAGTAGGCACTAATCCGTTATTAACTTTTTTACTTAAGGTTTTTAGATTAGTTTTCCACATCAATCGTGTTTCAACGCAGGGTTGACTTGTATTACGGCTCACAGTTAACATACAAATAATACAATACGAGGAGAGTGTCATTACTCGTTACTCTTTTGCTCTCGTTGAAGGCGGTACTTTATAATTCTCAGCCGACCACTTTTCAACCTGCATGCACAAAAATTTTCGACATTTCATCAACACTCAAATAAATAACATTAGGTTTGGCGGAGTCTATACGTTTATAATTGGTCTCGAGCACATAATTGCACTACTGCTACGTTTAAACACTCTCAGTGATTTGGAAAGTCACGGCGTAATGAGCATTAAGGATACTGCTTAGCGGTAGCTCTATCTTTCCTTTTACTGTAGGTGAAGCTGTTTCTTGGTGATGCTGCTGCGAGGACGCTTCTGGATAACACGTCACGAGGCTCCACCTTCAAATGCTAGTGTGAGTTCAGATGCTAGTGTGAGGCGGGCTTCTTGCCTCAGTTCGTAACGCTGACTGGTAATGCGTCTTAGGATCGAGGCGATCCCTGTTGGTGACTCGGCGATTCGGATGCGCTGGGCGAAACATGAAAGGATATACACCAACATGAAAACACTTTTGGACGGGGTAAAAAATATATACACAAAGTTACTTAACACGTTAAATGATTCGTTAGTAATTCACTTAACACTGAGGGACTTTGTTCGAGAAATAAGCATGTTCAATGTTCATACTGTTCCATTCCGGGGGACAAAAGGTACTCGTCACCAAGTTATATTAAAAAGATACACAAACTATGACCTCACTAAACACTTCACCGAAGTAAATGTTGATGTAGGGGTAAAAGTATTTTAAAGTGTCCATGATCACTAGGGTCACGGTTTTTGTTGCGGAGCTGTAATCGGTGAGGTGTAACATGGCGTAATAAGATTTGTCGTTCTATTCGTCACAAGTTTCGTAATCTAGACTCTCTGTTTTTCTTAACCGATCGTCTGAACTTTTGCTTCACTATGGCTGTATTCTTTGATGCATCTTAAATTCGATACATACTTCAAGACGTCTTTAGCATTACGAACCTCTGTCATGCTCTCGTCAGAGTAGCCATAAAGCACTTGGGTATCCTGACACGTCATCCTCGCATGAATTAAGATCGATTTAAAAACTTCAAAATATGCGTGAAAGGATGGACGTTAAGTGTTCATTACATCTTCAGATTTTACAGAATACCACTTTACAAAGGTGTTGCAAGCAATATCAGAGACTGCCATCGTTGTTAAAAGTCAAATTTGGGGGTGGAGTATAACCACACGCAGGTAATTATGGCAAAACGTAGAAGTAAAACTTCTGCAGCTGAGTACCTGTCAACGATAGCAAATTTGCAAACGACTAGCGAGATTAAACACAGTGACTGATGATGTCACAGGTTTGTGGGCATGACCAGACAAGAAATCCAAATCAAGCACACCTATTCGTACGCTCATCCATACACTGGTGAAGTCTATACATCATGTCTAGAAGGGAATGTTACACACACACACACACACACACACACACACACACACACAAACACATATTCAAAGGTTAAAAGAAAATGATACGCACACCCTAAAACGCAAAATAATTTATTTAAAGTACACGAGTTAAATAAAGTATAAAATAAATACATGTAAATAAACATTCAATAATAATAATAATAATAATAATAATAATAATAATAACAAATAAATAAACTCGTCAAAACTTTAAAAATAATGTATAAAATAAATAAACAGTAAACAACTTTAAAAAGATATCAATAAATTAAGTCAAAATATGTACACCGACTGATCACCTCTCACGGAAACCAAAGGGAACAGTATCATAGGTTCCAGGTAATTGGTAACGTTTCCTGTTGGTATTACGACACACCTTCGTCCCTCTAAGCTACTTCACACCGCCTAGTTTCTGAGCGCGAAAGTTATGCGTTCCCTCAGCCAGGTGAGGAGGCGCGGCATCGTCATCAACTCTTGGTTCTTCTAAACTCACCAGTTCTTTAAGAGAGGTGAAGCTGATGATTTGACGGTTTGCAGGTTTAAAGTAATACCTTCGCCTTGACGACGTACTTGAAATTATCTCCTATCTTCACACGTACCCCGTAAATTTTTGGCTCCGTTGAAACAAAAGAGTCTGCTTAAGTATTGTCCTCATACTCGTCCTTGATCTCGTCAGTAAGTTCATCGAGGAACTCACCTATAGGAGATATATACTTTTATTCACCCTCCTTCGCCATAAACACCACACTGTCGGTATCGGTTTACAGGACCCGTCGACCCAGAAAATGTATTAGGCCCCAAAGGTGACGTGAGTCTGTCGCCGACTCGGTTCTATTGTAACGTATTAGAGGATGGGCTGAAAAGTAATGCCTCCACTTAAATAAATTTTAAATGAGTTGAAGGATTTTATCGAAACAAAAGCAGATATGTACCTTAAGTTTATTTTTTAAAACGATACATTTACTTTTCGATAAAATCACCCTCTACCTCCATACATTTACGCCAAATATAAATGAGTTTTTGAAATCCATCCCGGTAAAACTCGGAGCGTTGAATACGAAAGTAAAATTTCACAGCGGCCTTAACTTCTTCATCAAACTCGTAGCAATTTCCACGGAGATGTCCTTTAAGTTTAGGAAAGAGGTGAAAATCGCATAGTGCTAAATCGGGGCTATATGGTTGGTGCGGCAAGACGGTGAATTGCAGATCCTCAATTGCTTCTCGCGTTTGAACACTGGTGTGAGGCCATGCGTTATCATGGTGAACAATGACTGCGTTTTTGTGGGTGCGAACCCTCCTGATCCGTTTTTTCAACTTCTTCAGAGTTTCAATATAACGTGCGGAGTTGATTGCTGTCCCTCTTTCCATAAAGTCTTCGAGAACACCATTGATATCCCAAAAAACAGTCATCATCACTTCTCCAGCCGATTTTTGAACTTTAAATTTTTTTGGTTGTGGTGAATTTTTGTGCCGATATTCCATGGATTGCCGTTCATTTACAGGGTCATAATGGTGAACCCACGTCTCGCCTCCTGTCACAGTGCTTTGCAGAAATTCATCTTCATTTTGAAAGCACTGCAGATTTTCTTGGCAAATACGTAGTCTCTTAGTTTTCTTCTCGGCAGTGAGCATGCGAGGCACCCATCTGGCGCAGACTTTTTGGTAACCGAGAATACTGATAATGTGTCTCACTCGCTCTTTGGAGATATCTAGCATTGCAGCAATTTCACTTTGTTTAATGCGACGATTTCCACGAATCAGTTCGTCAACGTAGTTCCGATGAGACTCGTCGGTTGCCGTTACAGGCCTTCCACTTCACGGTTTGTCTCGCAAATCTTCTTGCCCTGCTTCTTCTTTACACTGCCTTGCCCAACGTCGAACGGTACTCACATCAACACACTGTTTGCCGATGAATGTCTATGGGAGCAACACTTTCCGCGGTCAAAAATTCAATTACGGCACGTTGCTTGAAGCGAACGTCTTTACTCTTTTCCATTGTAATCGATACTGAACCAACGTGTGGAATGAGTGTAGGCTATATTAGGCTATAACACAAAACCGGTTTTATCTGGTTACCTCTACACAATCTGGAATCGGGTGGGGATATCAAGTTACAACACAAAACTGATTTTATCTGGCTACCTCTACACAATCCAGAATTATTCAAGTGGAGGCATTACTTTTCAGCCCACCTTCGTATATACATATTATCTACGTGTACAATTTCAAGAACCTCTTTATCGTCAGCTTTGACGTAATCTCATACTTTCTCAAAACTATGAGCTAAATGCACGTTGCCCTTGTCACTGTTCTGTGTAAACTTGCTCCAAAGACTGTTTAGACAAAGTTTTACACTAAGGCGATTGTCAGGGTTTCGTGCAATATGCTCACACTCAAGTTGTATCGCCTCTTGGTCACAGTAACTCTGAATATAGGCAACTTTTCGTCCTCTCTCTCAACACCTCGTGGATACCCTGACGCTTCAACTTTATCTTTTAGGACGGTGTTGGTATAAGGAGTGAAAAGGTTATCGAGCTTCTGGAACCTCCACACCTCATAAATCTTTAATATTCTGTAACCGTGACGAACGGTTAGGTTCAATTTAGGGCTTGCAAAAACGCCTCTGATCTTCCTCTGATTGGTTGTATGATCACACTCCCCACTGTTCTCCATTGTACACTTCACGTACAGGGAATACATAAGATGAGCATCCATCCGTGGAGAATGAAACTCCCACTTTATTGGCTATTTGTCTCTGTAGTTCTTCATCAAGAAGGTATTAATCAATCTTGAATCTATTATCGTATGATATTTCTTTTGTGGGAAACAATGTTACCAAACAATGTTCAGGTGCAGGTTTCACAAGTCAAATTAAATTTTAGAAAGAAAAATGGGATAAAATGTATGAAAACAAATAACAGAAAAGCATTCTAACCAATAATATAAATATTTCTGTGACTATAAACAATTATTTTAATCAAAACGTGATGTCACCATTAAATACAATTTTTTTCAATATTGATTAATTGCTTGTAAATCTTCATGAAACAAAACACCACATTAGAAAGCTCCTTAATTAGACAGACATATCATTTTACTTCCTGTAACTTATAAAAGAATAAAAAGAATTCTATTATTACATAATCAGCATTTTAAAAATGTTTCCATAATTTTGACCGGCAGTGTATATATACATATACTGTATATTGTATAATTCTTCGTATTCACAGGCAAGTATACAATAAAGCCAATGATATTCTGGTACTCTCTAGAAGTGGATTTTTAGAGTTTATTAATTTAATCTTAATTTCTTTAGTTGGTCTTCGGAAAAGATACGGTTGACAATGATTGTTTTATTATGTTACTTCATACAAATAAACTATGAAATTCCACTGAAGGACGTTGACTTAATTGTTAGTATATGAACTTAAGATTAATACGAAAAGTAAAAAATCTGGAAAAACCACGAAAAGTAATTTGTTCTATCGTATATGGAATTAATAAGTTGCTTATATATACACTAATAACAGGCCTGCGATAGTTTTGTTGTCCGAAATATTTTATCACTTATACAGTAATTTTTGCACCCTGATTCCGAAAATAATATTCATATTTCGCCATCACGTACAGATTTTTCACAAAATGTCATATTTCATATTACATATTTAAGTAATTTTCATTAAAATTGACTCAATTAAATTTTTATTAAAAACTACTGCCTATAAATGCTTCCAGATCAGAAGTGATGTCATAGCGTCTTCTAGAACATTCGAGAAGTGCACCGCCAGTATATAAGTGATTGACAAGCCATGAGATGGGTCAGTCTGTCTAGTGCGTGCGAGGTTATTTAAATGTGCGCGGTGACTACATTTTTCTTTTGAAATTTGTTTATTTGTCGCTATGGCAACCAGAGGGTGTATAAATAGTCCAAACATTTTCTGTTGTATGGAAAATTTACTGTGAAAAAACAAATGCGAGATATTACAGACTTCGTCAAGAAAACATACTATGCGTACTTCGGAACGAAACTTGGGGATCAAGACAAATCATGGGCTCCACATAAAGTTTGCAGTGTTTGTGCTGAACAACTTGACTGTGGAGTAAAGGTAAAAAGGATTCTTTACCTTTTGGGATTACAATGGTCTGGCGTGAGCCTAGAAATCACAGCAATGACTGCTATTTTTGTTCATGTAACGTGCAAGGCTACAATACTAAAAATAAAAAAGAAATTTCTTATCCAAACTTTCAGTCTGCTATAAGACCTGTTGCTCATGGACCTAGTATACGTGTACCTACTAAGCCAAATACTCTTGATGTAACTTCATCTGATTCGGCGTCTGATGACCATGGAAACGATGATATTGATTGTTTTCAAACCGAAACATCTGGTGAACCCCAATTGTTTACACAAAGTGAACTTAATGATTTAGTAAGAGATTTGTATCTCCCGAAGGATTCTTCAGAGATTTTGGGATCCAGACTTCGTGCAAAGAACTTGCTTTCTCCCGGGACGTCATTTTACTGGTGCAGAAATCGAGAAAAAGAATTCATCCAATATTTTTCTCAAGAAAATTCACTGGTATATCGCAACAATGTTTCGGAACTAATACTTAAGCTAGGCGCTGCAGTCTATGACCCAAATGAGTGGAGATTTTTCATTGATTCCTCCAAAAGAAGTCTAAAAGGTGTCCTCCTTCACAACGGTAACTTGTTTGCATCCGTTCCTGTGGCTCATTCGGTTCACTTGAAGGAAACGTACGAAAATCTTAAGCTTCTTCTAGCTAAGGTTAAATACAAAGAACACGGTTGGCTACTTTGTGGAGACTTAAAAGTGATTTGTATGTTGTTAGGTTAACAACCAGGTTATACCAAGTTTCCATGTTTTTTGTGTGAATGGGATAGCCGAGCAAGAACTCGGCACTGGATAAAAAAGGAATGGCCACGCAGAGTCAACCTGACACCTGGTTCTAAAAACATTTAACGTGAAATATGATAATAAAAACCCACTCTAATAGACAGAGTTTATTTCCACAACAGTTTCGATGCCCACTGGCATCCTCTTCGTAGAAAAAAGTGAAGTTTTTTATTTATTCAATGTGAAAGTTTGGTTGACACGAAGAAAGTCCTTTTACTTCCGCTTCACATAAAATTGGCTTGATGAAGCAATTTGTTAAGGCCTTGGACGAAGATGGAGATTGTTTTCAGTATCTGTGTGGTAAATTCCCAACTCTTTCGGAAGCAAAATTAAAAGAAGAAATTTTCGTTGGTCCCCAGATTAGAAAACTGACTTTGGATGAACACCTTGAAAGAACAATGAACAATCTTGAAAAAGAAGCGTGGCTTGCTTTTAAGGATGTTATCAGCAAATTTTTGGGGAACAACAAGGACCCAAATTACCAAAACATTGCGAACAATATGTTAAATAAGTTCAAAGAGTTGGGTTGTAATATGAGTTTAAAATTATATTTCTATATTCACACTTGGATTACTTCCCTGAGAATCTGGAGCACTCAGCGAAGAACAAGGAGAACGGTTTCACCAAGACATCAAAGGAATGGAGAAGAAATATCAGGGAAGGTGGGACATCAGCATGATGGCTGTTTACTGCTGGATGTTGAAACGGGATACGCCAGAATTATTATATAGAAGAAAAGGAACAGCAGGTACATTCGAGACTAAAAGGCATAGATCTCACAAGAAAACTCAGGACAAATAAAGATGAATATGTAATTGACGTTAATAGTCTTCTTTCTTTTTGAAGTTGTTTGCATTTGTAATTAGTATAACAAAGCGAAATAGGTATATAATGTAAATTGAAATAAATAATATTTATTTATGTTGTTTTTTCCCTCCCAGTTTGCAGAAAATTCTTACGTGATAGAAAAAAATGGACACCTTATTCGAAATCAGCGTAGTTCAATTATATAAAATCAGTTATTAGTAAGAAAATAACTCTTACAAAGTTCTCATTCGCAGGCCTGTGTAATCAATAAATCTTCATTACGTTTAATTTAGAGCAATTTGAGAACAAAACAAAGTCCTGACAAGTGGGTTCATCGGGAACTTTTATGGCGAAAGGTATAATTACACGGAGGGAGGACAACTTTATTATTCCTATATACACCTTATTTGAAATACCAATTGGCTACAAACGTGTTGAGCCTACCATACACAAAGTAACATATGGTGGCCGGTGAGAACAGAATGTGAAAGTGCATTGGAAAGTCGTAGAGGGCGCCAAAAAATATTTTATTCTACAATATTTGAATTACATCACTGTTTTATATATATATATATATATATATATATATATATATATATGTATGTGTGTGTGTGTGTGTAAAAATGAACAATGAATAATTCCTATGTTCATATATTTTTATATTCAATAATCCTTATGTTTACCTAATCCGTGCATTTAGAATTAGATAATCTTTATATAAATCCTTATATTCATTATATTCATACAGTACTTATATTTATATAATCTTTATATTCAAATATTCATTTTTACATAAGAACCAAAATCGCCTAACGCGAGTTTGGATAAAATTTTGATTTGCTTTCTATTTTTGTCAAATAATTGGTGAATTGTTTCATTTTTTTAATGTTCCTTAATATTTACTGTATACTCGTATAAATATATATATATTTAATTAATAGTTTCACTCACTCTTTGTACAATGGCTATAAACCTTTCATTACTGTATTCCTCTAATTCGTTTCTTCTAATTTCTCCCAATAACGACTTGTACTGTATGTACAAATTAAATAACTATGACGTATTAATTATGAATTGACGTATCGTATGGCATAATTTGATTAACTATGACGTCATCAAGTAGCTTAATTCCCTTCACATTTCCACACCTTGAATACTTATTCAATGTATGGTAAATTCTTTGACATAATATTATTATTCGACCATATTCATCCATACGTCCATATATTATCTTGACCATTATCTTTTATTAATTGTATTAATTAACATAATATTATTATTCGACCATATTCATCCATACGTCCATATCTTATCTTGACCGTTATCTTTTAATTGCATTAATTATTCATGCATCGACCTACCTATTGTCTACTTATGCCCTATCAACCTATCAGTCCATGTTTACTTGTGTCAGTCTCTATTACGCACACAACTTATTGTGTGATTACCGACATGTGTATAATACTTATGCACTCGTACATGTCTGCTGATAGTTATTTAACCTCTCACAATAGACTCGTAAATGCTTATGCAAGTGCTCGGATTCCGCTGACAACGGCAAAAGCGAGAGCTTCTGAGGTGAACATCCTCTCTCTTGCTTGCTTCTGTCGTGAATACGCTTTTAATCATTCTTTTAATTTCTTATTTACTTTACTTTCTACTCTTTATTCCAATTTTTACTCTATCATTAATCATTTTCTGAACACTCGTTTTCACAATACCGTATAAATGCGTTATAAATGCGTGGTCGTTTTCGAAGACCATTGCAATACAAAGGGGGAAGGGGGTATATTAACACTCTTTTTAACGCTTGTTAGCACTATATTTACTTCCGAAAATGCTTTAGATAATTTGGGGGGACGCGAGTGGGAGATTTTCATTATAATAATTAGGTCGGAGAGGGGCACAAAACAAACAACTTAATTTTAAGGTTCCATGGCCACACCTTACCCTACGGCCCTTCCCGAATGACTGCCTCTTTTTGGGGGTAGTCCGCTCTCTGGGCCTCTGTTCAGGATTGCCAACTCTTCCAATTTTAAACAATTACAATCAAACAAACATACTTTATCGTAATTTCACAATTATTAGTAAACAATTTATATTAAACATTATAATCTTAATTAAACAAAAATTAATATTCTTAACTAGGCATTACTACACTCCGAAAACATAATTATGTGTTGTTTTATATATATATATTATATATATATATATATTATATATATATATATATATATATATATATGGGATGAATTTCACAATTAAACACATGAATTGAATGAATGCTGCAAACCCACAAGGAAAAAGAAAAACGATTCCAAGGCCTTTCGTGTATTCAGAGCTGCACCTCGTCAGGGAATTCCCTGACGAGGTGTAGCTCTGAATACACGAAAGGCCTTGGAATCGTTTTTCTTTTTCCTTGTTAGTCCAGGCAATTTGTAGTTAGACCTGGGCAAAATTGCTTCAGAAGCTTTCTAAACTGTTTCCAGCTCAGGAACCATTGCCGAATAACATATCCAAAATCCGACAAAATTGGACCCCGGGAACACCCCCAAAAATGAAATTCAAAATGGCGGACTGGATGTTTCCTACGAAAAAAAAAAATATATATAATATACGCTTTTATTTATAGAGATACATTTGATGCTTTTTCTTTCAGTTGTAATGTTTTAAATAATTCAACAATATACAACACAACCAGTTATTACGCAAATATAATGTTATATAGCTTTTTACAGATTTTTATAATCAATAATACAACAATTATTTTTTTCCCAGTTTCAAGTTATGTTCATTACAGAAGAAGTGATACCTGGTCACAAACATACAGAAATTAATCCTCTTCATCACTATCATCGGATAGATTACCGGTACTTGGGTTGTTATCGCAACCACTGATTTGGCACTCGCCACAAGCGGCTGAACAGGGCATTCCATTACGCTTGCATCCACATCTTGAAGTAGCACATTTCGTCTTGCAGGAGCAGCGGATCATGTTGAGTAGATAATTTGGAGCTGGTGGCTTGTCGCAGGCTGTAGGGTAGTAGGAATTATTCTTTACATACCAACCCCACTGTTCTGCATCGATCTTCTCTTCTGTAGACTTCCAGATTAGTATTTGAAAGTATGTGCGAAAGCTGTGGTACTTTGTGGACGCATCGGTAGGTGGCAAACGTTCGGGTGTAACAAAAGATTTAGCTGTAGCTACCTTTTCAACTAACATTCGATGACGTAGTGCGTTAGTGGATTCAAGTGTTTTGCAGCCATACAACAGAAGCATTGCCTTTCTTCCAGCGGCTTCAATGTCAGAGTGTTGGCAACAATCAGAACAGAATGTATTTGCAACTGAACGGAGTTCAGCCACCTTCATCAGTGTGTCGAATGCTTTGGCTTTACCGATCGAAAAAATTCTGGATGTGCTATCACAGCCCGTGAAAGCATGCACAAACAGGAGATACTTGCAGATGTCATTGCCTAACAATGATTGAATGCTGAGAATATCATACACAGGATTAGGAGATGGTCCCCGTCTTATATCGCTGCGATAGTACAACTTGAAACCACTGTCCTTGGCATGGTACAGATGGAGAATCAGCAAGTCGGTGTCTTCCCCTATTACTGTTGTAGTTGCATTTTCTGATGAGGAAACTGCTGCACGAACGATGTCCACATCAGCATCCCCATCTGCGTTGTGAACAGTACACCCGTGCTTCTTCAACATCTCACCTACGAGGGAAATAAATGCTTGCTTGTTGTTTTCATTAGCCAAGAAGTGTTCCTTCTGGCCAACAAACTTCATGCTTAGACTGAGATTCACATTTCTGCTTGTCTTGGTGCTGCGTCTTCTGTAGGTCATGTCCTTGATCGTAGGAGAGCTGCTGTAGCCATCAAAAACAATGATTGCTTTTCCATATGTTTTCAGAGTGAAATCGGCATATGAGTTGGCGATGCTGTCATATGTTTCATCTTGACGCCAGGAAACACGATGTAGTAGAGATCCACCATCCAATACGTACTGGTCTGTGCACTGAATTTCTTGAACTTCTTCCATGCGTAAAGTGTCAGTGTATTTGATTATTGCATGAGCTAGCTGAGACTTATCGGGTTTCCTCAAGATACTTCGTGATTCGAACAATGCAGGAGGATATGCACACAGTTTGTAACACATGACATCTTCAAGATTCATGTCTCCGCCAGTGGCAACAGTCATCATTCTCTGAAACAGTAGTGCAGGATCTACTTCTATATCTGAAGCATCAGTGATCACAACGGCAGAAGCAGATCCTAGTGTTTTCACTTTGTCAGATCTTTTGGCAGAATATGTAAAGGCTTGTTTCCCAATCATTTTTACGACAATGTTCGTACCGATTGAATGCAATTGATGAACTCCAGGATCAGCAGTTAGCCCTGTTACAATGTTGCAGAGACCCGAGGTAGAATGGAATGGGGATAAGGATTCCAGACGTTCAATTACTTTCTTCATGTCATTACTGTCCCTGATTTGTCTACTTCCCCTCATTTCCTTGTGCTGTTCACTACTTTCCAACAAAACTCTGGTGTATTCCTGCATTGCTAAGTTATAAGTGGAACACAGAGGCATAGAAAAGAGCCACGTTGTCCTTTGGATGTCTGTAAATCCACTTCCGCGTGTCAGTCCGCCTCTGCTTTTCAGGGAACGCATTAGTACTTGTTCTATCACCAGGTCTGTGCCGAGTCCGGCCCATAATCTGTCGCTTCTTCTTACCACAAACTTACCTTCCTGGAACATTTTGTTAACGGCTGGATTTTCAGAAGGCAAACTTAACATTTTCTGCAGGTACAGGTATATCGATTTCAGGTAATTGTGATGTCCGGCTGCTGCAATTATGGGGATGGTCTCCAGCATAGCTTGCAAGTGCAAATCCCACGAGCCGGTTCTGTCTGCTGTTATCAAGGAACGTGCAATGTTGATCATTCGCTGATATTCCAACCAGAGTTGACTTGTTTGCGAAGTAGATTGTAGGTCAGTTTTCTTCGCATCCAAAGTGGTAGCAATCTGAGACAATGCATTCGAAGATTCCACATCCTCAACTGATTGTTTGGCGGTCATAACATCGTCGAGCAGGTCACAAGCTTCCTTATGGAGGTCATGAGGAGTTCCATCTTCATTACGAGGGAAAACGTCTGCGACTAGTAAGGTACTAAGAGCTGCATCTACTATCATATGACCACGTATCGCTCTTGAAACAGCTTTTCCAGACATCATGTGTTGCACGGCATTTGGTCCGTATATTTCTTGAAGTACTTCAGACAATCATGAACCATTCATAAGAGTACCGACTGCTCCCAAAAGATTCATCAGAGTGTGAAATGATCCCAGCATTAAAACAATGTCCTGCAGGTCTCTCTGTTCATTGATGATTTGGGAAGCTTTCCAGAACAAAGGCTGATCAAAGGTAATAATGCATGGGACTTTTTGATCGCATGCTATCTTGCTCAAATATAGTAATGTCGAAAATATGCAGGTCATGTCAGTTGGCGACATATCTATGATGGGAAGGAACGTGATCGACACCACACCTGGATGTGAGACACTTGATCCACCGTGAATTGCCTGCATTGTTCCGGACCAACTTGGACCTGATCTTTCTGCTGAAGATATCTGCCAGAGAAGACTAAGTCGATTTATGGTGGCAGTGGGTACTGGAAGTTCGCGGAATGAGATGTCCCTCAACATGCTTCTCGCGTATCTATATTCCCTAATGTCAACGGTTGCAATCTTCTTAATGTCATTGTCACCAACATTACGCCTGTGAATAGAAGGGTGGATCTTGATCTTCGGAGTTATTGCGGCAATCATACCCATTCCATGAAAGGTATTCTTCCCATCCAAGTGCAGACATCATGATCGACGTTATCTGCTGCTAGAAGGACTGCAGTGTTTTCATCAACAGTAAAAGAGCCAGACCCACTTGCCAGCGCCGCGTTTCTTTCGAATCTTGTTACTTCTGCATACGACGAACAGTAACCCAGCTGATGGAGAACGTCAATAAGGTACCTTGACCTAAAGTTATGGTGTAGCTGAACCGACAAACCGATCTGTAGTGGACATAGTAATCATCTAGGACGGGTTGTTTGCATAATGCTCTGCCCAATTGCACCTATTTTTCTTGAAGCATCCTGTCCCGCAAATGCTTTTGATAATAGCAATTTCAGACTGTTGGGAATGTAATCAAGAGCACTTTCTGCAGTGATGTCATTTGGAGATGGATACACATCTTTTCTAGGCGAGTCGACAGACTTGATATCACTTCTGATATTTTTGCAGCAGCTTCTACTAGGTAAATCTTCTGTAGCTCTATATCTATATCACATTCTTTCGACTTTTTGTGATAATCTATAAGAATTTCATTAGCTGTCTCTCGTAGTGTTACTACATCTGCCTTCCCACTTTCACCTGATATTATGATCTTGTCTCCGTAACGTTCTAAAAGCTTTCTCTTCATGTGCCTGCGTTCGTAGACAGAGCTCTGACTTCCTTGAAGATATTCCTCCATTTTGGAAATTAGGTCTCCAATCAACAGTTGTTCTTCATCATTCTCTTCCAGGTAAACACAGGTCTGAAGGAATGCTTGGTGTTGCTCTTCATTAGTTGGTCTCCCTTTCTTCGAATCATGATCGTCGAGGAGTATGCGCGAGGAATGTTTTTTCCACTTCGAAAATTTACGCTGCAGGTGTGATGGTAGACACAATCTGCAGCAGGAAGATCACGAAGATAATACTCCAGACGGCCTTTTACATTAAACGACCATTCATCGCAGCGGCTTTCACAGCACCTTTTTATGGTTTCGGAGAACTCTGTAGTTCTTATTTTGACATGCTCTGATTTTGGTTTGTGTTTGGAAAAAAAGTCCACAAAGGTATCACAAAACAAACAGTGAGTAGCACTGGAAAATGCGTATTCATGAAAACGAGCACTTTTCCTTGGTATTGCCTCGGCTGCGGTCTGTCGCTTCTTTATTTCAATGGTCTTTTTATCCGTAAACCTTTTCCTACATACAACGTGAACACTTATTCCAGCTGTTGCAACAACATCGCTTCCACGGCTGCGGCTGGATGCATTTATACCATCTGCTCCTTTTTGCGAGATGTGAACCACTTCCTGTCCGCTGTCCAATTTCTCCTTACAAATCACGCACAATTCTTCAGGGGTCTGCATTCTTGAAGGCGGACGCACACCGAGTCAGCCGTACACCGAGTCAGTCTGAAACAGAAAACACAAATTAATAAACTGTGTTGCAGTATTTAAAAGGAGTACATAATAACAGTTTTAAAGAAAATGACAAGCACAAATACGCAGATTTGATAGTGGGTAGTGGGAATTAAAGAGTTGTATATAATATAAGTTTATAAAGATGTAGCAATGTCCATTCTCACATACACTCCATACAAGTATATTTTATTTACATTACGTGACGTCATAGTTTAATACTAGCCGCCTAATACAATTTTTTAGTGTCATATAGGTTAATTTAGAAACGAAAATGTGTTTTAAAACATTTTACTGATCAAGAAAAACGTCATAACTCTCTCTACAAAGCGAAATTAAAATTTATTGTATTTCGTAGGAAACTGCCAGTCCGCCATTTTGAATTTCATTTTTGGGGGTGTTCCCGGGGTCCAATTTTGTCGGATTTTGGATATGTTATTCTGCAATGGTTGCTGAGCTGGAAACAGTTTAGAAAACTTCTGAAGCAATTTTGCCCAGGTTGAAGCTATTTTTGCTCTAGATTGCCTGGACTATGTGGGTTTGCAGCATATATATATATATATATATATATATATATATACACCGTATGTGGCCATGTACTTTATGTTATACTCCTAACATCCTAATTGTCTATAAATATGAAACACTGTAAAACTATAGTTAACTGTCTAATTGTAATTAACTGTAATAATTTAATATGATGTAATTAATGTATTTTAATCAAACTGTAATTAACGATAATAAGCGAATGTGAATTAATTGGTAATTATAATCATAGTTGTAATAAACCAAAATTACACTGTACTCAGTGATGTACTTGAGATTGTACTCAATGTACTACTCCGACATTATGTTGCCATTTAGGAATGTATACTCGGCGATATTATTATTATTTTTTGTTATTTATTTTTTCGTTTTATTTTGGAATCTTTCAAAACTCTGGTATGAGTTTAAATTATACTTAACGTCCAAGAACTGTTTAGATCTCCAGTTAAAGGGGGAAACTTAACCTTCAACTGCACTCCCACAAAATTTAGACTTATTTAATTCTTGTATTGTAAATTCAATCACTCCTGTCTTAGCAGCCCTTCAGCGAGGAGGTCTGAGCCCTCCTCGAGGAGGCCGGGGGCCTCCTCACTTTTAAATTCCGGCCTGAGCCATGGTCGAAAGAGGTCGAACTTCTCCCGATGTAAAAAGTCTGATCTAACTTAGAGGCTGAGCATTACTTGTACATTTTAGCAGTAAATTACAGTAAAAGAAAGTTTTTCATCTTCTCCTTCGAACCTTGCTCTCTTCAAAGAACTTAGTCATTAAAATAGAGAAAAATAATTTCCCGATACGTTATAAGAAGAATCGAGGAACTTAGAGAGAACTTAGTCTTAAACAGAGAAAAGTAATTTTCCGATACGTTATAAGAAGAATCGGAGAACCTTCAGAGAATTTAGTAAGCTTTCCAGAATCCTCCGAACCACTATAGAAGAAATCGGAGAGTAGTATAAAAGAAACTACTGCGAGTAACAAATCTGTTGCTGCCTGCTAACCAGAACCCCCGTCGACTTCGAACCAAGGCTATAGACGGAGGGTACACGCACACACACACACACACGTAGCAGTTTCAACTGGATATGCTGCTATCTATTTAAGCAGGTGAAAGGGGTGGAGGTGAAACGTTTAAAAGGTAATGAAAGCAATAATAAAGTAAATGTTTGTTATTTTGTACAAAATATAAAAGATTATTAAGTGCGTCGAAGTCTCAACGCTTTATTTGATGTAACGTAGAAGATAAACAAATTTGTCTGTCTGTGACTCATGTATTGGTAAAACACTGCTCCAATGTTCACAAAATGAGACTGTTTTGTTAGATTATAACGGCAAGAGCAAAAATTGTAATGTTTAATTGGTAAATAAGGAATAGTGATTGTATTTCTGAATTTTTTTTTTTTAAAGAGGTTTTAGGTGCTCGACGAGATAAAACGGTCCAAAACTTGAGTGTTGGAATTGAAATAAATTTACACAGGTGAATTCATATCTGAGAATTTATTTGAAGTAGGTCTAAGAAATGGCGCAGAACCACTAAGATATATATATGCGCTTCGGTGGTGTAGTGGTTAGTGTCGCTGACAACGAATCCATCGGCACCGGGATCGAGACCCGGTGACGGCAGGCGGCGCGCAGCAAAACCCAGCTTTTCATCCTTCCACACATTAAAGAAATTGGTTGGTAAATGAATGGGTACCATGGGTAGCCGAGTGGTTAAGACGCTGGGATGCTGGTGGGCGTGGTTTGAATTCCATGTTAAACTGTAGGTCAAAGGCGGAGTGAAAAGCTTGACCTTCGTCAGAATGAAGAATTTGGGCGGAAGCAAAACCAAGGTTAATTAAGTTATATATATATATATTCAGTCATAAATGTGTGATAAGATCATAGATATTTATTTGAGTTAATTCTAAATATAAACATTCTTTGTGAGTCTGAAAACCAAAAAAAAAAATCAACTACCAAAGTGTCCCTCCAATTCTGAACTTCACGAAATCTCATACAGAGATTGTCCTAAAAATAACATAGGTGAAACTATTGCTTTTAAAAGATGGCTCTACCATAAATACAGTCTGAACACGCCAAATGATAATTCGGCCTTGCACAAACATCGTTTGAACAAAGACCATAATGTATACATATCACTAAGGCTCAATTACTTTTACAGTCGATGATAACGAAAAACGAAAACTTACTGAATCTTTCATTATAAGAACTAAAGGTAATTTCAATATTAGAGACGGAACTTTTCGGCTTGACTTTGTCACTAGTTTGGCCTTTCAAAATCACACATTGTTGAACATTTTGCGCTGTTTTGAGGTGCCAGAAGCATAACGGTTCTTTTAGAAAATGGAATTCTTTTAGTTTTCTCCATCGCCTGAAAGAAGAGGGTCGCCTCTTTCGAAAAGCTTCGCGATATTTAGTATTTTTTGTTTTATCTTTAAAATTTTGTTTTTTTTTAACTAGTTTATTACTTTTTTACATGTTTATTGTGTTTCTAACATTATATATACACACTGTGTGTATATAATATATATATATATATATATATATACACACAGTATGTCCGTAAAGTCATGGTGGGATTTTAAATAGCTATATTATTGCAACGAAACATGATGATGAGATGAAACAATGCCAAATTTAAGAACAACTCTCAAAGTTGTATCTTGTAGTTAGTCTAGGCTAAGCTTAACCTTTATCTCGTAGTTAGTCTAGGCTGTCCACATGCCTATGTTGAACATGAGCGTAATAGCCCGAAAGTTAATGTGTCGTGTGCTCTAGCACGAGATCGAGTGATTGGCCCATTTTTCTTCGCGGAACCCACTGTGACGTCACACAACTACCTCGCTATTTGGAACATTTTGCAGTACCCCAATTTATTGACAATAATGTCATCTTTCAGCAAGATGGTGCTCCTCCGCACTATGCGAACGTTGTTCGAGAATTCCTTAATGAAAAATTTCCACAGAGATGGATAGGAAGAGGAGGATGGAAGCCATGGCCTCCACGCTCTCCGGACCTGACACCTTTGGACTTTTATTTGTGGGGTTACGTCAAGCAAAGCGTGTACAGTGTACCCATTAGGGATATTCATCACTTGCACGAGCGAATCACGGAAGCTATCGCATCCGTCACTCCTGATGTTCTTGGGCGTGTGTGGGAATTGAATCACCGCCTAGATGTCTGCAGGGCTACCAGAGGAGCCCATATCGAACTACGTTAAATAAAGTTATTCTTTTAGAGTTGTTCTTCAATTTGCCTTTTTCATCTCATTATCATGTTTCGTTGCAATAATATAGCTATTTAAAATCCCACCATGACTTTACGGACACACTGTATATATATATATATATATATATATATATATATATATCCGGAGAGGATGGTGTATGGGAGTAGGTTACTTTTGGGACTGCACAGTTGGATGAGAGATAGGTTAGGTACTTCCCTACATTAGGTTAGGTTAGGTTACTATATTCTATATTCAAGGATAATTTGTTGGTTAGGCTAGGGATTGGGGGCTCGATTCCCAATGGTGTAATATCACTGTTTGGAAATAGATTCCCAATAGTGTAATAGTACTGTTATGTTTAAGACACAGGACTGAGTGGTGACCACTAAAGTTAGACACACACACACACACACACACAACACACACACACACACACATATATATATATATATATATATATATATATATATATATATATATATGATGCACACAGACCGTGCGTAGAACAAGGAACTCTTCTAGGATAATTAAATCCACTATAGTCCGAATAAGTAATGGTAAATGACAAATATCATAGTTTTTCTTTTTCATGATGCTAGCCCGACGTGGGCAACGGGTCACTCGCAAAGAGGTCCCAAAAATATAGCTTCCCTCACCAGCTATCTGCAAAGCAGATAGGATCCAGCTTTGGGACAGGATCTAGGGTTTAAAGCAGCCTAGCCCAGCTACATTTAGAACCTCAATATAAGCAAAAGACTCGCTGCCTTCACGTCAGATTGAATACATCAAACATCTTGAAACGGACATGTTATGTGCCTCGAAAAGTGGACGCTCAATTCTGCCAGTTGAGGTTCAAGTTTTGGTTTTTGGCTAAAAATATAATAGTTACCCCTTTTTCTTTGATGTATTGAATCTGACGTGAAGGCAGCGAGTCTTTTGCTTATATTGAGGTTCTAAATGTAGCTGGGCTAGGCTGTTTTAAACCCTAGATCCTGTCCCAAAGCTGGATCCTATCTGCTTTGCAGATAGCTGGTGAGGGAAGCTATATTTTTGGGACCTCTTTGCGAGTGACCCGTTGCCCATGTCAAGCTAGCATCATGAAAAAGAAAAACTATGATATTTGTCATTTACCATTACTTATTCGGACTATAGTGAATTTAATTATCCTAGAAGAGTTCCTTGTTCCACGCACGGTCTGTGTGTATCATATAAAACCTCAGGGAACCATTCTGAGTTCATTCCCACACACACACATATATATATATAATTTTTATTTTCAAGTTTAGTTTAGCTTAGATTAGGATAGGTTAGGTTAAGTTACTCTATATTCAATTTTCTACTTCTGGGGGACGGCACCCCATCCCCGTATCTTATCACTCTTCCCTCTTGCCCCCTTTTGCGAGATTAAAATTTTGCTTTTCCCCATTTTGTCGCTCTTTTCCTTTTCTCCTCACCCTCTCACCGCCTTCCCCTCACTGGTACTGGTATCCTCGACCCCGCTCCTTTTGAAACCATACTACTCTCCCACATCCCAAATCCTCCCACCACCCCCTTTGGCATATTTTCGCATATACTACTAGTGGTTTCACTATTTGGTATGATAAGCAGTGAGAAGAAACTGAAACTGGGACAGCGCTCAGGCCAACTAATGTGGCCCATTGCGCTAACTCCCGGATTACTATTAACTAGCACCATCGGGAGTCGAACCCCAACCTCAGCTCCTTCACTTTAGTTATAGAGGGAAACGGTGTTACTCACTGTTACAGTCATGGACACTGTTTGGAATGGTTTACAAATATGTAATTATTTTCACCGCACATTTTTCTCAGATATGGAATAATTTTTTAGTTAAATTTCAACTTCAACAAAACTAAAATGAATGAAAATGTCACCTAAAAATAAAAGTTAAAATCTAACAAAGAATAAAAAAGTGCTAAAGTTAATTACGTTTCTAAATTTAATATTTTATGCATGAAAACAGAAGCTGGATTCATTTCTTTAATGAATATGAATTTTTCATATGAATACTGTATAAATGTTACACAAAGTTTATTAAATACACACACACACACACACACACACAACACACACACACTACTTTTAGCTATCTTATGAAACGGCGACATTCAAATGATCTATAATTAACTTAGCCTAACCTAACCTTTATTATATCAGTTTTTTATGATATTTAATGATTTTCAATAAAAAGTAAGTCTGAACCTATGGGGACACCACTAATGTCGTTAAACGCACGTTCGTATCGCGATGAGCTCGGTGTGTATCCTAGAGATTGTCGTAGTTTCGTAAGGTAGCCAAGAACATGCAGTATATACTGTATATATATTTCGCCCAAACATCGAAATCGCTCAGTGAGAAAAAAAAACAGCCACAACGCGTTGTGGATGCACCTCAGTGACCACACACCGATGTTAGATATTTTTTCGCTTCATGCCCGTTCTCAAACAACCACAACGCGTTGTGGACGATTCGGATATGACCACAACGCGTTGTGGACGATTTGAAACGATCACACACCGACCTAAAACTCGTACTCATAACGCTTGGCATAGATTCTCCCGTTATGCTAGGTTAGGTTTGCAATATCAAATTAATGCGTACGGAGGTAAGGCCAATGTTTTCCAAAAAAGACAACCTTGGTTTTCTACTGAAGATACGTCTGTACAATTAGGTCATTTGATTGTTGGCAATACCTCTGGTGTTGAAAAATATAGTAATGTTTCTCCTACTTTTTATTTTAAGACTACTTATTATATTAGTTTGAAACAATATTTGGGTTTGTAATAAATTTTAAAAAGTGCACTTAGCTTTTTTATCCTTTACATTAGTCCTTTTGGCTCCGGCTACCCAGGTAAGATGGGTACATTTACTCAATATTATCACCTGTATAATTTAGGTCTCGGGGGTACGGGGGCGGAGCCCCCGTAGTGCTCCCCTCCCCCTTTTTTTTAAGGTTTTTTGCCTCTAAAAAATTCCGGTAAGAAAATATGATAGCATCAGCGGTTGTTTACATCATTAAAAGAGTTTTACATCATTAATTAGTTTAATCGGTGAATACGTCGATAAATATACGTCGTGTTTATATCATTTCAATATAATCGTGTTTAAATAGAGTTTGATGAAAGACATCGGTGTGGTCGTTTCAAATCTCCACAACGTGTTGCTTGTGGTTGTTGAGAACGGCCATGAAGCGAAAAAATATCTATCATCGGTGTGTAGTCACTTAGGTGTATCCACAACGCGTTGTGGCTGTTTTTTTCGCTCACTGAGCGATTTCGATGTTTGGGCGTAACATATATATAAACGAGGTGTGTTCAAAAAGGTCCCGAACTGGTTACGCTGCGCGCGCATCACATGACGCGCATGCGCGTTATGTGATGCATGTTGTAGTGTGACTCAGTCTGTGTCCAAAGACGGTTACTGCTTGTTGATATCATATTTTGTTCTCTCGATATTTACTGTTTTGTGAAGTCGTTTTGTGTTTTGTCGCATTTTGCATTTGAATAATAGCTACTGTTGAAGAACAACGTGTGTGCATAAAATTTTGCATTAAGCTGGGAAAAACTGCTTCTGAAATCCATGCCATGCTGAATATAGCATTTGGCAATGACGCCTTAAGTCGGACAACCACTTTTGAGTGACACAAGCACTTTAAGGAAGGCCGAACTTCGACGGAGGACGATGCAAGGGTGGGACGACCTTCCACTTCAAGAACTGATGACACTGTTACTCGTGGTCGTGAAATGATTCGAAGGTGCCGTAGACTGACAGTCAGGGAAGTCGCGGACAAAATGGACATTTCGACAGGATCATGCCACACGATACTCAGGGAGAATTTGGGGATGCGTCGTGTGTCAGCCAAATTTGTGCCACGACTCTTGACTGCCGAGCAGAAAGAGCAACGTGTTGTTGCGTCTCAAGACCTTCAGCGTCCCAATCTTGATGAAAATTTTCTCAGAAACATCGTTACGGGTGACGAGACGTGGGTGTACGTAGGGGTATGAAACAAAACAGCAGTCATCGAAATGGAAGTGCGCGACGTTCCCGAGACCGAAAAAAGCGGCAAGTCCGATCGAATGTGAAGGCAATGCTAGTCGTTTTTTCGATTACTACGGACTCGTTCATTACGAATTCGTCCCTAGAGGTCAAACGGTTAACCAACAGTTTTATTTGGAAATACTGAAGCGCGTGCGAGACGCAGTAAGGAAAAAACGGCCTGAAAGATGGAACGCAGGAACGTGGATGTTGCACCATGACAATGCGCCCGCACACACAGCGTTGTCAATTTAGCATTAGCTGTCGAAGCACAACGTCGTAGTCGTTCCCCAACCCCCGTATTCTCAGATCTGTCCCCGGCAGACTTTTTTCTTTTCCCCAAACTTAAATTTGCATTGAAAGGTCGAAGATTTCAAAATGTGGAAGAAATTATTCAAAATGCAACAAACGAACTGAAGGAGGTCAGGAATACGGCCTACCACGAATGCTTTCAAAAGTGGAAAAGCCGTTGGGAGCGATGTATAGCTGCACAAGGAGACTACTTTGAAGGAGACACATCAATTGGATCGTAAGTATTACCAGAAAGTTTTTGTGGGATCAGTCCGGTAACTTTTTGAACACACCTAGTATATATATATATATATATATATATATATATATATGATACACACAGACCGTGCGTGGAACAAGGAACTTTTCTGGAAAATTAAATCTACTATAGTCCGAATAAGTAATGGTAAATGACAAACACTAATTTTTTTTCTTTTTCATGATGTTAGCCCGACGTGGGCAACGGGTCACTCGCAAAGAGACCCCAAAAATATAGCTTCCCTCACCAGCTATCTGCAAAGCAGATAGGATCCAGCTTTGGGACAGGATCTAGGGTTTACAGCTACACCTAGTCTACTATATTCAGAACCTCAATATAAATAAAAGATGTGTTGCATTCACGTTGGATTGAATACATCAAAGAAAAGGGGTAACTATTGTATATTTAGCCAAAAACCAAACCTTAAACTTCAACTGGCAAAATTGAGTGTCCATGTTTCAAGGCACCCATGTTTATTCGGACTATAGTGGATTTAATTTTTCCAGAAGAGTTCCTTGTCCATGCACGGTCTGAGTGTATCATGAAAAAACCTCAGGGGACCATTCTGGGTTCAATCCCATATATATACACACACACACACACATATATATATATATATATACACACACACACACACACACTGTCTTAAAAAGGAAGGAAGGAAGGAAGGAGCTTCCTGTTCTTGGTCCATCACAAAACAGCGTTCTTTGTCTCCGTCTGACATGCATTCATGAAAATTTAATTAAGAGGAGACTGCTTTTCGCCTTCCATTTATCTCCATCCTCGCTGAATCCCTCGCAAAAATGCTAATTGAAGCACCATTCCTACTGAATACACATTTATTACTTGACAAATGAACAAAGTAACTCTCTCTCTCTCTCTCTCTCTCTCTCTCTCTCTCTCTCTCTCTCTCTCTCTCTATATATATATATATATATATATATATATATATTTGTTTAATTTAATGTGCAATACTCCTTTGTTTTGGCTTTATTATTCCCTGTGTTCATATATTTCTTCTTCTCAACAAGTACGTAAAATATTTCTATACACTTTTGGGGATGCTACTTACGTACAGGGTGTTCGAAAAGTCCCGTCACCCCCTACAAAATGTACATATCGTAATACCAATTTTATTTTTGTGTGATTAATTGAATTTATATGTGATTCATTGGCATTTTTTCTTTTCCAGGTATTAGAGTTGTATGAACAATGGCAGACCAGTTCACTTACACTCTGGAGGAAAGGATAGTGATTAGTACATGGGCTCATGAAAGGTCACATACTGGCAAAACGATGCATGATATCCAGAATGCTTTCAACACAAGATTCAATAAGGCTGCACCACCAAACGAGACAGTATTACGCTGGGAGAAAAAGCTGTTTGAAACTGACTCCATCAAGGACAGACCACGGTCGGGAAGACCAACAACGCGAGCAGAACAACGTGAAGGTGTGATTGCATCGATGGCTCGTTCACCGAAAAAATCACTTCGGAAACGATCACAAGAACTTGCAGTCCCCATGTCCACAATGAGAGATCACATGACAAAAGATCTCGGCATGAAACCATACTGCCCGTCATTTGTTAATGAATTAAGCGATACAGACATGCAGAAACGATATGAAACCTGTGAACGGTTTTTTTACCGTTTTTCCAACAATTCCTGCACGCGGAACAGTGATTTTTGTTCACACAACTGTAATACCTGGAAAAGAAAAAAATGTCAAGGAATCACATATAAAATCAATTACTCACGTAAAAATAAAATTGGTATTACAATATGTACAGTTTGTAAGGGGTGACGGAACTTTTGAATACCCTGTACGTACAGTATTTGTGCAGTAATACTGTATAATTTAAATTATTTCTTTAATGCGAGGGAGTAAGACAGATGTAGTCTCTCATGTGAAATTATTATTATTATTATTATTATTATTATTATTATTATGTAGTAGTATAGTAGTAGTAGTTTCCGACTACTCATGCTATTACCACTGCCACATTTAAAACTACTTTTACTACAGTAAAAATAATAATAATTTAAAGCCATTTCAATTTGGCGCAATACTAATAATAATTCAAATTTCTCCGTCTACCTGGCCCTAATTTTTAATTTTCGCTTTTAGGTGCCACCGCTAACCTGAAATCTACGTAACTGCATTACTTCTCAGAAACCGTTAAATACATACAAAAAAAAAAAAGGGTGGAACCTGCTAAATTGCAGCATCCATAAAATACGAAATAGCTGTATAACAATTTGATCATAAATTGGGAATTAGCTAAAACCGTCTTAAACAAACTTAGAGAGAAAATACCCTAACATAAATCTGTAATTATTAAGAAAGGGCGAAAATCGTCGTAATAAAACTGGGTAAAAATAGCTATAGTTTGCGCAATCTCATACTGCATTATTAAAATATCCTTTGTAGTCCTAATAATGGAACTTAAAATATTTTTAGGAGCGCATAAAAGTTAGAGTATCCGCTGTAAAATGTCCCCTAACTAGCCTCATTAGAGTTTATTGCATTTGTGTGTACTTTTATCTTTCCTTACTCTATACGTGAATATTTTTTTTTCGTCTTCCTTATATAGTGGCCATTTTATCTTTTTGAGAGATGCTTTTTAGCGCGCGTATAAACAAGATTAAGCCTCTTCGTCTCGCTCGGGATTGTGTTGTACAACGGTAAATTGTAGCATATTAATTTATTGAAGAGTGAAGCCTGTTTAAGTTTGTATTTTTACCTAATTGGATTATATTTGTGCGTCTGAAAATGCGAAGGATCATAGTTGATGTTATATATTATATATCTTCTTTCGTTAAATAAAAACTCGCCAATTTAAATTTAATTCTGATCAATTAACGTTGCTTTTCGTGTATGTTTAAAAGCGAAAAAAAATAATTTTTAAGATTGATATTAAAATTGGAGACGTAAAACGGTAGCTATAAAATAACATAAAATGGCTTCGTATTATACGTTTTACGAGATACGTACAGTATTTTGTTGTAAAAATAATTGAATTTGTTGTGCTGATCACCGTTGGAATGGCAACAATAACGTTCCTCTTTATCGTATGATACAGGATACTCAGATATTGACGTAATTAATTCAGAAATTTGGACCACTTAAAACGGAAGTTTGATCGCATTTTTTTGCTGTGTCTCTACTTTCCCGTCTCCCTCTTCCCCTTACTAAAATTTGTAACCCATGGGCGCCTCCCCCTTTCCCCCGTCCTCCAACACCACTTCGCGTCTTTCTGAGAAACAGCGTTTTTGGCTCAGAAAAATTTTGAACAATCTGCACTCGATTGTCGCTCGAGTTTCTGGAGTAAAAAAGCGCATACGAATGAATTTAGCAACAGGAAATTCTAATAGAGGTACTATAAAATAGTGCGCTTAATTCTTTATAAAAGTACTAAAAAAAAATAATAATAATCAGGGTGTGTTTTCGACTACATGAATTGTACGAGTATGTCTCCATTTTGAAATTCTATTAAAAATAACTTTGTTTCCTCCATTTCTTATTGAACAACTGACATAACTCTTACATAAAAAAAATTGTTTTAGGCAGTTTTGAGAAGGTAAAATTGAAAATAATATGCAATTACAGTGTAGGAATTTTTTTTTTTAACAAAATAAACTTTTAATAAACTCGCAAATTAATTGCAGATGCGTTGAATCGGGCAGTTAGTTTCCCGTCTGTGCGTACGTAAACATTTTTCACATCTCCGTCGACTTTCAAATGGAGTCATATTACCGTACGCATCTTACCGCAGAGATTTATTTCGCTGTTACAATGCTCCGTCTCTAATATTTTTATACTATCTTTCACTCACTAGAAGATTACTTTATTAAGCCTAAGGAATAATGGCGTTTGATAATACATGGAAGTAATTTGGAGAGGTTTTACAACGCGTTTTAACTGCTTTCATGTAGCGTTAATCAGAACAAAGAACAGGGTTCGAATTATTGTATAAATGTGCGTGTTTATGGGTGATAATAAATGTAAATTCTGTTAGTTACTTATGAGAAAATGTATTCATGTCTGAGAATTTGAAACTGTTAAAACGATATAAATGAAATTTTGTGTTGTGACCAAACATGAAATAAGTTTCCTCATTATTTTATGAATATCACGATTAAATTTTATTGTAATTTTTAGGTTACTCGGTGCGAGGGGGTGAAGCTCCCTCGTGGTTGGAAGAACCCCCTTCGAAACTTTGGTTCATGGCCAACGTCGGAAGCTCCGTATCCTGCAGGGCAAAGGGATTGCCGTCCCCAATTGTGTCGTGGTATTCCGAAGATGGAATTCCTGTTTCATCCATTCCGGGGATTAGAGAAGTAAGTTTCTAAAAAGTGCTCTTGGTAATGAAAAAAAAGTCTTTTGTGTAAATATCCAAATTGTTCCTCAAGGTGTATCAATGGTCTTTCGGGTAACCATTAATAGAAGTCATATAAACCGAAATAAAAGTTTTTCTTTATTAAACACACTTCAGAAAAAGAAATCCACTCGTGTCCAGTACAAATTACGCAGAGAACCAAGATTTTGTTGAATCCAGTATTTTCAAGTAATTTGTTATGTTAAAGGCAATTTTCATCCGAATCATAAAATTTTCATGTTCGTTCAAAGTGCGAAAAGTTCACATCAAACAAAATTCACATACTGAATCATACTGAATCATTTTAACAATAAAATAATTTGTTGAAAACTGTAATGAAACAATATTATTTACATGATATTTGTCCTCAACGTAAATGATCTATTATGATTAAACAAAAAGTATGTGTGTGATTGATTGATCTGTTTTACGTACTGAACAACCACCCAACGAGTCTTCAACTTTATTTATGAAACAGTGCCGAAGAGAATGAATCTTCACTTTCCTCATTATGACTTAAAAAGAAAAGTTAATCTTGGAATCTGGATTTCTAATTAGGGTTAGTCTTTTCGAGCGTGAAGCTAATTAGACTATCAATTTGTAAATGTTATTAGTATACGATTCCCATTTTGTCTTCTTTAAGGTTTCGTGAATGGCACTCTGCATTTCCCGCCTTTGAGGAACAGTGCCATTAACTCAGCCAATCATGATTCCGCCTACTACTGCCAGGCTTCGAACGTGGTTGGCACGCTCGTGAGCAAAGACGTTCGTGTGAGAGCAGGTAATTTAGCACTCCAAATTAATAGTTATTGAAATGAGAACTGGATAATATTTATCTCGTATTATTGACTCTTTGTAGCAATTACACTAATAGAAATTTACTATGTTATGAAAAGAATAAAGGCAAGGTCGCTTTCCTTTACCGCAAATCTGGAAGAAAAGAAATTAATATTCTCTCTCTCTCTCTCTCTCTCTCTCTCTCTCTCTCTCTCTCTCTCTCTCTCTCTCTCTCCCCCATCTCTTAAAAGATTATAAATTCGATAACACTTTTTTTTAATAACAAATAATTCGATTGAAGCCTATAGAAATTACTTCAATTTCTCATTACAAATTCTTTATCGTTTTTCGATAATTCCAGACTGCAAAACTTGCTTGTTTACAAAACGAAAACATCGTTTTAATTGAAAAATATAAAGTATATATATATATATATATATATATATATTATATATATATATTTTGCTAGTTCTTTTCTCAACATTTCCGTGTAAAGGTTTGACGAAATAAAGTTGAAAATCTTTAATTTTGTTGAGGAAGAATTTTAATATAGGAAGAGAAATGGAACTCAGAAGCAATATATATATATATATATATATATATATATACTTGTTATTTTGTATCCATCTTTTATAAATATTGTAAAACGAGATTGGTTTTTACCTTTTTCTTGTATTTATATCTTGTAAAGTGGTGAACCATCAGTGGGAGGTGAGAGTGTACGACCAGTACGTTATCGAAGGCAACACCGCCATCATGACCTGCGAAGTTCCTACCTTCGTCAGAGACTACGTCAGCGTAACGTCATGGGTACAAGGACATCGCAATTTTTTCCCAGGGCAGGAAACGGGTATGTTTTTAATATATATTTTAGTTTTTTAGTCTACTTCTGAAACTAAATTAATGTTTTCTTCTATATATATATACAGGGTGGGCCGTAAGTTTCCATACATAGGAAAATTTAAATTATGGTCTTCACGTGCGTCGGTATTTGGATCAGCAGTTTCCGGATGCTTGGATTGGTCGGCGTGGTCCTGTGGAGTGGCCTCCCAGATCCCCAGATCTCACCCCCCTTGATTTCTATCTTTGGGGCACTTGAAGGCCATGGTGTATCAGGAAAAGATACGAGACATAAATCATCTAAAGGAACGTATCACCAACGCCATTACAAGCATAACGTCAACTGTGCTAATGCGTGTTCATCAACAGTGGGGAACACGTATTGAAATGTGTTTTCAAAACAATGGCAACCATGTAGAGCATATTATATAAATAAAAATGGTTTGTCCATAAAAAAATGTTTATTTTTCCTATGTATGGAAACTTACGGCCCACCCTGTATATATATATATATATATATATATATATATATATATATATGATGAAAATAACCACGAAGGAAAAAGAAAACATGAAATAGTGCTCAAGCGCTTTCGTCTAACGACATTCTCAGGCATACTGAAATTAATAACAAGATTGGGACTATATATAGATGACAAAGAAAAAACAAAAATAATATGATTGGTGCGGGAAAAATATTTTAGGAGAAGCATACAATTCATGTGGACGAGCTACCAGGGTTTTAGCGCCATCTCAAAAACCTTTTGATAATATTGACCATTAAATGTGAATTTGCAGTCTTTGATGCAAAGTTTAATGAGTTCCAAAACAATGTGTATAGGTAGTGTCAGGTCATACTTATGTAATTCTCGTGAGAGAAAGTTCAGTATGTCAATTGGCACTTTCGTGAACAATGAACAAACGTCGAAACTGATCAATCTATCGTTGGTTTCAGTACGTATAGTGTTATCAACAAGTTTTTGGGATGGCCATGGGTAATCCCTTTTCGCCCCTCCTCTCCAATATTTATATGGAGTTTTCGAAAATAACTTACACTCCCAGATGAGAATCCTGGAAGTTGGCATCCCATAGTTGCGGTACGTCGACCATATTTTGTGTATCTGGCCTATGAGGCGTGACCTGGATGACTTCCTCGTTCAGTTAAATAATGAAGTCTCCTCCATTAAGTTTACTTTGGAAGTGGAACAAAACAACTTAATCCCGTATTTGGATGTGCGTGTAGTGTACATAGGGAAAGCTCATGTTTTAAGTTTAGTATCTATCGGAAAAAAAAATTGTCCTTTGCACACTTATTCTCCGGACATGACACCCCCATCGAGAAAGTCATATTTTCTTCAATACTTCTCCGTGCTCTTAGGATCGTCAGTCCGGAATACTTGGATGCTGAGTTAGAAGAAATCACCACTATTGGAAGTGAGTTATGTTACCCACCTGCTTTTTTGGAATCTTGTCTTAACAAGGCAAAACGAACTTTCTATCGTGTGAATAATAACTCTTGCACTTTGTCGAAGGATAATTTAGGAGGAACATTTTCCCCAGACTTTTTAGGCTTTGCTAAAGTACTTAAACTTTTGAACATTAATGTAGTATTTTTATGACAATATTGTGAAAAATGTTATAATAAAGAATAATCCTACCAATTTCAGGCATTATCTATGAAATTGATTGTAAACACTGTGACTTCTTTTACATTGGACAGACAGGAAAAGATTTGAACATGCGTGTAAAACAACATCAATATTCCGTTAGAACGGGACAGTCGTCCAATGCCCTTTTTGTCCATTTGTTAGAGTTGACCCATTGTATTGACTGGAATAATGCTTCAGCTTTGTTTCACTCAAGCAACATTGTTAGTAGAAACATTCTTGAGTCTGCCATTATTCAACTTCCAAACAATTTCAACCTTCGCCAGGACCTTTTTTCGCTTGATGCTGCTAGTCCAGCGAGTAAGCTCCAAATTTTGGTGAAATCGTTCACTTTTTGATAAAAGCACTAAATTTGACACAGATATACTATGATGTATACTTTTTCATATAAAGATGGGTGCCAAGAAAAATCTCAAGGTTTAGGGGTGGTACTCTTAACATTAAAAGGACAACCAATTTACACAAAATGAAAAATCAGGTGTGAGTTGGGAATTTAATGTTTCATGAGTACACATAGTAAATCATCTAACCAATTTTGCCAAAGCATGAATTGATACATAAACTTATTCAAATGCAGTATTGTCTTCAAGTTGGCAACTTGAGGTAATTGATTATATGACAATTCCGTTTTTGCTTTAAAAATAAGGAAAATTAAAATAAATAGTAGAGAAAATGATAGCAAGCAATGCAGTACCTGCCACATAACTTGAAAGTACCTCTGTTGATGGATATCAATCAAAGCATCGTAATAAAATAACATTATTTTTAATGCTGTTTGTTGTTATGGAGAAAAATCTTCCATATTAATTTATAATGTATTTGAAGTGACATAGACATGACATATGAATAATTTAAATGGGTTTTGGAGATTATATAAAATGTACCTCAGTTCTGGAACTTTTTAATTTTTCTTATTTCAAGGGTTCCACAACTTTAACCTCAAGATTTTTCTTGGCACCCATCTTTATACGAAATAATATGTCAAACAACATCTGTGCTAAATTTGGCGCTTTTATGAAAACTTGAACGATTTTGCAACTTATTGACTAGTTATTTTGAATTTATTCAGAACAGATGTAGACAAGAAGGGCAAGGCGCTAAAACTCTGGTAGCTATTCCACGTGAATTGTATGCTCCTCCGAAAATATTTTTCTGCACCAATCATATTATTTTTGTTTTTTCGTTGTGATCTACAGTATATACAGTCTCAATCTTGTTATTAATTTCACTGTTCCTAAGGATTAGACGAAAGCGCTTGAGCACTATTTCGTGTTTTCATTTTCCTTCGTGGTTATTTTCATCATAAATATTATTCACGTGTTACTTTCGTGAAATAACTTTCATATATGCATTACTAACTACAAATCCACCGGCCCCGGGTTCGATTCTCGGTGAGGGCGGGCGGCTTTCAGTTCGCCTAGCTGTTCATCCTTCCATGAAAAATAATGGTTGGTAGGGTAGCCTAAGGGTTAAAACGCTGGGCTGCTGATCGGGAGTTCGTGAGATCGAGTCTGGTCGAGGAATTTGTAATTTCTGCCTTCTCAAGTGGGTCGTGATTCGGATTTCACGTTAAGCCGTAGGTCTAAGGTGGGTCAACAAGTTTGACCTTCGTCAGAATAAACAATTCTGACGGAAGCAAAATTGAGGTTAACTAGGGTTTATAATGGCTTACCTGGGTACACTCTGTTCAAAACGTTCTCTCGTGAAACTCAGGACGTTTCAAGTTGAATGTACGAGTATACCAGAATCATAATCACATATACTGTACTAATCTAAAGTCCAAATTCCACATAAATTGTAGTGGAAACATAGTAAACATTTTCTCTCTCTCTCTCTCTCTCTCTCTCTCTCTCTCTCTCTCTCACCCACACAAACTCACTCCCCCTTACCACACACACACACACACACGCGCTGATTTTGTTACAGTATTCTCAGTTAACCGAAGTGCATCAAGAGGAAAAGGTAAAATAATTTTAAAAATTAATTGCTTTCGGTCGAAGGGCAAATAAAACTCCACGTTGAATTTAGCATTTTCAAACGCAATAAATAAATGCTTTTAAGCTTAAAATGTAAAAGCAAAATTCAGGGGAAAAGCTTTTGGCTTAACATTTTCTCTGCGGAACATTATTTACATCTGATTAAGTGTACCTTGGAAAAGAACACTGCCTTTTCCTTAAAAATAAAAAAATATATATACACTCGTATATATACAGTATATATATATATGTTATACGCAGACCGTGCGTGGAACGAGGAACTCTTCTGGGAAAATTAAATCCACCAAAGTCTGAATAAGTAATGGTTAATGACAAACACAATTGTTTTTTCTTTTCATGATGGAAGTCCAACGTGGGCAACGGGCCCCCTTTTCTAGTGACCCGTTGCCCACGTTGGTCTTCCATCATGAAAAGAAAAACTATAGTATTTGTCATTTACCATTACTTATTCGGATTATAGATATACATATACAGGATGTCCCAGAAGTCTGGACTCATAGGAAAAATAGTCATTATATTTTTAAAGTGAAACAAACTCATTTCTAATGTCAGTTTTACATATTTCAAGAAAGAAAATACCCTGATGGCTCAGTATACCAATCGAGACAAGGTGGAACTGGTATTGCTTCATGTTTAGGGAAAAAGCCAGAGGGAAGCATGTTTGTGAAATAACTGACATGCCTCCCTCTGGCTTTTTCCGGAAACATGTAGCAATACCAGTTCTACTTTTTTTTGATTGGTATACTGAGCCATCAGGGTATTTTCTTTCTTGAAATATGTAAAACTGACATTAGAACTGTGTTTGCTTCACTTTAAAAATATAATGTCTATTTTCCCTATGAGTCCAGACTTTTGGAACACCCTGTGTGTATATATACACACACACACACACACACACACACACATATATATATATATATATATCAGGGATGGGAAACTGATAAATTTTTAAGTCCAGTTTTTCGATTTCAGTTTAAGTTTGCAAAAATATTGATTTCAGTTTCGATTTAAGTTTTTAATTTTTTTTTCGATTTGAGTTTATTTTTCGATTCAAGTTTTATATTTTTCGGTTCGATTCAATTTAAATTTCGATTCCAGTTTTTTTTTCAGATTTCTTTAAGAATTTCTTTGTACTATTTACATTATTTTTTGGGGGTGCCCTATTGACAAATTCAGATTTAATTTTATATTTGTATTTGCGTTCGATTTCTGTTTTTCAAAGAGAGAATTTGCTTTATTAACTATCTTTACTTTTGTATGATTAAATATATAAGCATCTATAGCCAACTGAATCAGCACGAAACACTCATCTTTTCCTTTTTACTTATTCGCTTCATTTCTTTCACATAAAGTTTTATTTAACAAAAAACTTTCAATTCGAAATGTTTTATTAATTCGTAAACTTTTTAAATTTTAAAGCACACGACACGTATAAAATATATAAACAATAAATAATAGATTAGAGTAACATTCCAAAGGATTAACATTTGATTTGAAGTTTGGTCATTCCCACGGATTATCTCACTCACTTATGTAGATAACTAGGTATAGATAGTATAGCTATTATCGAACTGAAAAATTTAATGGTCAGAAAAAACTGAAGGCGTCCTTACCAAGTGATTAAACTTAGGTCAACGAAAGGAGCGCAGTCATTATTGAAAAGTATTTTGATATGGGATAAAAATTTTCCTCCCTAATTCTTTTTCTTTCATTTTTAAAACCATTGTCTCTAGTACTTTTAGCTGCGTTATTTTCCACATCGAATTAAAGGATAAATGGATATTTTAAAGCCATACAAATGTTAAATCGCAAAAAAGGAAAATAATTCACGTTATTTATATTTTTTTGCAATCCAAATGATCCTCAAAACTGAAACGCAAAACTGTTCTTTTCAATCGGTTCGAATTCAGATTTCAGTTTTTAATTGTTTTTCAATTTCAGTTCGAATTTCGATTTTAGTTGTCAGAATTTTTTTCAGTTCGAATTTTTTTCGATTTCAGTTCATAAAATAATATCGGTTTTATCAGTTTATCGATGCCAGTTCGATTCAATTTCCAATCCCTGATATATATATATATATAATATATATATATATATATATATATATATATATATATATATATATATATACACACACACACACTCGTATATATATTTGAGATGGATTTTTTCCTGGGAAATCTCAAATGGAGTATGAAGGGGAAGCTCGAAGTACTGTATATCCTCAGTGGCTTAAACAAGGCAATAAACCATAAAAAGAACAAACAACCTCGGTACAAACTTCTAAAGCAGTAAGAGAAACTTGCAAGTAATAATAATCAGTGAATGGGGGGCCCGGAAGCTGGAACAGCGCTCAGGCCGACTAATTGCTCCAACTCCTGTATTATTATTCGTACATATTAGATGCATCATCGGCGTTCGACCCCCGACCTCAGTTTCTTCATTTCGCTTATAGAGAAACGGTGTAACTCACTGACCTACGGACGCTGGCAAACTTACGAGTATAAAACAAAATGGCCAACGTCCGTAGCGCAGTGGGTAAAACCGTTTCCCTATAAGCGAGGTGAAGACATTGAGGTCGGGATCCGAACCCCGATGACGAGCAATGGGCCGTGTTTGTCTGGCCTGAGCGCTATGCCAGTTTCTGGTCCTCCTCATTGATTAATAATATAAAACAAAATCCTAAGACCACAATAGGTACCACAGAAGCTACAACCTCTCGGGTGTACTCGTACTGAAGTGGTAATTAAAGGAGAATAGAGGTGGTAGGCAGTGGCTGTGAAAAATATTTAGTTGGTTGGTAGAGTAACTATTAAAGTTTATACAGTTTAATTGAGGACTGTTCGTACAGTGATGATTTTAAAAGGTTACAGAGTTAGAGCGGAATTATTTAGATAAGAAGGCATTGACCAAGAGGCACCTCCAGTTGGTCAACATCCCCAGTTTAGGAATTCTTCCAACAGTATTGTACATGTACGTACTGTAATTTTTTTCCCCGTTTTTACGGAATATTTTTACACATTATTTAAAACTATGAAATTCTACTGTAGGTACGTAGCATTCCCGACGATGAATACGTTTACTCAGAGATTTTTACTCCCAGAGTTTCCCTGAACCTGAAGATTCCCGTTTGTACCAATGGGGTATCAGTTGAGAACTTCCAGTGCTCTGAAACTAGAACACTGGTAGTTCTAAGATGATACCTCATTCTTTCATAATAATTCTCATTCTCTCTCCCAGTTCTCAAATAGTACTATCATACTATCATACTACATTTACTTCCGCATAAAACTATGAAATTATTGTCCAGTAAGCTAAGTTAAATGTACCACCACTTTCCTAAAACTTACTAACAATCTTACACTACCCAAGTAGCATCCCTGAAGTTAAAGAAGTCTATTCAGAGTTATAGAATTACGGAAGTACAGGCTAACAAACACCCTAAGATCCACTCTAGGTTAGCTCAAGAGAGAAGTACAGAAAACAAAAAAAAAAATAAAAAAGTAAATGAAAATAAGGATAATGAAAATTTAAACCATGTTTACACTTTTAGACGCGTAAAGTTTTTACATAGAAATAGTAGTAATAGTAAAGTACAGAACAGGCAAGGCTCTCCTTGTGTAAAAGAATATTTAAAGGAAAGTATAAAAAAAAGTATAATGAAAAGAATAGCTTCAGAGTTCATTCACACCATGCGTACACTTATTTCATCTGCCCAGTTACGCATTAGAGGACTGTATAAAATAAAGGATAGCACGAAACCCTAAACTACTTAACTTAATCTTCGGTACGCGTTTTTTAGAGGAATTTTTTATTTATTATGTACAAGAAGTCATCATTTCATCGTTGCATCATTTCTCCGCTGAGTGTCGAGCCCACTGTGCTGAGAAACTTGCTTTTAAAAATTAGGTTTGACTCCCGAGAGCACCTCTCAGAATTAAGAAGCAAAATTAAAAATGAAGTGGGAAGAGGAGTAGCTTCGCAAGGTAATTTAACATAATTATTCTGAGATTTTAATTCCCGAGAATTTCCATCAATTAAATAAAAGTAAAGAAAAAATAAAAAATGAAAAAGGCTATCACCTGAGACCTTCCAGCGCTCTCATACCAGACCCCACCAGCGCCTCCTTTAATAAAATAAAGGCTCAAGAATTTTAAGATCAGCCTCAAACGAATTTTTGCGAATATTGAGAAACTATTAGCGGTTATTGGATGGGAAAATTGGTCAGCGTGGTTCTGAATAGCTGAATATTCAGGTTTCGATAATGAACGGTTGGTTTTATGGGATATACCTTTGTTTGTCTATTCGTTTCAATTGTAGGGATGTTTAACCCACATGGCTCATATTGCAACTAGCACAATATATTTATAAACAAGAAAATATTTAATTGATTTTGGTATGACTTTAGTTCGTGTAATTAAAAACTTTGTATTATTGGAGAGAAAAACTTCCCGCAACCTCCTAAAAATAGAAATATTACCTTCTATCTTCTCAGCTCATTCAAAAAAGAATTTTTGAAGACTATATCTTTTACCAAAAGAAATTACGTCTCATTACCAAGAATTTATTCTATCTCAAAAGGAGCTTTGATGCCCAAAGAAACTTCCTCCAAAAAGAAGTTATTTCATTTAAATTAGAAAGTTTTATTTTGAGTGCATGTGAATATTAAATATTATAGTGAGGTTAAGATTTATTCACTATTATTAGTTTTAGTACAGTTATAAGTTTATTGGAGACACCTGGAAAGAATCTCATAACTACACCTGTTGGGATCTTTATATTTTATTGTATGCTCGTGAATGTCTTTTGTAGTTTTACACATTCGTACTGTGATTCTTTGTTGTTTTTACTTGTTAAAAGTATATTGTCTTGTTTTAGCCACTGAGAATGGAGGCCGCTGTCTCCGAAACGTCTAGATATTAAATAGTATAAATTTTTATGTTCATACTCGGGTATAGGGTTGGTAGTGCTCCGAGTTTGCTGGCTCCAGCTCCGGAGTGTCCAGTGACTCAGCTCCTGCTCCAGGACGGCTCCAGAGCTGAGAGTGACCCCTAGCTCCAGCTCCGAAGGCTCCACTAACCCAGTTCCAGCTCCAGAGCTGCTCCAGTAACCCCAGATTTATATCCTAAGTTATTCCAGAGTGCGGTGTTGTTCCAGACTGATACTTTAGCGTTTTTCTATTGCGCTACAGCTCTTAAGATACAAAAATTAAATGCGCAATAGGAAGCAAAATCATTAAGGCTCGTAATCTAAAGCTAAGTTCTTAAAGTGCAGCACGCGAACAATCTGCGGCCATCAAACTGTCACCGTGCGGCCCCTAAGCTTGGCAAGATGTGAGGTGATTCAATATACTGTATATTAAAAATATGTTGGTTAAAGTAATGGTTTTAGAGTGCTCAAAAGTATCTGCTTTTTATGACATTCTAATCTATTATAAGAAAGTGTCCTTCTCTCGTAATCGTACAATTTATTCATACTTGGCAAACTGGTACGGGCAGGACATTATATTATGATTAAAATATACTATACGCACATTCGTACACTCAACATCAGCGGTCCGGTTTGTTTACAACTAGTGTTTTACATGCTCAAAGAAAACCGTTCAACGTCAAACCGTCCAAAACACCAATTGCTAGTGATCGGCTCCCATCCCCTAAACTTGCTGACATTCACTCTACTATAAGTGGAGCAGCTCCAGGCTTCAGCTGCAGCTCCAAGTTCTGGAGCGTTCTGATAATTCTGGCTGCAGCTCTGCTCCGGCTCCACAATCCCAGCTCCAGCTCCGCTATGGCTCCGGAGCAGAGTTTAAACAATTGGCCTGCTCTGCTCCGGCTCCAAATCTTGGAGCTGGCTCATGGCTCCGGAGTTGGAGCACTGCTAACCCTACTCGGGTACTATAGGAACAAATCAGCGTCATATATATATATATATATATATATGTGTGTGTGTGTGTGTGTGTGTGTGTTCAGAATGTAAACATTTGAAAAAAAACTGTTGCAGTTCATTTTGGGCATCTCATTAAATTTGTTTAAGTAGTCACGCATACACGACCCAAAGTATTTTACACTTTAACTCATTCCACTCGACATTTAAGGCGTTAAAATTTTTACCTTACCAATCTATATCTACTCACAACTCCAATTTGGGAGTAATTTCTGTATTCAAAGTTTGTGAAGGGGCCAAGATCTTTTTGATAACTTGAACTCAGTGTTGAAAAAAAAAGGGCTACATCGTAGCCATGTTGCAACACCTGTTCCCGTTAGAATTATCGTGGCTGAGCGTCGATGGGTCTGTTCAGTAGTTGGATAGCTGACTGTCCTTCGCGTTCAGATAATGTAGCAACCCGTTGTTCGAATCCCAATGTAAAGCTGTAGGTCCCTTTCGTCACATGACCTTTGCCGTTACGAATAAGGTTAAACAACCCACTAAACATACCCAAACATACCCATTTGGTTGACAAGACATAACATCGACACTTGGAAAAACTAACTTAACCTAACCTAACCTAACCTAACCCACAATAACCTGTCAATTTTGTCACGTCGATCAGATGTCACTTTCCCGAAAACATCATCAGCATCATCATCCCATGCTCAAATGCTTTTATTCCATTTTAAAACAAATTCATTATAATAATGATAATCTCTATTGGTAGGAGACAAATCCCATAAAATTCAACTGACAAAATAATGTGAACAATAGCTGTGAATAAAATAAACTTGATCTTTTCAACTTCAGGGAGCAGGATGCAAATGATTTCCACCGGTCAACTGATTGTTCAAAACGTGAGTTCCAGCGACCACCAGATGGCAGTGAGGTGTCGAGCGGTTCACACACCGACTGGTGAGACCAGGGAATCGGACCATGCAGCCCACATATACGTCACAGGTAAACTAGCTATAAAGTTATTAATAAAAAAAGCGTGTTATTATTGTTATTATTATGAGTACATTATTCAGTGCAGGAATACACTGGTAACAGATATTTACCATGTACAATACCATGATCCTTCGGAGATTACACACACACACACACACACACACGAGAGAGAAGCAAGTAAGGAGAGAAAAATTAGGAAAAAAAAAAAAGAGTTAATTTTACCCATATTAAAACGATTTGTATTATTATTTCTTTAACAAAATAAAGCAAACGAAAATCGTTTATCCTTCAACGATAAGAAGGTCTTCTGGAATGATATTTCAGGGAATTAAAAGTTTTCTGGTTGTGTCAAGAGTGATGGAAGAGCGCGGACAATCAAGGGAATACCATTGATGTTTTTCTTACCAAATTTTGTTGACGCAAAAGGGACAGGACATAATGTACAAGAGAGAATAATTTTTCCTCGTAGAGTTGTAAATTCATTTCTTAAGGGATGAGCAAATATATTACGGTTCCAATCTAGCGTGTCCAGTGTCCACAATCCAAATTATCTAAGAAGGAGAGTTAATGTATGTCGAATCTCCTGCATTAGGATCAGAAGATTAGGATACACTGGCACTTGACCCCTTCATTTCAAATATCCTTTCTGATGAGATTTCTACCCTAAGGCTATTTTATTCACTTCACTTCTCTGTTGGAGTGACTTTATTTTGACAACTAACGTATTGAACATATACAGAAATTATAAAGGAAAATTTCAAGGTCACAATCAAGAGCTGTTATTGAAATAACATAACATAATTAGAAACACTTTACAGTAACTTATTTTTTCTATTTGATAATTAAATTATTTATTAAAATTTAACATTATGAAAGTAAACATAATCTTCTTTTCAATACGTCCACATGTACACCAGTTGTGTTCCTGATGGACTTTGGTAACTGGTTAAATAGACTTGGTCCTCTGAAAACAAAACTATTTTCCTTCAGAACTGAGTATATTCTTTATCCAGCTTGTAGGTTCTGAATACTGCGCATTCTACCTTTTCTATTTTCTAGTGTTGTTTGGATGGTTACTAGGTTCAGTTTGAGGGCAAGTACAAGTTTTCCTATTATTTTCCAAACGTATATTAAGGTGTACCTCTCTCTTCTTCGTCTTTCCAGTGAATATAGATTTAATGCACGTAGTTTTTCCAAATAATTTAGTTATTTCCAGGCAATGAACTTGGATGTGAAATTTTCTTAAATTTCTTCTAGTTTATTAATTTCTTTTTTATTTGGGGACGTCAAGACTGAGCAAATTTTGGTATGATCAATGTTTTTATCATAAAAAGGAAATCACTGCCTGCTTGCTTATATATATATATATATATATATATATATATATATATATATATATATATATATATATATATATATATATATATATATATATATATTAAGCAAGCAGGCAGTGATTTCCTTTTTAAAGTGATTTTCCTTTTCTAATGAAAATTGTACATGCAAGTTGCTCTTTTCTGTTCTGCTGCGACGAAAGGATAATTAATACAAAGCTGCGTCTTAATTTCTCAAGGGGCATATTTTTCCCTGTGACATACCGGGTGATTACAAATTATCTTCCCGATTTCAAACATTTATTATGAAAAAAGTAACAAGGGTACAGCGAAAAGCAAGATATACAGGGTGTTTCAGGAGGAAAGATCACTACTTCGGGAGGTGATAGTATCAGTCATTGTGAGAAAAAAAGTTCATATGAACATGTGTCTAATTCTGAATGGTTACGGAGATAGAGCTGTTTGAATCTGATGCGCGCGCAGCTCTTCCTCCCCTTTCCCTCCCCTATAACCTTGAACCATGTAAGCTGTAATGTAAGCATGTAACATAAGTCAATCGACAGCTGACTGTTGTGAGTGACATTATTTGGTGTTTGAAGCAGTGTTAAGAATGCCACACACCTTCACACATGCCGAATATGCAGATATGGTGTATGTCTACGGTTTTTGCGATGGAAGTGCAACAGCTGCTGTTGCAGAATACCGTCGACGGTTTCCGAACCGCGGAATTCCGGATCGAAGAGTGTTTACCAGGGTTTTCAACACATTGCGTGAGATTGGTACACTTCTCAGCGCTCATGTTTCATCTGAACGTGAAGGTCAACAAGATGTGGATGAAGTAGAAAACATTCTTCAGTTGGTAGAGCGTAGTCCTACTACTAGTTCACGAAGAATTTCTACACGTGTCGGTGTACCACACACAAGAGTATGGTGAACATTACGTGAGGAAGGCTTGCATCCATATCATGTACAGTGTGTACAACACCTTCAACTAGGAGACGCTGCCATGCGACTGGAATTTTGTCATTGGGTAAATGCTAATCGCCGATTGCTTCGATTAATACTGTTCACCGATGAAGCTACTTTCACCCGTGACAGTATCAACAACACTCGTAACTCTCATCGGTGGTCAGACGAAAATCCAAATGCCACTGTGGAAACAAATTTTCAACATCGCTTCTCTGCCAATGTGTGGTGCGGTATCATCGATGATCAGCTGATTGGCCCTGTTACTTTAGAGAATCGTCTTACAGGACAAAGTTACTTAGAATTTCTACAAAATGAATTGCCAGGACTATTGGAGGATGTTCCTTTGGCTACACGCGCTGGTATGTACTTTCAGCATGACGGAGCTCCTCCACATTCTACCCGTCTGGTGATGCAGTACCTAAATCAAACTTTCCCTGGTCGATGGATCGGCCGCGGTGGTCCCATTCAATGGCCACCAAGGTCTCCAGACCTCTCTCCGTTAGATTATTGTTTGTGGGGGTGGATGAAAAGTCAAGTTTACAAAAGAAAGGTGGATACACGAGATGAATTGCTCGCGCGCATTTTGGATGATGCTGCCCGCATAAAGGAACGTCAAGATCAACTCAGACGAACAACACGCGATCTTCGCACACGAGTTGCAAAGTGCATTGAGGTTGACGGTGGGATTTTCGAAAACGTATTGTAAACTGTAACAAATTTGTCATTTCTGTATCTGATACCATTCAAAATGCCAATATTTAAACATTAAATATTAGAAACAGTAATTGGTTTCTCTTTCTTGATTACCATTAACAATGCTTTTGTATTTGTAGATTCAAACAGCTCTATCTCCGTAACCATTCAGAATTAGACACATGTTCATATGAACTTTTTTTCTCACAATGGCCGATACTATCACCTCCCGAAGTATTGACCTTTCCTCCTGAAACACCCTGTGTAAAGAAGAACTCAAAAAGTTTTATTTACAAGCTATTGAAGTTCAATATGAGCTCCTTTTATAGTTCTGTAGACATCAAAGCGGTATTCTATTTCCCTCTATACCAGCGGTCGGGAAACAGGGGTAAATTACCCAAATGGGGTAAATTTAAAAATTTTGGGGGTAATGCGTGCGGTATGAGAGACACTTCCCTCAGAGCCTCAGTCGTGTGTATGGTATCATGAAACGAAGAGGTGCTTTTAGTGCTTGACACTTTGTGCTGATATTTTTTTCGTATATTTTTATTTTATTTTGTTACATAAATGTGGCGTTATTCTAAATTTTAGAATATTACGAATTTACGTCCTGATTTTGATGTTGTTGTATCAAAAATGAAACAGCATCATTTTTCCAAAACCTGAAGTGGAGATGTTTTGAATGAAATTCTTCAGTTCTTCAATCCTTTTTACTAATTTTGTTTGTGTGCTATTCTTATGCCAGCATGTGTGGCTTTTTTTTATTTCTCCATAATAATGGATCCAATAAACATTTTTTGAATTTGAATTTTTTGTATACCATATGCAACAATTTTAAGAGCAATTGGCTTGTTTTTGTTTACTTTGAAGTCTGGGGATAATTTCATTTTACTCAAATGGATTTTTGGGTAATACCCAAAAAAGTTCCCCGACCCTTGCTCTATACATTTTGTAGCATATCATGCTGAACTTTTCTAACAGCCTCACGTATCCTTTCCTTCAAATGTTCCAAAGTTGTTGCCATTGGTGGAACAAAAACTTAATTTTTGACATAGCCCCAGAGGAAGAAGTCAAGTGGAGTTAGATCGGGCGAACGAGCCGGCCAAGGAATGCCCCCCCCCCTATGCCGGATCCAACGATCAGGCAAATTACTCACTGAGGAATATTGTAACTTCATTGTGGAAATAGGGTGGCACACCATCCTGCTGAAACGACACATTAGCTTTGTCCTTTAGCAGCTGGGGCATTAGCCACAGCTGTAGTACATAGCGGTAAGTGATACCGTTAATTGTTTGTTCAACAAAGAAGAATGAGTAGCATGGGTGCAAAAAGGGAGAGTGCAATTGCAATTGCACTGTTGCAAATGTTGCAAAGGGAAAGGGGAATAATACTGCAAAGGTGGTGGTGCTGCAAATGGGAGGGGGTCTTGCAACAAGGGTGAGGGGGTTATGCAGCAAGAGGTTGGGGGTAACCATCCAAGTTGCATGAAGGGGAAGAGCCTTGTGGGAGAAGGTAGGACGGCGTCACCCCCCAAAGGGGTATACCTAATCTAAGAGAAAGGTGGAGAAGAGTCTTTGGGGGAGAAGGTGGGATGGCCTCATCCCCCAAAGGGGTATCCTAACCAAAGAAGGTAAGCCTTAACCTAAAAAGGAGAGAGAAGAGAACACATGTGTTCGCCTGGCCCCAGCCAGACGCATAATGCGAGTTCACGGTTCCAACATCTTATATAGAAGGTCGGGAGTTGCCAGAGAGCACTATTTATTTTAATTATATGGAGAGAATTGCCAGTTATTGAATTTATTTATATATTAAAGGCAAGAGAGATGATCTCAATGCTTAGAGGAGGTTGCCATTTACCACTATTGTAATTAATTATTTACATATTAAAGGCAAGAGAGATGTTCTCAATGCTTAGAGGTCGTTGCCAGTTACCACTATATATTTTAATTATTTATTTATTAAAGGCAAGAGAGAGGGAGATGTTCCCTTTAACTGGCTTAGCAAAAGAATTAAATAAAGCACCAATACATTATTTTTGTTTATTTAGACGCAAAACGATTCCCAATTAATAAAAAATTAATAATAAAAGAATTGGCTTAGCAAAAGAATTAAATAAAACACCAATGCATTTTTTTGTTTATTCAGACGCAAAACGAATCCCAATTATTTAACCCTTTCATACCCAAATTAAGTAGAAAAGTAAAAAAAAAATTGGGATATAAAAATCGTTTAATTGGACCCAAAATAACTGAAAAATATATTTTACAGTTTTATTGTTCATAATTAATAAAATACGAACTGTGTTAAATTTCACACATTGGGAACTGGAAGGTCTAAAATTGCTTCCAAAGTTAACGATGAAAATTTCACACTGGGCATTAAAGGGTTAATAAAAAATTAATAATATAAGAAATACACGGGACTTTATATTGTACATTAATATTTAAAAGAAAACCTGCAAGTCCGTACATTGATTAAATTAAACTGATTGAAGACGAAACAAAGATTTTAGAATATATTTGACGTAAAACATATTTTTCAATAATAATAATTAATAAGTAAATGTACATTCATTAACTAACCTTTATCCTGTTCATGTCTGTTTGTAGAGATCCTATATCGTTTAGGTTTCTTATTTTTCTACTGATATTTGTGTCATCCGCAAAGGATGTTACTGTGCTGTCTCTGGTAACGTCCTCATCTATATCAGTTAGCATGATTATGAAGAGTAGTGGCGCTAATACTGTTTCTTGTGGTACTGAGCTGAGGACCTCTGATTCTGATGAAGATATTTCTTGTACTGTAACAACTTGCCGCTGCTCACAAAGGAAATTATATATCCATTTCCCTACTTTTCCTGTTATTCCCATAATTTCAGTTTATGTATTATGATTCCATGGTCACACTCACACCTCTCGAACGCTTGGGTAGTAGTTGAACTGGGGACCGTGTTCAGATGATGTAGCGACCCATGGTCAGGATTCTATAACTAATGTAACTTAACCTAACCTAACCCATGTCTAAAATGGGGAAAGTTGAGGATCAAGCTGAGAGTAGTATGCGTGTAAATATATAATAATGCAAAATACTTGAAGGCACCATGACAGAACGTGCGAGGGGGCAATTTAGTCATTCACCTTGAGATGTGAGCATTAAAAATAAATGCGGAGAGAATAAGCCAAATTGGAAAAAGACACCTTCATTATTCGTGAAGGTGACCAATCAAGACTTCATTGCCCAAAGCGTGAGTCCGTTATAGCGGTGTTACTACAGCTGATTGGTACACAAATTTAACATAGCCCACCCAGTTACATTGACAACCAGTCAGCAAACTTAAGAATCGCTTATTAGTCTTTTAGGGGTCGTGCTTACAATTGGGGATCATGCATATAAAAGTGAGTATTTTCAGCTGGAACTCACAGCAGTTATTTTCACCAGTGACTAAACAAACACATTCCCTCCGTCATGAGTCAATCAGAACTTCAGTTTATCGGCTTTATATGAAGATGGAGACACTGCCGCGGTGTCTACAATTAATCTTTTTAACGCAACCGATCGGGACGGATTATTTCCAACGCAAATCGTTGATGATATTTTCAATGACGCTCCTTACGATCCGTCGCAAGGGATTGCATTTGAAATGTAAGTATAAAAATTTATGTGCCTGTAATTTAATTTTTTGTGGCCTATATTTAGTCGTGAACTTGTTATTTATTGTAAAATGATTCGTCAAAATAGCAAGTATCCTCAGTTTTTTATTATAGATTAGTTTGCATCAGTAATTAATAATTAATATTATGGTAAACTCCTGTTTTGATATTTCTGTTGATCAAAAATTGTTGAATTTTTTTATCTTATAACAATCAAGACTCCTTTGCAAGTTTTAAATAATTTTATAAAATTCCATAATAAATTCATTTGAAATGTGAAGTTATTCGGCATTTTCTCTTAAAGCGTCACAAACTTCTCTTAGCAGATCGAAAATATTTGATACTTCGCATTGTAACTTCCGATATATATATATATATATATATATATATATATATATATATGTACTCTGAATGTGTTTTTTATGAAAAGCAAATGGAGTTTTATTAAAAAAGATTCCTCACCGGACAAAGGTCCGGTGAGGAATTGACTCGTGTTATACAATCTTTTCGTGATAGTTTTGAAGAAACGCATGTCGTGGACCTTAATACGGACGTAGAAGTCTTACCGCACATTCAACCCAACGATTGCCACATCAAAGAAATAATGTAAGCTGTTTCTTTTTCTTATGTTTCGGGTAAGAGATTTTTTCTTTCACAAGAAGCCTCAATGTATTTTCACCAATTTATTAAATGACAGAAATCATGTTTTATAAAATAGTACAATTTTTTATACCCATCTGAAATTAGCTACAGAATTAGTTTCCATTACATTTTAAATAAACTACAGATTACACAAACTAACATTATTGGAGACAACATTGATGCAAATATTCATTTTATATATACGAGCAAAACATCATACAACACATCGAGTGCGCACAAACGGGTACCTTTTTTTATATGTCTGCACACCATTTGATCATTCCCCTCAGTGTGACACGGGTCGAATAATTTTTAAAAATTTATAAATTCCTTACCACGTGACATGTGCATGAGAAATGAAAGGCAATACATACCACATACGTTACTATAATATCCCTGGAATCGATAGGGATTCCATACAATTTCGGGAATGTGTAGTTCAAGAAATTTTACAATAATAACGTCATTCTATGGATGAGTCCCGAGTGAATTAAAATAGTACAAGCGGTCCCTATTTTTAAAATAGAGAGCTATCCAATGAATCCCTTCACCACCATAACATCGGTATTCACAATAAGACCACCGCAATCTCTCGTAGTTTGGCAATGTCAATGTTTCATTCTTCGCATACACACCGATAAGTTTGGAGCGCGTGATTCGTTCACTATTCATTACTCTCTGAAGTGTATTCGTGTCCATTTTAAAAGTCAGTGACAACACCCCTAAATCTGTCAACTTCTATTAGGGCTTGTGACTCGAGGTATACTAATACACTTAAGTGTGTATTTACACAAGCAGCAGATAAGTCAGGTGTGATGTCAAACGGATAAAGTTTAAATTGATGGATTAATTCTTTCTGCGTTACCCCAATCCCGAGCTCATCATAAGCACCTGCAATGTGGGCCAGATTACTATATGCTCTCGCGCAAAGTGGGAACACAGCATCTGATAAATAATCCGTATCCATTGCCCCGCCCAACGCAACGCCATTGATGTATAGAATTATATTTTTGAGGCCGAAATTCTCGAAGTTAAAGGCTCTTTTTATATTTTCCTTTCACCGAAACGTGTTCCTGCATTCCAATTAATATCCTTTTAGATAGAACTCCCAGGGCGATATTTTCTCTCTGTTTCGATGCCAACCCTGTTGGCACCGTGTATAGTTTGATCTGTACTCTATTAATTTGGTATTTTACTGTGGTATGTAGTAAACTTTCTCAATTTCTATTTGTTTAGGCGAACTTAATTTCACACGGCGTACGCGAAGGTATGTTTCCATAATATGAATCACAACGGGCTTTGCACCCTCTTCTTGATCGGCACCCAGATTTAAACAGATCTCAGGATTCGTGAGGTTGAGTTTTATTTTTACATCTACCCCATTCACAAGCAACTTCTCCTGGAATGTGAAGTCTGTATGCAGGCGTCCAAAACACTCATATATCTTCTTTTTAGAATTTTTAAATTTGTCCTTTATACTACCTTCGTCTTTAGTCTGATAACACTGGTCAACAAATTTTAAGAAATTTTTTGTATCTTTAATGAAAGTAGCCGATTCTTATGTATTTTTGCATGCTGAATTTGAAAATGATAGTGAAATTGTTTAATTAGTTCGCGTTTTTAAGATATCATGGTAATTATTGTGTAAGTACTGGTAAAAATTTATCCCACAACATATATGTATTTTAAGGAGCACACTCACTTCAATGTCGTTTCCTCTTGGCCTGTCTCTTGTACTCTGACTGTGTAGTGTCTCTTATTACTGACCAGCAGAAGTCAGCCAGCATAGATGAATTCCACTTGCCCTGGTAACGTTTCTCAAGAGCTGAAATCTGCTGATGAAAACGTTCCCCATGTTCGTCACTTACTTCACCAAGGTTTGCCGGGAAAAATTCGAAATGGGAATGGAGGAAATGAATTTTTAGAGACATGTTACATCCCATTCTTTGGTACGCCTTCAACATATTATCCACCAATTCATCTGCATTTGGAGCTCTGTTGTTTCCAAGGAAATTTTGCGACACTGACTTGAACGAGACCCAAGCTTCTTTTTCTGCGCCCTCCAAAAGTGTCTCGAAATGTTCATCTTTCATCAGATTTCGTATATGAGGACCAACAAATATGCCTTCCTTGATTTTTACCTCACTGAGTCGAGGGAACTTCTGGAAAAGATACTTAAATGCCTTTCCATCCTTATTGAGTGCCTTCACAAAATTTTTCATAAGCCCTAACTTAATATGTAACGGTGGTAGAAGTATTTTGCTTGGCTCTACTAATGGCTCGCACGAAACGTTTTTCACACCTGGCACTAAACGTTCTCTTAGAGGCCATTCCTTCCTTTCATAATGCTGTGACCTAGCACGGCTGTCCCACTCGCAAAGGAAGCAGCAGTACTTCGTGTAACCCTGCTGGAGACCAAGTAACATGCCGACCACTTTCAAATCACCACATATGCTCCATTTGTGAGCGTTGTAGTTTATGTGGTGAAGCAGATATTGCATATTTCATATGTCTCCTTCATGTGGACAGAATATCCAATTGAATGGCAGCTTTTTCGTTTTGTTATGAAGTAGTACAGCCTTAAAGCTTAGCTTAGAGGCATCAATGAACAACCTCCATTCGTCATCTCTGTATGTTATATTTAGAGCATTCATTAAACCAACAACATCTGTACACACCACGAAGTCACCATGTTTGATGAAGAAAGTCTCCAACGTGGATTGCCTAGTGTGGTATATGGATATTTGGACATCATCATGAAGAAGATGCCACTGTTGAAGGCGTGAGGCGAGCAATTCTGCCTTAGACTTCGGTAAGTCCAAATCTCTGATGAGGTCATTCAGTTCGTGTTGGGTGATTTTATGCGGTTCTGTAGACAGTTCACTGGGCACAAAGTCGGTATCTTGTGATGTTGTGGGATGTGCAATGTCTTCATCTGTACTCGTTACAGGATGCTCTTCGTCATCCAAATCGAGGGTGTCTGAGGAGGTAGGAGGATTGGGCACAGGTATGTCTTCGTTATGGGCACAGGTCGAATGGCGGATGGAACATTAGGATACTTGAGGGTACATTTTTCTTCTTACTAATTCCACGTAATGGCGGAACCATGCAGAATAAACAGTCATCCACGTGGTTACTTTGTTCCCTCCACACGACGGGGATGCCGAAGCCCATTGACCTCGGTTTCCCATTGTACCACTCAAGTAATGTAGTTGCACATGTAATGCAGCATATATGCGGCGCCCACGTTTTGTCCTGATCTCCTAATTTGCACTTAAACTAAAGGTGGTACGCTTTCTTGATGGCAGGTGTTAACGTCTTCTTTTGCGATTTTAATGTTACTTTGCCGCAAATATAGCAAAAGTTATTTGAGTCATTAACGCATTTACGTGGCATTTTGCTTATAACGTCAATGAGAGACTGATCGCAAGATTACGCTTTAACACGCACTACACTATATGTCATGAAGTAACCACAGGTGCAAATTACGAGGAAACACTACAAAAGCACTATGTCAAAATGTGAAATAACGTGTCACCACAACAAGCGTCACTCTAGAACTGAGCTAAAGGGATTTACGATGTACTCAAGATGGCGCCAGACAACGAGGTTGCCAAACGAGCACATTCTACAGTGTTGCCATATGTTATGCTTCAATGATATATTCATTTCATTTGGGAAATAATGAAAACAGGGCACCCGTGTATCTTCTAAACGCGAACCAATCATGCAAAATGAAGGTCATTTTCGGATTCAGCGACGTCGAATTACTAAAGAAATGATGGTTTCATCGAAGATACATTTTGGCTGTTGATTAGTGTAATAGCCCTCGGCATTTAAAAAGGTATCCTTCGCTTCTTTGGAAAAGTTCAGCACATTTTCCAGATAGGCTTGTAGGTGATAGTACCCAGTTCCTGCCGATATGTTGACCTGATTTAAATATACATCACACTGGTTGAATATGGAGTGCAGAAAGTTTGTTTCAGGGTATACAGCATATTTGTCATCGCAGTCCGTTCCAGCAGAATGGACTATACGTAGTTTAGCGTACATCTGCACACAGCTTGGGTCAAAAAGTAAGGGCCTGAGCTGGGTATCACGAATTCTATTGGAGCACTCGGGGAACTAATTGTGTTCAATGAGTTAATTGTAATAAATTCACTGTGCTCAATAGAAACTTGAGTTGGGGGCATGTCAAAGAGGGACAGCTCCGATTTACAAAATTGTGAACTACACGGATGGATGAAGTGTGCCATGACGAGTCAGAAATAGTACCACCTCTCTCGACAAGTAGTAAACAGTCTATGATTCACGAGAACAATATCCTTAGCTTATATCAGTAAAAAAAATGGTCAACCATAGGTTTCATTCGTTTAGAACACTTCTTCTTTTTTGCTATCTTTTTACGTTTAACGCCACATGCTGGTAATCACTTCTTCCGAACAGCCCTCTTCTTCTTCCCACCACCACGCATTTTTCTCTGCATCGTTGATGATTTCGTCCCATGTACGCTTTAAGTGTTTTTTTAGAGCTTTAGGTTTAGCCCCAGCCATTATGTCTTCTGCAGTGTTAAGACCTGATTGTAGCGCTTTCCTCCCGATATATCTGGCACCCCTCTTCAGCAAGGGGACAGCCGTACGTAGTATGGTTGAAAAAATGGATCCAAGCCCACTACCACGCTGGTATCTCACACCTCGATAGACTGTGAAAGGCTTTCTGTCCATTATAAGTCAGTGCGTCGAAAGTGCAGCTTCACTGTTAAGCTCCCGTCGCCGAATGGGAAATTTTTTTCCTCAATCATTTTTATATATATTGAGATATTGGTTATTAAATTAGTTGCTTGATTCACATAATGGGACCTGTCATATGTAATACTCATACTCTTCCCTCTATGATTGGGAATGTGTTCAATGCCAGCAGGCGTGCCTTGGTATCCCCAACAAACTCGTGCTCCGCTATATTGCTGTAATTATAGCACATGCCTGGATGCGTATATCCATCACTCAGTTTCTCCAATTTCAACTGATACATTACGTTGGACAAGTTATGTTGTGCCTCGTGAAGTGTATCTCTTTGGATGACTGATCCATATCACCCATCGGTTATAATTTTGAACACTCCTTTGTCTTTAATATTTCGGTTAGCCTTTGATTTTAGGATCAGAGTATATGCATGGGGATCATTGTTTACGATTTCGTATACTAAATCAGCCGTAAGATTTGAGCTTTTTAAACTTACGTTTAAGTCTCTCACAACATCCTCGGCCACACCATAGCGACCCGGGCCTAGTGTTACTACTGTAGTGTAATACATTGCAAGCCCACTCAGGGCGGTACGCATGATTTCATCCCGAGTTACCCCTGCCTTTTCACACTCATTACAGTCTCTAAGAACCGTAAAAACGGGTTCTTTATAATCAACACTTAAATAAAGGGTATCCAACTGAATTTCGCATATTCCAACCTCATACGTATCATGACCCAATTCAGTGGGTTCATGGAGTTCTGTTACAAAGTTGGCTAGTGTGTTGTTAGGGTGTACAGACAAGGAAGAAGAGGACAGGAGTGTGACGTAAAAATGGTTAGGAGCCATGTTGCATACTATGTAAGCTTCATTATTGCATCAGCTTTTATATAGGTGTTGAAGCTTTCTGGGTACCCTAGTCATTTCACGAGGTACATTTTTCTCTTTCCTGAGCCTTTGCTTCCTAAAATTTTAAATTTTAAACACATTTTTTTCCTAACTTAAATGTCACTTTCTGCAACTCCTCGCGGTAAAAGCCTCCTGCGATTTCTTCCCCATTCAAATCTTCAACGTAATAAAACATTATCTCGTCTTTAAGTCTCATAGCCCTAACTTTAAAAATCTCACGTGTCCAACCTTGCTCAAATCCTCTCGCGAATTTATTTCCCGAAGGCGACAGCCTTACATAATCATTGATTTTGAAACGCGCAGAGTGTGACGGTGTTCTACGAATATCACTTCTCACATCAGGCGCTGCGCGTACCTCTTTCTAAAATCTCGTTAGGTGTTGTCCCAATCGTGCGATGGTGTAAGCGGTTGTAGGATGAGGCCAATGATTCCAGAATGTCTATATCTGTATGTGTTTTTATGTGTAAAATAGCGATGCATGCGTTCCTTTATGGTACGTTGAACTCTTCCAGCTAAAGAGGCCTTATGTATAGAATTGGTAGTGTAGTAGCTGATATTAAACTCTGTCAGCATGTTCTGAAAAGCTCAGCCTATAAATTCTTTCCCCATATCCTCACAAAAATAGCCAGGAACCCTGTTTTCTTTCAACATCAATGTTTTGGTGGCTTTAGCAACTGTTTCAGGCGATTCATTTTTCAGGGGAATTAGCCACAGATATCTAGAGAATACATCTATTATGAATAGGATGTAGCAGTAACCATCGTTATACACTGAATATCTTCGCATGTCTGTTAAATCTGCTTGCCAAATAGAGTCAATCGATGCTGCTGCTGTCTTGGCTGTTTTAAACCATTTTCTCACAGGCTTATGAAGTGTATAAGCTTCCTGCTCCCGCAAAAACCTCTCAACATCTTTTTTCCCGACGCCATCATTGTAAACACTTCTGTACAGTCTATCTACGCCTCCGTAGGAGGTTGGGCTAGAAATGTCATAATAACGTCTTAATATGTTAGCCATTTGTGTATTTTAGAGGCACGTGGATAGGGTTGACCGTTGTTGTTGTTTGGCCTCTTCTTTCTCCTCTTCAGAGGTGCTAACCGCTGGGGGTGATGGCGTTCTCAGTTCTACAGATCTACAGAAGCTAAGGCTAACAAAGACCCTAAGAGCCACTCTAAGGTTAGCCCGAGAGAAAAGAAAGAGTAGGGGGTTAAGAGAAGAAAATAAGGGGTTAAGTAAGTAGCAACACCTATCACTCGTGGGTTAACATTCACTCAGAAAAAGAGAAAAAAGACTCACCATCATCATCCGCCGGCCACTGCCGACAAGTCCGAAAAATAGTCGAAGAGAATAGGAAAGGGGTGAAAGATGAAAAGAAGTAAAATAAGAACGCTTACAAACCATGCAAACAGTCTTAACTCACTGTCATACCATGCAAACTACAGACATCCAAGTAAGGAGAGGATAAGAAAGAAAAAAAAAGTAGGTAAAGTTAAACAAAAAGTGGGTTAGTTTACGTTACGAGCTACATCTACGTTTGTGTTAGTCTAATTTTTTTCTTTTTTAATAATAATTTCATTGCTGGCATCACACGCTCGCATGTCACAAGCTGGCATTATCGTCAACAGACTCATCCTCGACCACCACCCTCAGAGCTCCTGTTGCTAATTTTTTTTTTATTTTAAACAACGTTAATACTTTTAAAATGTCTGTCTAGACGGTTTTTAAACACATTAACGCTGGTAGAGTTAACGACTGACGCGGGAAGATTATTCCATTTATCAATTACTTTAAACGTAAAGAAGTTTTTAGCTCTCCCCTTAATCTCCTAGTTTCGAGTGAATGCAAGTTTAACACTTTAATCCTATCTTCATAAGGCTTGTTGCGCAATGACGGAATTAGTTTCGTGGCACGACGCTGAACCCTTTCTAACCTATCAATATCCTCACGCAAATACGGGCACCAAAACTGAACGGCATATTCTAAATGAGGCCTGACTAGGGACTTGTAAAGGGGCAATATGATATCCTTCGATTTAAATTCGAAATTACGCGCTATGAAGCATAACATCCTATTAGCTTTTGTGCAAGACTCCAGGCACTGGTTCCTAACCTTTAAATCCTTAGATACGCGTACGCCTAAATTTACTTCCTCGTCAACGCTCGCTAACTCTCTATCATCCATCGTGTACGTGTAATTATTGTTACGAGAACCTATATGCAAAACTTTACATTTGTCAACGTTAAATTGCATCTGCCACTTATCTGTCCACTCCATAATCCTATTTACATCGTCTTGGAGCCGATTTCTATCGTCCGCGAATTTTGACACGTTACTAGTCAATCCTACATCTATGTCGTTAATGTAAATTACGAATAGCAATGGGCCTAACACTGAACCCTGTGGGACACCGCTACCTACATCCAACCACCCCGATTCACTACCATTAACAACGACCCTCTGTCTCCTAGCACGAAGCCATTCCTCTAACCACTTAGCTACCTGACCGCGTATACCGTGCGCTTTAACCTTCGCAATTAATCTTCTATGCGGAACTGTATCGAACGCCTTTTTAAAATCTAAATAAATAACGTCAGCCGCTCTATGCCTATCATATTCGCGCACTATTTCGTTATAAAATTTTAACAAATTAGTTAAACAAGATCTATGGCGTCGAAACCCATGCTGACTACTATTAATCAAATCTCTACTTTCTAAGTGATCGATGATACGATCCCTAACTACGGATTCCAAAAGTTTACTGACAATTGACGTTAAGCTAATGGGCCTATAATTGCTAGATACCGTGCGGTCGCCTTTTTTGAAAATGGGCGTGACGTTAGCTAATTTGAAGTCTTCAGGAATAATCCCCGTTTCGAGTGACTGATTAAAAATCTTCGTTAAGGGGCCTACAATAACGTCTTTCAAATCTTTCAAATGTCTCGGATAAAAAGCGTCAGGGCCTGGAGCCTTGCTAACTTTTAGCCTATCGATATAATGCGCAATCTCACCCTCGTAAACAGTTATTTCATCCAAAATAGTCTCGCTACTAAATGAAACGATATCGTCCACGTCGGGAACATTATACGGTGAAAACTGTCGCAAAAAAGTTATTGAAAATACCCGCCATCGCCTGAGCGTCAGAAGCCAAAGCGCAGTTAACATCCACTAGAGGGCCTATGTTATCTTTTATCGGCTTACGATTATTGACCTATTCAAAAAACTTTTTTGGATTATGTTTACTATCTGCAGCTATAAGTATCTCTAAATTACGCTTAGCATTCCTAACTGATCTTTCAACCTGACGACTAAGCTCGATATATCTATTAAAGTTAGCTGCCGTGCCATTGCGCTTAATAAGTCTATACGCTCTGTTACGCTCGATTATGAACTCGCCTATTTCCCTAGTCCACCACTTGGGCTTACCATGATTTCTAGCGCGCTTGGGCCTACGAGGAATAAACTCCCTTTCAGTATTCATAAAACTTACTTTAAACGCCTCCCAATGCAAATTTGTGTCATTACCCATAAATAAGTTATCCCAGTCCACTGCTCTCATTCTATCCGCAAAACTATCAAAATTGTCCCTACGAAAATCAGGGACTTCTATTACGTTACTATCCTTAGTGTTTTCTATCAATAACTTAAACCTAAGAATTTGATGATCACTACATCCTAAACTCTCGCCTACTTCTAAACCTTCGACTATATTTTCGCCATTCGTCATCACCAAATCTAAAATATTGTCACCGCGCGTTGGTTCGGTAACCATCTGTCGTAAAAAATTATCTTCCATGAACTCAATCAATCTCAAACCCTCCTCATTACCAGTAAAAGTCTCGTAATTAACATTAGGGCAGTTAAAGTCTCCGACAATTATACTATTCCGATTGTCAATAAGGTTACCAAGAAGTGAGTAAAATCTAGTATCGGTATCGAGGGGTTGAACGGGATGTCTATAAACAACAACAAAATTAAGACCAATACTACGCGCCCTAACTTCAACGCAAATCGCATTAATTGCTGCCGGAAAATCTATCTTAACCTCGATAGCCCTAAGGGAATTACGAATGTACAGCAAAACGCCGCCACCAAACCTATGTAACCTATCATTCGTAAAGAGTTTAAAACCCGGTACATCAAGTTCCCCCAACAAGTCCCGAGTCACGGTATTTAACCACGTTTCAGTGATAGCAGCTATATCGTAGTTGCCGCAATAAATTATCGCCTTAAATTCGTTTAATTTATTTCTAATACTATGCGCGTTACAATAAAAGACGTTTAAGTTACTTTTTATCACGGGCCGGCGTTTTAAACTTTTTCACGTCAGGCCCGCGTTCCCCGGACCCACAACGTTTAAAGAAGGCTTCGACCTATACAACTTTCGTCAATTAACCTAATCGTCAATTAACCTACCTAGCCTAGCATTACCTATTTCATTAAAATGCACCCCATCTTTTATAAAAAGGCTAGGATCACTGAATTCCGACCACAGCTTTACGAAGGGTACATTTTCCTGAGCACAAATCTCTTCTAATTTATTATTAAAAAATATTGTTTTTGACGTAATCCTAAGACCCAACCCGTGCCTAGGGGTAATACCTAGAACTAAAGACCTATCTGACCTCGCCTTCAGGGACCTAATTAACCCCCTATATCTCTCCAAAAGGTCAGGCACTCTCGTATCGGGCTTATGCGAGTCGTTGCCTCCTACCATCGTCACCAACATCGAGTGACGGGAGGCAACGTCAATCCTATCCACTTCGTTTCTAACTCTGTCAACCCTGGCCCCTGGGAGACAGACCCTCCTCCTCTTGGTTGGATGTCGTTTAACGAACTCTGTGTCCATATGGCGCACTAACGAGTCCCTAATTAAAATAGCTTCACCCTCATTTACGTCCCTTTCCAAATGGGCGAAAGGGTTCGAAACGTCGATAGGGGGGGGATGGATTCCTATCACCTAACGTACGCGGCCTAGCTCCACCCTTAACTTCTCTAAATCCCTCCCCATCTACTAATCTCCGACCAACCTTAACCTCTTCCTCAACTCTATCTAACCTTCCCGACAAACTACCTAAACTAGAAACTAGGTTACGCACCTCACCCTTCAAATTACTAACGTCTTCAACGTTAGTATTGGTTCGGCTTTCGTCAACCGTAGCCCTACCCCTGCCCTCATCAAGCGTTGCAAGTCTTTCCCTTACCTTACGTACACTACGTTTTCTGTCAACTATTTCCTCCATTAACTCGCAAAAGAAACAAACGGATCTCTCGGTAATCGCCATAGGACCGCCGTTATAATCTTTAAATTTCGAATACTACCGGTTTACCCTACACCTAACACACGACGCTTTCTGCGACGGCATCACGCAGTTAAAAATTAGTTTATAACCGTCACAAGTTTAAGTTAAATTAAGCGAGCACGCTATGAAAACTTCTATATCGCTAAAAACCACTAATATTCAATTACTTAACTATAACAATGTGAATATAAACGCAAGTATATAAAATTCAAAACTTTCCAAAAGTAGATGCAATATCAGAGCTCAGGAAATGCGTCCTTTCAGTACAGGTGCATGTGGCACATGCGTGACATGTTCCAAGTCTTTTAACCTTTCAGATTTCCTATCATTGTTTTGGAACATTTATTTGTTGTAGTCTTGCTTTAATATACTTCCATCCTGATGGTGAGGGTCTATCCCACTTTCTCACTAGATCATGTCTACGATATTCGATCCCTGTACTTTGCTCCTTCCACAATGATCTCACCTGTATCGGTCCATCGTATGTTGGGATCCTCATTCAATAGATTATAAAGACTTAAACCTTTATTCCTCAATGTATGTGGGAGGGTGCTTTCTAATACATGCTCGATATGTTGTGGGGCCGACCCGTTATTCTTTGGTTGGTTAGCTTATCGTCGGACGCAGGTCCTATGTCGCCATGCTAAGCGTTGTCCGTGCTGTGCCTAATAACCACGGGGATCTCTGTCGGATTCTTATAATCTTCGTACTCATGAAGAAATTTCTGCAGAGCTTCTTGGTATAAGATTCTTTTCTCATCAGGTGTTTTTTCACTGTTTAATTGAGCTAACAATTCGCTTTCCATTCTTTTAAGCCTCTTTTACGGGGTCCTAGACCGTGTCTGGACTCTTTGAACTTTGCAGTGAAGCATACACCTCCTGTGGAATCATTACCACTTTCTTCATTATATTAATCTAGTCAGTAAAGGCCCCAAAACTGAGAATAAGATGGGGAGGAATGACCCTCCTCTTTGTACAATAATTCGTTTTTTCTTCCATACGGTCTGACTTTTACGAGCGAGTGTACGTATTATGTTCTTGTAACGGAGTAGGCGAGCCTTCTGAGGTGGTTTCATTGATACGTTGCAATTTATAACGTTAAAACAGATTTCACAGATGCATTTTAAAAAGTCGGAGTCGATACTTTTAGCAAACATCTGCTGCATTGCCCGGGACAGTCGATGATAGATTTTTATTAATTCATGGTATTTCTTTAGCTCCTTGTCATTCTGGAATATACACCGTTTCAGGATCGTTTGGAAATATATTCGTTCTTAAAAGCATCCTAAACATGTTTCGCGGATGAAGGTTACAAAGCAAATATCTGTTACGTTGACTTGTAGCTTCTTTATAAACTTCCAAAAACTCCTTACGCTGATTCGGGAACATTTGATTGGCTAATACCCCAATTTGTGACACATCTCTACGTTGCGCGAATAAGACTAGATATTGTGTATTTAACGACACATCGCGCATGTATCTATTTTTGGAAAATAGATTCTGATTGATGAAGAACACGCTTATATTAAGATGGCGGAAGAACACTGTAAATGTCGGCAAACGTTTTATCCATTTCCAACATGAGATCGCCAATTACAATGACTGTATATTCATTTCCCTTTAACGAATTAACGTCATATACACCTTTATGAAACAAAATATCATCGTGGTACTCGTTGAACACTGATTGATACGTCGAAGAGCACCATATAACTTTATGCACAAATTTTGAGAACATCTTTCCCTTTTATTTAATGATTTTAAGCATAAACACAGTTTTACCACATCCTGTAGGGGCAGATATAATACATGTGGATGGGCTCGTAAACCTGAATTTTTCTGCAGAATTCATCTCTAACACGTCACACTCCTAAGTGGGTCATTTACAAAATATAATAAAAATTTAAGTGGTGTTCCTTATATTCTACAGTCTTGTTTTTCCTCTTCTTCCACAGAACCGTGAATGACGATGAGGTACAGCATCATGTCTCCATCATCGATATTACAGACGACCCGATGACAGTGTAGTTGTTGTCACAGACTCCACCCCCGCTAACGAGCCCACACCAGTGACACCTGTAACACCACAACGCACCAGTTCAAAGCGGATGCATGATGAAGAGCCTTCCACGTCAGGTATAAAGTGTGCTAGGAGTGCGCCGGTTGTTAGACCCCAGTAATAGAGCCCAACCCTCTACGTCTTACGACACAACCCCCAGAATAGTACCTACCTCAAATAAAAATGTACCCCCTTATTCCTGTTCAATTCCGGGTACATCCCTCACAACAGCAGCAGCAGCAGCTTCTCGTACTGTAGAGGAAGGTATAACATTCGAGTTGGTGCGCACCGCCACCCCTCACCCCAGCCCTGACTAAAAATCGCTATATAGTCAGGGTTGACCCTGGATCCATGTATAGCAATGGTGTTGAACACGGACTCCACGTATTGTGGAGTTTGCCCTTCAGAACCACGACGAACGTGAAGTCAGGACGAGGCTGTCCTTCGGGTTCGGTTGAGATGACGGAGATGTAGATGATTTTTGGGTAGTAATACCATTCAGACGCTTGTCAGTTGTAGATATAGAGTATATATTAGGCCGTATAATGCAGGCCTCTCAAAGTAGTACAGCCTTCAATATGGACAACTTCACGGTAGATATTGACCATGTGTTCCGTGTTGCGGGTCATAGTGCCACACCTTATACTCTTAACTTCAATTCTCAGGCTATTTTCAGGCGGCATATAAACGCCGATCGTGGTTGCGGCTTTATAGCACTAGTCTTGGCCGGTACGTTTACTGTACTAAATACACGGACGCAAAAATTTTGATTGCCTACGGTTGTACAGCGTGCCTGTAAACTGGCTTCATATTGCCCTGAGTTTGATTGTAATATGGGTCTTGAAGAGCTGAGAAGGGTAGAGGAGGAAATGAATGTTCGTATAGGTGTATTTGGAATGGATGCTCGTCGTAGGACTGTGTATGTTTTTAAAAGCAGTGTGAGAGATCGTACAAGACCCCTACTTATTTTATGGTTGAAAGGGCTCAACGTATTTCCCCATCCGTAATATAAGGGCTCATTATACGAGTTATGATAAAAGTCGAAAATATGGAAGACATGATTTGTGTAAGGGATGTCTCGAGTTTGCGATGATATAGTGAAACATTGTAAGGATTTCCACATGGTATGTGCGCAGTGTAAAAGCTCCAAATGTGAAAGCCGTGTGGTTGAAGCTGAGAAGAGGGACTGTGATGTATGTAGACGCACATTTTTCAGTAATAACTATTTTGAGCTCCATAAGTCTGTGAATGTGGTGTTTCATGTGATGGATAATTGGGGGAATTTCAAGCATAACTGTGATGAAATTCACTGTTCTACATGCCATGAGAAATACAAGGCGGTTGGAGTAAAGCATGTATGTTATATGAAAGACGCTAAGCCTAAAAATAGACCTTGTATAACTGCATTACGATAAAGAAACATACGATTGCTGAAACCAAAGAGGTTATCCTACATCTACTTTTAAGCCATACTATCTGTGATGAGTGCATGGAGGTCGAGTGTGATGAGTGTCACAAATGTGGTAAACGGACAAACGTTTTTAAAACGATCGCACACGACAGTCCCGTGAAACTCTTTGTGCCCTATATTGTCAAGTTAGTGGACAAGTTAAAAAAAATGACTGTGTATATTCTTGCCCATAACGGGGCAAAATTTGACACACAGTTCCTTTATAAGGAGCTGCTTGAGCACAAGTCATCTGAGATACTTACAGGTGATCTCTTGTAAAGAGGAAACAAACTTATACAGATGCAAATAAGAGGTAATGTACAGTTTAAAGACACTTTATTATTCACACCTTGTAAATTAGCAAAGCTACCCAAGTTAATGGGCGTAACCGCCGAAATTTAAAAAAATATTTCCCTTACACATTCCTCACTAGCGAAACTTTAAATTGCTAAGAACTACCTCCACCCGAACATTACTTTAACTATGAATGCATGAGTACAGGTGAATGTGAAGATTTTGACCGCTACTACAACAGTTTTAATGAATCTAATCCTTACAATATAGCTGATGAATGTAAGCGTTATTGCCTGAATGATGTGCGCGTGCTTAGAGTATGTTTCCAGCCCTTTAGAAGGATGTACATAGACCGTTTCAAATGCGATCCGTTACAAGTCGCAACCACCATCGCCTCATTGTGCTTTACGGTGTTCAAGAACAATTTCATGCCTAAAGACACCTTAGCCGTCATTCACAGAAACAATCCCGCAGTTATGGGCACAAGGCTATTTACTGGCTCATACACATACAGCAAGAGACAGGTATATACATAAAGCATGCCCACAACACGGGGGAAGTACCCATGAAGGTTAATGGTCGTGTTTTTTGGGTCGATGGTCTAAGCGAAAACCGTGCCACTATTAAGAAGACTGTGTACTCCTTTAACGGTTGCTGGTGGCACGGATGCCCCCGTCCTGAGTGTGGAATCGTAGGAGATATCCACATTAGATCTCCTGCCGACAGTGTTGCATGGACCGCACCCGCGATCAGCTTATAGGCGCCCAGTTCACTCACAAGGTCTTGTGGAAGCATGAGTATGGTGCACGGATGGAAACAGATGGACAGTACCGTGAAGAAATAAACATGATCAAGCGGTCAATGGTGCTGGATCCTCTCAAATGCGGTGATAGTTTGTTCGGAGGGCGTACAAATCCCTTCAAACTATACTTTCCGCCTACGGAGGGCTTGAAGCTCCATTACTACGACTTCTGTTCTTTATACCCCTACGTGATGAAGAACAATCCGTACCCCGTAGGTGCACCTGAAAAATTGGTGGGACCTGACCTGCCCACCATCAAGGTGTTCTCAAGAAATTTGAACGGGTACTATTTCAGTCTTTCTTTCGTAGATGTGCTCTCCCCTCGCGATTTATGGATGCCGATCTTACCCGTCGTTATAGACCACAAGCTCATGTTTCTCCTGTGTGTGAAGTGCGCATAGGAGAACAATGGGGCTTGTAATCACACAACCAACCAACGTAAGATCAGAGGCGTATATACAACCCCTGAGTTGTCCCTAGCCGTTCGCCATGGCTACAGAATATTGAAGATATATGAGGTGTGGAGGTTTCAGAAACTACCCAATCTTTTCACGCCATATACAGGGTGTCCCATAAGTCCGGCATCATAGGAAAAATAATTAAAAAAGGCAAAACAAAAGCTTTTATTTACAGAACGTGCTCAATATGTCCACAATTTGTTTTCACTACACAAATTCAGACGTGATACCCAGTCAGCAAGCACACAGTGAATGATGTCAGGAGTAATGGTGCTACATGCCCCAATAATACGCTGCCGCAGATGTTTAACACTCCTAATTTTCTCCGTATACTAGCGCTTTGAAGTGGCCCCAGAGATAAAAATCTAGTGGCGTGAGATCCGGGCTTCTAGCTGGCCATTCCACAGTCCCTCGACGTCCTATCCAATGTCCAGGGAATTGTTGGTACAGGTATTCCCTTGGGTGCTGTAATGTGCAGGAGCGCCGTCTTGCTGGAACCATGTTGGGAAATTTCCTTCTTCGTTCAAGACACTGGGAAATGCTTCTTCCTTGAGCATACGTAGGTAGGTGCCTCCAGTGACTGTTCATCGAAAAAAGGGGGCCTATGATGCGATCCTTCCAAATGCCACACCATACCATCACCCGAGATGCACCTTGTTCCTTTGAAGAGGTATACCAGTGAGGGTTTGTTTTGAGACCAGTAGCGGGTGTTCTGTCGATTTACCTCACCATTTCCATAAAAAACAGCCTCGTCACTGAACAGAATGGTGGCCGGGAAATTGGCATCCCGAGCATAAGAAAAATATGAATTATGGTTTGTAGAAATAGAAAAATATGAATTTCTCCTATGATGCCGGACTTATGGGACACCCTGTATAAACACCTTTTTGAAGGATAAGGTAGAGGCGTCAGGGTATCCGCGAGGAGTTGATACCGACGATGAAAAATCGGCGTATCTTCAACGTTACCGTGACCATGAACGAACACAGCTTGACCGTTCACAAATTGTAAAGAACCCAGGCAAGTGCTTTAGTGCAAAGTTGTGTCTAAACAGCCTTTGGGGAAAATTCGCACAGAATACAGGCAAGGGGAACGTTCATTTGGCACAGAGTTATAGTGAAGTCTGGGATTATACCAACGCTCCCGATAAAGAGGTCATAGAGATCATGAATGTAGGTAATACTTACATAATGTTATAATGTTTCAGACCAACAAAGACCCTAGGATCCACTCATGGATCGTGCGTTACATCGTGCGTTACATCGTGCGTTACAAACATACCTGTAGCCAGCTTCACAACGGCCTATGCACGCTTCATACTTTGGGGTCTATTGCATTCTCTTGGGCGGAGGGTTCTGTACGCCGATACAGATAGTGTGATATTCACAGCGAGGGAGGGCGAATACATGCCGCCTATTGGTGAATTCTTCTGAAAGTTGACTGATGAGATCAAGACTGAGTATGGAGACATCGCATACGCTGACTCCTTTGTATCAACAGGGCCAAAAACTTATGGGGTGGGTACGGGTGAAGGTGGGGGAGGATATGAAATATATCGTGAAAGCTAAGGGTATCACGCTCAACCAGGCGAATCGGCGGGTCGTTAACTTTGAATCGTTGAAGGATCTAGTGTGCTTGGAAGATGAGGGCGACCAGCCGCTCCAACTGACTGTGGGGACCCACAATTTTCGGGTGCAGAAGCTGAGGGGCGTGAAGGAACTTAGGGGTACGAAGGTATGCCGTAACACCTATAGGAAACGTTACCAGGTGCCTGATACCTATGTTACCGTACCCTTTGGATACCATAATCCTTGATTGTTTTATATATATATATATGTACTTGTTAACGATATGTTTATTTTATTTATTACATGTATTTGTAAATACATATCTTGAATAATTCGATGATACATTTATAAAATAAATCGTGTTTCAGTTAGTGTTTCGCTTTCTCCTTTGTGTGTGTGTGGTGTGTGTGTGCGCGCGCGCGTATGTACAGGAGAAAGTTCTAAGCTCCGCTTCATGTATGATCGATCAATGGTCACGTGACTCCTGCTACTACTACATATCTCTACCCTGCGTGATCAGTTGACCGCTGCAAGCCCTGGATCTCAGACGTGCATTTGAAGAAATCCCACGTAGACGAAAAATAGTAATGGCTACCTTTAATATTGCGTGTTCGACGTTTATGAAGTGGTATTCGGCAAAGTGTGGAGATCTGGTGAATACTCAAAGACTCCCTATTCCACTCTCCTTTGATACTTTTAAGGTTACATTGAACCGTGGTACAAATACTCTACGGCTATTCTGGCGAGAGCATCGCAGAATTTCGTGGTACAAGCGCTGTATTGAACTATGTTGTAGGACTAAACTTTATAAAAGCTTACATATACCGTGAAGTGGAAGAAACAACACGTGCAGAAGAGAAGCAACGGTTCTGGTTAGTGAGTCTTGTTGATGAGTGGTGTGACAAGCGGTATTATGTCATGTTGTATCATACCGAGTACTCATACCCTGCGGCTGAGAATGTAAATCTTGTCATAATGGAGAATCTGAAGTATTTTTACCACTACATTAATATATATCATGACGAGGTTGTGGCTAAAGGCCTGCGTAAGTTTTTAATAGAATTTAGAGATGAGTATTGTCTGCTAAGCAAAAATGAAAAATATGGGCATATGTTTCTCTCAAATCGTGCGCCGGAGTGTGAATAAAATGTGTTTAGTTCGTGAAAATCCCCCTGAACGAAAATGTCTGGTGCGCATTCTGGGGTGTGGGAGTGATAAAACATTAAAACCGGTATTGCTTCATGTGTCGGAAAATTTCTCAAAACATCTACCCAGTATAATAGGATACAAGTATTCATATGAATCTCTCTCGTTGGAACAACGCCGTACACGACTCATCGTCGCGCCGATCCGCCCATCTGTGGCTCAGAGTCATCTCAGAGCTTGAATACGATGGAGCTTCCTTTGAGCAGCATTCTCAATGCCGTGTACGATGTGTCCGTGACGAAGTCATTGCACGTATTCAGGCGTAAAACCGGTGCCATTAACTATGTACTGGAAACGACTTGTAGACAAACAAACTCTGGTAAACGGAATGTTGTTTATTTAAGTGTTGAGGAGATGAATAGAGTCTTCGTGGTAGTTGAGAAGTGGAGTGAGAATCGCTATAAAATACCTGCAGGTGTAGGTACAAGAAGAGAACAGATTAGTGATGCCCCCTCATATGCCATTGTTTCTACGTTGTGTATAAATAACGATCAGCCATGCACTGATATACGAGTGATGTGGAAGAATGCTTCTGATGATAATGTTTTTGTCCCTAGGCGAAACCGTTTCATCCTCGACAGAATGTTTGAAATCGTCGGTTTCCGCAGGCTGAAGCCTATATTAGACGCGCGTGTTACTGATATGCTTTATTTTGATACGGTTCTTGAATACGCATACACTGCTCCGCTGGATGGGTTTACCGAGTGTAGGACTGAACAAAGCGAGAATGGTCTAGCGCTGGATGCTTATTTAAAAGTTTTAGACTTCGAACTATCATGAACTTTGGTACAAAGGACTTGAGCGGTACAGGGCTGAGCTCACCTACACCGTTCACCCTGAAGAACTATTTCTTTATATAATGAGCAGCTGTCGTTACGACTTAGAAGATTATTTCAACTGCCGCTGTGCATTGTGAAGATGAGTTCACGATTGAAAAGCTCGGGTTGGTAAAAATAAACCCCCGATTGGAAAGGAGTGTTTATAAACTTGAATTTAATAATGATGTTGTGGCTAACGATGACCTCTTTGTACGTGCTTTTGATTGTATTCTGTACGTGTTTAAAGATAACTTACTAACCGAATGTAAAGTGGGTAAAAAAATAGTATTAAACGAAATGAAGGCCCTTTACATCGAGTATAGGCATCCCTATAACTTGAGTGGTGAAATAATGTTAAATCGTATTTATTGCATAGTGCAAAGCAACAATGCTGTAACTGTAGACTCAATCACGTGCGAGTTTAGTGTTTTAGTTAAGCGCAGTAGAACATAAAGTGTATGTATTTTGAGGTTTTTGCAGTATATTTATTTTCTATATATTTAATTGAGGGGTCTCGCGTCTTAAGGTACCTAAGCGCCAAAATTAAAATTCGCCAGAAATCGCCTCCAAAGTTCAGCAATATTCTGGCAATAGTATCTGTTATTAATTGAGCTAGAACGTTCATTTTTGGCTAAATTAGAGTTCTAAGTATGCTAATGAAGATGTTGATGAGTTTTTGGAATAGATTTTCATATTTTATATTTTAATATATATATTTTAATTTTTTAATTTTCTTATTATGCCGAACTTTGGGTGCGATTTCTGGCACAGAATGATTCCATTGATTTTTCATCACTATCACTAGCACGGTGAGACATTGCTGCACACGTTGATAATAGAAGCCGGGTGAATAGAATAATCCACGCAATATTCAGCAATTTGAGCACGAACACAGGACGCCTGCTAACAGCAACGCGAGTCTTAAGGTACTGGCTGGATGTTTGTGTCGTGTCCCTCTCGGCGCGTGGAGCGGGTGGCCAATCAGAAAGCAGAGCGGCGTGGCTGCCATGTTTTCATTGGCTCGCGCTCCTCTTGCTGTTCCCGCCACCCAGAGACCGAGCGTCCCACCCCCATCCCATCACGGGATATTGGGGCCTTAAGACGCGCATCACATCTGGGCGGCAGAGCCCAGCTGGCGATAGAGGTGAAAAAATAGTTCGCTTCATAAGGTTTTCAACCATACTTCTAGTGTCGTAAGGTCATTATAACCCAAACCACGCGATAGAGGAAGGGTGAAAATAGTGATATCCATCAAATACGTTTTCGCCTGTGGTGGCGCTTAGGTACCTTAAGACGCGCGACCCCTCAATTATTTAATATAAATATACATATAGATTTCTCCTGTACTATTATTTTGATGATTATATTCCATCGTTTAAATCTGTGTATTTCGTATATTATTATTTTTTATTTTTTTATTATATATATTCTTCGTACAACTTGTGTATTTCTTATACTATTATTGTTTTTTATTGTATATATATATATTCTTCGCTCAACTTGTGTATTTCTTATACTGTTATTAATTTTTATTGCATATATTCCTCGTTTAAACTGTGTATAGAATGAACTAATTTGATTGTGTATTTATTTTCGTTATATTTCCTGAAATTATTTCCAATAATTCGTCTAAATCAGCATTTCTTAACCTGGGGGAAATTTCCTCCAGAGGGGAAATTTCAGGAATCCAGGGGGGAAATTTATTTTGGAGGGAACTTAAACTAAAAATGTCTAAAAATTCCAACTAACACAAAAGTAAAACAAAATTATGAGCAACAGCACCAAGGCGTAAGCAAACATCTTTATTCACCGGTAACGTTTCGAGTCGAACTCTAACCCATCATCAGACATTAATTATTCTACATCTGAAAGCTCAGAAAACATAATGAGTAATAAACTGAAAATATAACAATAGGAAAATTAAGTATTGGAAAGAAATAAAACCAGTACAAAAACAAAAGATGAATAATGCTACGCCTTGGAAACTGTGTTGTTGGTGTTATTATTATTATTTGGTTTAGTTTTACGGCAGAATTTTGTTTGGTGATCATATAATTAGTGTGCATTATAAGTCTGCTAATGTCATTAAATTTTGTCTTCGAGGCTACTTTTTTCTGTATCCTAACGGAGGGGGAAATCGGGTTGGGCGAACTGGTCGAAAGGGGAAATGACACGAAAAAGGTTAAGAACCGCTGGTCTAAATAAACAGAATGATGTAATGGTGTTTTATTTAATCCTTTTGGTTGTATATATAAACGATATTATTTAATTAAAAAAAAAAAAATATATATATACACACACACACACACACACATATGCTCGTATATGTATACCAAATGGCAGGTTATGCTTTCTAAACCGACTGGCTGCTTAAGACTTCTAAGCCAACTGTCAAGAATATATGCTTTAATTAAATAAATAGTGCAATCTGGCAACTCAAAATAATAATAATGTGCACCTGAACAAGCCATTTACGCCTTCTAAACCAGATTAAGCCTTCTAAGCCAACTGGCCGATTAGGACCTTCTAAGCCAAGTGCAAAGACCAAGAGCTTTATTATGCGTCTGGCGGAGCCCGGCGAAGGGTGGTCTCTCTCTCTCCCCTATCTCTCTTAGGTTAGGTTGATTCCCCCCAGCTTGTGGCGGCTGGGGAGATTCCACCTTGCTTCTTTTTTTTCTTTTTTTTTTGTGGCGCCATGGGGTGGGGGTGGGGGTAGCAACAAAAAGGGGGATCTTGCAACAAGGGGAAAGGGGAGGGGTCTTGCAACAAAAAGGGGGGGGGGGGTGTCTTGCACCGTTGACCAACATTTGCAACATTGCAATTGCGCTCTCCCTTTTGCGTCCATACTACTAGAATGGACCGTACACTTTCTCAATGCTAAGAGCACAAAACACGTTAATTTTAGGTCTATCTCTGACGTGTTCAATATTACAAATAAAAGTTCCCTGAAATATTCTTCATTTGTATATCTTGCTTTTCGCTGTAGTTTTGTTAGTTTTCTTCATAATAAATGTTTAAAATCGGGAAAATCACTTGTAATCACCTGGTACACGTAGATAATGCACGAACGTGTGTGTATATATATATATATATATATATATATATATATATATATATATATATATATGGACTGCGGACCAGACCAAATTTACACAGTTAACACGTTCGCGGCAATAACGAACCCACTGTGGGTATAAAATATAAAATGATGGAATCGTGATTCATTTAAGAATACCACAGGTTTCCGAACTACATTGCTTCCTCATCATTTCCTGTGTCCCATCCTCTTCGGCGTCGTTTATTTCTCCCAGGGAATAACGATTTTCGACGAATGACACGTATGACGGAGTTTGAGCTAGAGTTGGAAACGGGTCAGCGGGTCACGGGTCTGCGAGTCACATGAGAATGAATTCAAGACGGATCGATGTGGGTTACGGGTCATGAGGTTGACCCGCCTGACCCGGGAGCGGGCTAATGCTGTGATTAGGTGGGATACAAATTTCTAGTCCATTTTTAAAAATTCGCCTGTTTTTGTGTGTCGACAGCTTGTAGTTATAGTTACAGTTTCTGATGGCTTACCGGTATAGCTGACCGGTATGAGTCAGGTTGTATTTTCGTATCAAAATAAAGATTTTGTATTTTGAAACAAAGTTTACTTTATGATGTAATTTGAAAAACGTTTTATTCAAGGTAGTGTTTAGGTCAGTAGGTGTGCCAGGTCAGTGGGTCGCTGGTCAAGTGGGTCACGGGTCAGGTACTGGACGGGTCACACGGGTCGCGGGTGAAAGTTGGTGACCCGTTTCCAACTCTGGACTGAGCTATCGTCGAACTGTACATAGGCTCAATCCTAATGCATTTCCTGATATCACTAATGGGGTACTGACGGTTCGTTCAGTAGATGTGCCGAGGGGGGATTGGGGATGGAGGCACACTCCATTCGCGATGTAATGACTTACTTGTGGTTTGTCTGACCGCCTTTTTTGCAGGAGTTGCATCCTCCGTATTGTATATTGACACTTATATGAACAAAAATTGCTCACAGTACTCTGTAACATTACTTACATTCTGATTGATGACCTCAAGGAAACGGCGAAATATTGTGCGAACCACGTGTTTTTAGCGCATCGTCGTTTAGACGTTTAAGCGTATCATTGGAGAACATTTGGTCATATATATATATATATATATATATATATATATATATATATATATATAAAGTATTTATTTTTTCAGAGTGCAAAATAAAAAAATATGGACAAAATTTTAAAGTGAAACCAAAGTTTTAAGTGAGTTAAAAGACGTTATTGAGCATTACATCAATTCATTGCGTGCAAATTCTTGCAACTTTTGAGCGCAAAATTTAAACTTTTCACTTATTAAATCGAATGCGAAAAAAGTCCTGTAATTCATTTAGGAGAAGACTGAACGTTCTCTGAGTCTTCCTTATAAGTATACACGAGAAAAGTTGCTTGAATTAAGACTACATTGTTTTGGTATTATGAACTCTTTTTCTTGGGGTATTATTGTAATTCATTGTGTATATAAATTAAGGAGTTCTGGCATCGTTCCTACTCCCTTTTCTGAGGATATGTGACCAAATAAGACTAAACATTAATTGCTAAAGCACACACACACACACACACACACACACACGCACACACACACAGAGGTGAAGTATAGATTGTGAAACAACGAAAAGTTAAAAGATAATATATATATATATATAATATATATATATATATATATATATTTGTTACCGATTACTCGGTATCGGCATCGGCCAAATTTAGGCAATTCTCTCACCGATTCCTTGAAATTTTAACATTTTCATTACAAGATAAAATCCATATTTATAGAAAATTCGGATCACGTGAAGATCAGGGCCCCCAGCCTTCTTTAGTTAGCCTTATAAGGCTAACAAACGAAAATATCACGACTTAACCTAACCACTCGTCAAGGGCGTACAGTTGACCTAACGATTGGTTAGGTTAAGTCGTGATATTTTTGTTAGTTAGCCTTATAAGGCTAACTAACGAAGGCTGGGGGCCCTGATCTTCAGGTGATCCTGAAATTTTAATGAAAAATTTTGTTGTTGTTGACATTGTTGAAGAAAGAAAATACGTTCAACATAAGAAAAACCAATTACTTTAAATATTGGTATTCAATATATGAAGCTAAATTAAAATTATTTTATAATTTTACTGAGTAATAAAACTTTTTAACATTATTTTAGCTACGTTACATCAGTAACAAATTCTGGTGTATATTGTAGAGTGAGCTAAGGAAAAGCATTTAAACAAATTTGAAATGTAAAAATATGAAAATTGAAAGTTTTCACATTAGATTAGTAAAATTTATGAAGGGAATTGATTTTTTAAAATATAGGCAAAGAACTGGCATCGGCTAAATTTTGAAACTGGTACATCACTAATATATATATATATATAGAACATTTCAATAATCGTAGATTGATTTTATACGAAAACTGAAGTGAAACATTCAGCGAAGAGAAGGGTTCGTCTCTGCGTCGCATAGCAACGTCCCAGAGTACATCTTATTGCCATAATAATAATCATTGAGGACCAGAAACTGGCACAGCCCTCAGCCAACTAGTTCTAATTCCTATATTATTATGAAAGCATAATTATATATTAAAGTTTTTACATTACAAATTTCTAGTCCTCAACATAAGTGCCATCTTTCTCGATACATCGTTCAGTCCGATTTTGCAAAGACCCAAAAACATTCTCCAGTTGCTGCTGAGTGATTTCATGAATTGCATTTGTGATCCTGGCCATAAGTTCATCCGAAGAATATGGTTTTGATGAATAAACAACACTTTTAACATGGCCCCATAAAAGGTAGTCCAATGGGGAAGGTTCAGGTGAATGAGGTGGCCAAACAATTGGCCCACCTCTACCGATCCACTTGGCTGGGAAGACTTCACTCAAAAACTGTCGCATATTCAAAGTATAGTGGCAGGGAGTTCCGTTCTACTGAAAGAAGATACTATAACTATATGAACGATTTAATTGTCTTAGTTCAGGGATAAAGAAATTCTGCAACATTGCAAAGTGACGTTCACCACTGACTGTTGGTTCTTAAAAAAAGAAAGGACCGGTGATACATGACTTTCTGAGAGCGTACCAGACATTGAATGTTGATGAGTCTCTTTAATGTTGCCAAACTTTGTGAGGTTTCGCTTTGCCCAAATGCGGCAGTTGTGGCGGTTGACTTTGCCACTAATGTGGAATGTTGCCTCATCATAAAATGTCATTCTTGATTGGAATTGTTTACAGAAATTTAACCTTGCATGGTAGTCATCTTCCGGTAACATTTGAGTCAACTAAATCTTGTACGCATGTTCATGCAATTTCACTTTAAGAATGTTGCGCACTGTTGAGTGCAAGATCTTTAGTTCATGGGATGCACTTCTCAACTATTCTCCTAGATTCCTCTCAAATGCTTCTTTGATGACGGCCAGAGTCTCCCCAATTGATTTAAGGTTTTCCGGATCGAGGTTTGTCATTCACTGACCCAGTTTCTTCAACCTTTTTCACCTAATTGCTGAGTTCCTATTTAGTGCATCTTTCTGGTAATAAGCAGTGATCTTTCTTCTCGCAGCTGTTATGGACTTCAGTTCTGCTAGCCATAAAACACAGTTAATCCTTAATTCTGTTGTTGCCATTTTCAATCAGTTTCATATAACCTGAAATAAAAAAGAAAATGTTAAATAATTATGCTTTCATATATCTTTTACAATTTGTTGCTATTATGTGTAGGCCTTACAGCAACAGTTATTATATATATATATATATATATATATATTATATATATGTGTGTGTGTGTGTGTGTGTGTGTGTGTTTTGTAAGGATCTTATCACTAGAGCGCGCTGTCAGTGCAATTTATTGGTCCTTCGATATACCTGCACTCATTACCTCCAAATGGAAAATGAAGAAGAGAAAAACGAAGATTTCGAAAATGAAGGAACACTTCATTGGAAATTTATTGGAAGAAAATTATGGCGAGAAAAATTTAACGGAATTTTTCTCCGAATTTTAATAAATATTTATGTTATGACATCAAATTTTATAAAAAAGAAACGAAATCAAAGATATATATTTTTTAATAAAATATATATATATATATATAATCCGATAGGAAGTTTTAGGTATTGCGAATTCACACACACATATATACATATACAGTATATATGAAGAAATAATTTTTATAAATAACCAAGTTATAGTTAATAAGCATTAATTAAATCTGTAAAAAAATTTTTTAATTTATTCTGAAGAATCTTTAAACTTCATAAAAGAGAATATTGTTTTTGGAGACAATTTTTCACTTGGAAGCTTCGAAGGCGAAGAGTGGAGAAACTCTTTTTATTATCTTATTCCATTAGAAATGAAGTTGAGGGACACTTTATTGTGAGGTTCGAAAGGGAAAAGTAAAAAAGTGTGGTTATTGCATTTATAGATTTTAGTAGTAGTATGTGCGAAAAATGGTGCCAGACCTCCCCCCCCCCCCCAAAAATCAGAAATTTGTAATCTAGTCTAACTTAAACTAACCTAACAAGATTTAGATCTTTACAGTACAGTGATTCGGCTATGCACCATCGGGAGTCCAACCCCCAACCTCAATCCTAACCTACAAACTATCCCTGAATATGTAGAGTACAGTAACCTAACCTCACCTAATATGGGGTGTAGTAGAGTATAGTGACAACCTCACCTAACCTAATGTAACCTATTACTCATGCATCATTCTTCTCCTGATATATATATATATATATATATATATATATACAGGGGCAGACTGAGCGGTCGGGCAATTGGGCAATGGGCGTGGACCGAGAGCCCGAACCATTAGGGGGCCCGGCGGCCCCGCCCTGCAGTCATCATAAAACTGAGAGTGTTCTCAATTGGGTCAAGTGTCTAATCGAATTGTAATATGAAAAAAATCGGATTTCAAGGGGCCCAGGACCTCATTATGCTCGAGGGCCCAGGTTGCTGTCAGTCCGCCCCTGTGTATATATATATATATATATATTAAGGTGGTCCAAAAGTGTGAAAGATAGAATTCCAATTATGGCTGTAGCTGCCCTTGTTAGGTATCGCCCAAAGAATATTATGCCAAATTTGAACTCATTTGGGTAATATTTAGGGGTCGCGCCAAAAGTTGACTTTTTGTATATTGGAATGTAAAAACGGAAAATCTCCCAAATTCTTGTAAAGGCCATATACTGTACAAAGAAAAGGAAAGTAGTCACGATAAATTTTATTATACCGGGCATAACAAACGACTAAATACATGACATTTCAATGCCATTCCTCTAGGTTTAAATCTTGAGGCCCGATTTCAGAGGTGCTGGCATGGACTTCCGGTGGAGGTCGACTGCACGGAGGAGGAATTGTTTTTGTTCCTGTTCCTGTGATCGTAGAGTTGTACTTCTGAATCAGTGCAACTCCTTGCTCCGCATAGTCGTTCACGACCTTCATTCCTGATGCCCGCTCCTTTAGCTCCTGGTACGCAGGGTCGGCCGACCACTACCCCGAGCGCTTGGCCAGGAACACCTCCGCCTTTTCCTTCTCGTTAATGGCCAGGACGTCAAAGATGTTCTTAGTTCGTTGGGTAAACAGGGCCTCGATAGCGGTGTCTGGCTTGAATCCCTTGCCTTCCAGTCTTTTTCAGCTCTTCGTCTTCGCTGGCTGCTTCATGTTTTTTGTCATCTTAGCCTTCACCCCGTCATCCAAGTGGGAGTCGAAGAGGGAGAGTCCGACCAACTCTTCAGCCAAGTACCAGAAATAGCGGTACATAGCCTTCAGCGACGGTCAGAGTAAGCTGCCAAGGCGGAGATCAGGTAGAGGTCGTTGGCAGGTGCCCTCGCCGCCAGGGGAGCCTCGCGCCAAAACTTGCAGTAGAGTAGAGCAACGAAGAGGCAGAGGTCCATGTGATGCCCTTTTCTTCCATGGCGGTCAGGTGACCTGCTCCCTGAAAAGGAGCCACCCCACACATGAGAAGCGTACTCTATACAGGGGCGGACAAGACCCCTGTACAGAGAGAGCAACTGAACGGGAGTGAAGAAACTGCGGAGGCGGTACAGCACACTTAACCTCTTAGAAGCTGTTTTGGAGAGAGATTATATGTGACCTTTCCAGGAAAGATCACGAGAAAAGGAAACGCCAGGAATGTTAAGAGAAGAGGAAGGATTGAGTTGTGTATTGTTGAAGGTAAGGGGATAGTCGTGTGGAAGATTGGGACGAGTAAACAGATGGAGGAATTGAATTTTAAGGCATTGAAAGCCACAATGTTTTCTCTGCCCCGATCAGAGCTCAGGTGTACCATAGCCGTCTCATGCGAAGCATGGGACCGTTGAGAGGGACGCTTTGCGAAGTGGGTGAGGAAGTGAAGATTGGAATCAGCATAGGAGTGGATAGGAGAAGAACAGTGGCAATCTACAACCGCAGCTATAAATCAGCCAGAAAGGAAATTAGAGAGAAAAACATGGATAGAAAGATAGAAACCGAAGTAGGGAGTTTGGAAATTAAAGATTTGTGCCAGACTCTATCAAAAGCTTTCGATATGTCTACCGCAAGAGTAAAAGTTTCACCGAAATCCCGAAAGGAGGATGGCCAAGAGTCAGAGAGATATGCAGGATCAGCTGTAGAGCGTCTCTTACGGAATCCATACTGACGATCTGGAAAAAGATTGTGAGAAGAGAGGTGTTTAAGAATCTTCTTATTAAGGATAACTTCAAAAACTTTAGGGAGGCAAGAAATCAAAGCAATTGAACGATAGTTAGAAGGTTGTAAGCGGTCGCCCTTCTTTGAGACATGCTGAATCCAAGCGAACTTCCAACAGGAAAGAAAAGTACCAGATGAAAGACAAAGACGAAAGAGTTTGCCTATTCAGGGTGTCAGCACAGAAGCACAGTTCTTAAGAACAACAGGGGGAACACCATCAGGACCGTACGCCTTCCTAGAGTTGAGCCCAGATGAGGCAGAAAAAACCTCTGGAAGAGATTCTAATTTCAGAATTAATAAAATCAGAGGGAGGAGATGGAGAAAGAACACCGGAATCGTCCATGATTGAATTGGAGGGGAAAGTTTGAGCGAAAAGTTCAGCTTTATCAGGAGAAGAGACGGTAAGTGAGACGTCGGAATGGGAAAGAGGAGGGAAAGAAGGAGAAGTAAAACTGTTGGAGAGGTTCTTAGCTGGATGCCAGAAAGAGCGAGGAGAATTAGAAATGGATAGGTTTCACGTTTTTGTGATATGAATGAATTTTTACCGAGTCGAAGAACAAATTTTGCACGATTCCGTGCAGAAATATAAGCTCAGTGAGAGTCGGGAATTGGATGGCGACGGTAGCTTCTGAAAGCACCCCTCTGTTGCGGATAGCATTAGAACAAGTAAAGTTAAACCAAATTTGTTTGGTTTTTTTGGTATTAGTAGTTGGAATAGAATATGGAATGTACGCCTCCATGCCCTAGAGAATCACCTTCGTGATGCGTTCAGCACACTCGCAAGGGCTCCAGCCACAGAAGCAGTAATCATACCATGGGAAATCAGAGGAGTACTGCCCAAGGGCCCCCTAATCAGCGGCCTTGGGAGGATCTAAAGGCCGAATTGGAGCAATAAAAAACAGGAAACAAATAAAAGATTGTGATCGGAGGAGGCCAACGGAGAAAAAAGTTTGACGCTCTAAGAAGTATGAGAGGTGAGAAATAAATCCAGAATGTTGGGTCTATCTCTAAGGCGATCGGGGATACGAGTAGGATGCTGTACAATCTGTTCTAGTTCATTCAGGATAGAAAAGTTGTAAGCTAGTTCACCAGGGGTGTTAGTAAAATGAGAGGAAAGCCAATGGTGGTGAACATTGAAATTTCCTAAAATGGAGATGTCAGCAAAAGGAGAGTGGGATAGAATGTATTCCATTTTGGAATAACCCCATCCCCCATCCCTCCATTACCCTCACCCCACACCCCTCTACATTTTTTAGCACATACTACTAATTTCTTTTGAAGTTTCCTAAGTCGTAAGGGCTTCGACGTCCTTGCTATATCGCAACACCGCTTGCCGTTAGAGCAGTGAAGTTGAGCGGTGTTGGATTTGAGTAGTAGTTTGATGGGCAACCGTCTTGTATATCTGGATGATCTAGCGCCCCTTGGTTGGGATTCCACGTAAAGTTGTAAGTTCAATCACGTGAACATTGCCGTCAAGAAAGAAGTTAACTAACCACAAACAACCTTTCGTAAGATGGGCGGCCGGTAGCTCAGTCGTTACGGTGGCGGACTCAGAGTGGTGTGGCGGTGGTTCGCTCCTGGCCGCTGGCATCAGCTGGAGTTGAGTTGCCCGCTTACTCCGTTTCTGGTCTACCTCGGGTGACTCACCCCATCGTTCATGAGAAATTAATTTCTTGGATGTTAACTTTATAAATTGTAATTTTAATCTTATTTTTATATTTCGTTCCAATCTCGTGAGTCCATTATGTAATTGACTCTTATTAAATTTGAGTGTCGAAAGGGTCTTATTAACTCACCGAGTTCAAAATTCAAAAAACTTTATTTTGGTAAAAGAATACAATTTACATCAAGTTTTACAATATCTTCATCAGAGAAAAACAGTTTTTTCCTTGCCATAAAACTTAGATTTCGATGATCAAACATTAACATACTTAAAGTTGCCTCATCTAAATACGCCTTTAAAGACGGCCGCACGCAGGATCGTCTTGCGACTCATTACCGACGACTTGGGTAGTGACGACTCGAGTCGCGTGTGAGTTTATATTGACAGAATGGGGGCCCCACACATTGCGGCAACCGCGACGCGATTGCGTTGCGGTTGCTGTATGTGACCGGCCTTAAAGGTATGGAAGTTTTTAGACAGAATCGATGGGATTCAATTAATTTATTATAGAAAAGAAGTGAAATGGCTAATAATAATAATAATAATAAACAGAAGGTGAAAATGCACAGAAATAGCTGGAAATTATTTGACTATTTTACGCAACTGTACACGTCTCTAATGATTGAATGAAACAGTATTATTTTTAAATAAAGTGATATTTTGTACAATATAGGCTCTACTTCGTAGAAAATAAATGAAGTTTAATGAAAAAAAATAGACAAATTGTGATAATAAATGCGTTTAGTGAAAAACCAGATAGATCATAGTAAGTTGATCTTAGTGATAGTGATATGATATTTATGGAAACCATGTTTTTAAATAATTAATTGTAAAATAAGGACTTAATTAACTCTCGTAATAATAGCGGTAATGAAGTTTTACATCAGTTAGAGTTAATGAGGTACTTCATTAGTGATACGCGAAATACAATTAATGATGAAACCCGTCTGATATTTACGAGAATTATATTTCATACTTCTGTTCCTTTGATAGAGACTGCATTTCCTGCAGTTTCCATTGTATTATAATATGGTTCGTTTATAAAATCTCGGAGAGTTTAGTTTTATAATGATACGTATTTGATGCGGGGTGATTGCTCTTTCAATGTTCATTGTTATTGATAAGTAGCTTTGTACATATTTACAGCAAAGCTGAATTTGCATAAGTTACTTGGTTTTAAAATATTTGACTTTCTAAACGCTTGGGAAGTGTGACTTTGTCCGTTATCATTATTTGAGAAGGTTCGCGAGCATTTTTACTGAATGACTTGGAAATAATGTTTTATATATTCATTTTAGCTGCCCCATGAAGGAATAATACAGGGTAAAGGGTGCATTTTGAGGCATAGTCTTTTTTTAGTTTGAATAATATGAAGAGAAATCATGATATTTTGGATTTACAGTAATATGTTGTATGTCACTTGAAATTTTTTTTTTTTTTTTGTCTAAATTAGTGTCGAACGCTAACTTCATTCACCTTTTCAAAAGTTGTATTCCCAATTTTTCTTTGATAATTTTTATGTATATGTTTTGTGGTAATAATCATATAAAATGAGTTTGTCAAATCCAATAAAAGTTTATTAGCACACATCCACTCGTACAGAAGCTCTAATTGCCTGTTCGTTTCATTTATCAGAAACTCTAAATTATGATGGGAAGAAATAAATGTGGTATCATCCGCATATTGTACGCAGTTTAGTGTGGTTGAAAAATGAAAATCATTGACGTGAATTAAAATAATAATGACCCAAGAATAGGTCCTTGTGGGACCCACTTTTAGCACCACCTTCTCCGATGAATTATCTTTTTACTGATGACGATTTGTCGGATACAGTTTGAACCAATAAGAATATTTCCTTTTATTTCGTATATTTGCGCTTTACGCAATGATATTTCGCGCAAAACTGTATCAAATGCTTTTGACAAATCGAGGAAAACCAAGACACTGTTTTTTGCTGTTTAAGTTGTGATAGAAATTTTCTAATAGCATGCTTTATGGAGTCTTCTTTTGTATGCTCATTTCTAAATCCAAATTGGATTTAGTTTCAATATCGTATTTGATTAAGAATTTAGTAAGTTCATAGCATACGATTTCTCAAATATTTTACTTAAAGTTGTCAATAGAGAAATGGGGCGGTAATAAGATGGAGTGTTAGGGTTACCTAACTTAAATATAGAGCATACTCTGGCTTCCTTTACAGTAGATAGTCAGGGAATATACTGTACCTAGAGTTGCTGATTTGTTCATTAGTTTAGTGAGTGAGATTACAGTTTTTTCATCCGATAATAATTTATACATTTTTACTGGGATTGCGTTGATATCAGAATCTTCATTTTTCAGATTTTTATTGCTAAAGGGATGTCGTTTGGTAGGATTGGATCAAAGAAAAATGAGCTTGGAGTGGATTGTGGCATGTATTGTTTGTAGTGAGTGTCGGTATTTGGAATCGAGACTGTTGTATTGGAGCCGATATTGGCAAAGAAATTGTTTAATAAATTGGCTACATCTTTAGGGTCACTGTAAGAATTTCTGTCTCGTGTGCGGGAAGTCAGTGATTTGTTTTTTTCTTTTTTGTGTGTTGATTAAATCCTTAGAGTGTTCCAGAGCCGTTTGACATTGGATTTTTGTTCGTTAATTTTTTTTAACAATAGTAATCCTATTTCGCTCTTGTAATAACTGTATTAAGTCTGTTGCAATAATTTTTATTTGTCTGTTCAATGAATAATGTCCATTTTCCATTTGAAAAAAGTATGTTTACGTTTAATATTCACAATGAGTACTGCATGGGGTGATCCATTTGTTGTGATCCATTTAGTGATCCATTTAGTGATCCATTTAGTTTCAGATATTAGTTTTAATTGGACAGGAAACTGTTTAAGAAACAGGAAACAGAAAACTGTTTAAGAATGTTTAAGATTTTGTTCCGATGTCATGGTTATTTCCGGTTATCCCAGACCAGACCAGGGATTTTAATTTATTATTATAGATGTAAGATATGTGGTCAACTTTTATACTGTCTTGACCGTAAAAATGGGTGAGTGACAGTGAAATAGGCGTAACAAAATTCTTTATCGATTTTGTGGAATTAAAAGAAAATTATTTTGATAATTTTAAAAAAACCGTGACACCGCATTGATGACCAATATTCTTTCTTTGCGCTTCCAACACCAATTTAACACGATTTTTAAAGGAACGCAGGAGTCAACCAAATAATTTTGGCAATTTCGATGCTTTGCAAAGCCTCTTTGAGAATTCTGACCAACGTTTCTCTTGATTTTCTGTCTTTGCCTCTTCGAATACTGTACTCTTCAAAACTACAGAAAAATCACCCAAATCGGGTGAAGAATTTTGTTACACCCCTTACATTAGTCAAATGATCTGTTATATTTAATATAACTGTATCCGTGATGCAGTCAACTGGAGACCGTACACAGATTTGATATAACAGAGTCGAATTTCTAATGTCATTGTGAAGTACTGTTGGCTTTGTATTGACTAGTTTAAAGCCACTTGAAGTCATGATACTGTATAGAAATTTTGTGTTAGAATTTAAAATTTTCTCAGTGAAACCAATATTTAAGTCTCTTGCAACCAATATAAATGCTAATGCATGATTCAAGGTGAAACTTTTAACGACATTTGTAATAAAAGTGTGTACGTTACCGATTCATAGTCAGTGGATGCTAACTCCGAATGGTCTTACATTCGAGCAGTCACGTGAGATGATACTTGAGTAAAATATGATTGAAGATATAACCGGTTAAAGCTATGATTCTTAACCTTTTTTGTGGTTACCATCCACCAAAACCATCGATAGGTTTCCAAAGTTCACTTCAGGACCCCGTTTTCTTTTATACGTAAACCAGAATGGGGACTCATTGGGGAGTTTAAGATATACGAATGCATATATATATATATATATATATATATATATATATATATATATATATATATATATATATATATGGTGGCCCAAAAGGTACCTACCAAGTTTAAGCCTTCATTTCATCAAAACTATTCAGATCAGCATCTCAAGCCATTTATATGACAATGTGTTCGATGTGCTGTCCCTCCACTTTGACGATTTTTCGCAACCTCATCCCAAAATTCGATACCACGCTGTGGAGAACCTCTGTCGGAATGTCGACGATTTGACGTTCAAGCGATGATTTCAGCTCCTCCAAAGTCTTTGCGTTGCTCTGGTAAACTCTTACCTTTGAGGTATCCCCACAAAAAGAAGTCACACGGGTTGAGATCAGGCGAATAGGCAGGCCAATCATTGCCGCTTCCATAGTGCTTCCGATAGTCCAAACCAATGACATTCTCTTCAAAATAATATTAAACAAATGACGTGAGCAGTAGAGTGTGTCAGCAAATTTTCATCGAATTCTATTCATTCGTTTCGGAGAAAATGTAAGTTAATGTTGGTAGGTACCTTTTGGGCCACCCTATATATATATATATATATATATATATATATTTTTTTTTTTTTAAAGAAAATTCTAACAAGTCTTCCAAAATTTAAGAAAACGTTGGGAGAAAATAAGACACTCACCAATAGAGAACCACTGGATTCAAAGTCACTCGTTTGTTAACCCTAAACCACCTGTCTATCCCTGTTTTTATAAAAGTGTCGGGAAAGAAACATCACGAGTGTGTAATTGTGTAATGTCGTTCATACTATTTGTGAAAGAGCGAAATTTACCTTTCACACTATCGTAACTTTCTTCTTTTCAGAGTCAAGGAACAATGTCCCTCCAACCTTTTCCGAAATGAAGCCAATGATTCGGGTAAGGAAAGGGTCATCAGTTTCTCTCCTCTGTCCCGCTCACGGATTTCCCACTCCGAAAATCATGTAAGCCGATTTAAAATGCATGGATTGTCGTCGTGAAAATGTGAGAACGATATTATATATATATATATATATATATATATATATATATATAGTGTCTCAGAAGTCGCGCACCACAGATTCAGGTCATCCGCACCTACAAATATGATGTGTGACATCTGAAACATTCTCTCTCTATATATATATATATATTATATATATTATATATATATATATATATATATATATATATATATATATATAATATTATATTGTGTGTGTGTGTGTGTTTCACTGTAACTTTATAGTTTTCCAGATGGCTGAAGATGAGAGAGCTGCTTTTATATGTATAATTGTGTGAAAAGGTATACATGATGTAATCCAGCGAAAGGATTTGTAAGAATTTATTTTTTAACATTTATACTCTCTGTCAAAATTTTTCATTGTCAGTGTGTTACCCAATTATATTGTGCATGTGGGACACGTACAGTCATGAAATTAAGGGTATAGGGTATGGGACATACGACTTAAGACATACTGTACAATAGATTTAAGCCTTTTTAAAATTCTGTAATGGTATTTGAGTAATATATATATATATATATATATATATATATATATATATATATATATATATATATATATATATATATATATATATATATATATATATATATATATATATATATATATATATATATATATATATATATATATATATATATATATATATATATATATATACACCAAATATCGGGCTCCATGTTGAATATTTACTAATTCAGTAGGGTTTAAACTGCAGACCGTGAAGTTGTTTGCATATGTCAACTTGAGACTCCTCGATCAATATCACGTTTCTATCAATTGCTGAGTTCTTGCGTGCTAATTTTGTTAATGGAAATGGGAAATTCAAAGTCGAAATTGAATGCGAGAATCTGCAGAACGCGATATGTTTATGGTGCATTGCGCTGCACACTAGTAACTGATAGAAAAAAAGCTTACTTCCAGCCGTGACAAAAATCAGTCTTTCACCTCTCAAGTGTTGGTCTAGCTATTACAGATTACGATGCGAGTCTTTTGGAATGACGGATACTTGACCGAGAGAAAGAAAGAAGCTGACAGTCCCTCCGGATATGGCAGGGGGGAAGCGGAGGTGTAACACTGAACTTTAAGAGGTGTTGGTTGAAATTGTAATACTCTTCTAGTGGTAAACTTTTTAAATAAAATGCTACAAATGAGGCATCTCATCTTTCCAAGGAAGATGTGTTGGGTTACATCCAGAAGCGGATGACTTCATAAGAAATATAGAGAATGGTCAAGACCCGCACAAGAAATTATGCAAAAATCTTTCGCTACGAGACCAAGACCAGAGATGACGTAATATCTCACGAAACATTAACAAGATGAATGCAAATACGATAAACTATAATTCTAAATTCTAATAGAATTTCCAGTATTTTGTTTCGTAAAATAATTTCCTTTATAAATATTAAAGAAAAAGATTAAAGAATAAAGAAGTATAGCACAGGTGGTTGAAGCCGTACAAGTTTCTGGCCCTCCACATTGATTATATAATTATTAACCTTGGTTTTTTGCTCCCGCCCGAATTCTTCATTCTGACGAAGGTTAAGCTTGCCACTCCACCTTAGACCTACAGTTTAACGTGGAATCCGAACCACTCCCCACCAGCATAACCACTAGGCTACCCAGGGTACCCATTTACCTACCAACCAATTTTTTTTTATTGTGTGGAAGGATGAACAGCTGGGTTTTGCTGCGCGCCGCCTGCCGTCACCGGGTCTCGATCCCGGGGTCGATGGATTCGTAGTCAGCGATACTAACCACTACACCACCGAGGCGCTTATTATTATTATTATTATTATTATTATTATTATTATTATTATTATTATACGTGGTACAATAATGATACGGAAATTCTTTGTATAAAATTTTATAAGATATATAATCATTGTTCTCGAAACGAGATCAAACTGAAATTAAAAAATTATCAACATAGTTTGTTTCGAGAGTAAAGAATAATAATTATTTATTTGTACGATTAATTTAATTTTTAATTCAATTTACGATCCGCGATACTGTACTCGGTCGTAAAGTTAAACTTTAAAGATTTCAGGGTTGTAAGTTGTTGTGAATTTAATGATTTGTATAAATTATATAATTAACAACAAGATTTTGCCGCAAACTATTTACAAACACCTTTTTTTTTTACTTCTTTGTAAAGTGTGTTTTCGGTGTTGCTAAAAACAGTTTAAATATTTCATAGAGGGTTAGTGATTCAAATAGGCCCTATGACTCGAGGTTTGCGTAAAATTTATTGTATACTTACCTTAGGTTTTGTTTCTGCCTTCATATAGGCTTTGTATAATGCGACTGAACAGAAAAATATTTTCACCTGTTTTGCATTATGTTCAGTATAGTGAACTTTTGGTTAAAAAGTCGCCTATAAATAGTTCTCAAAGAATTAAATTAGAATATTAGTACAGTACATACTTATGGGGCAAAACTCCTTGGTTCACCCTATATATATATATATATATATATATATATATTATATATATATATATATATATAGGCAATGCATCTATGCACATCCCACATTATGCAACACACAGTACACAAGTGGATATTACAAATTTGATAAGAAGTGCAAGTTCCACCATCTTTCGGTCTGCAACACCTATGCAAGTTATGGGAGGTGCAAATACGGACAAAAATGCCGTTGCCACCACCCTCAAAGGAACGCAACGAATGAACAAGAAAAATGAACATCAAAGAAGGGTACCAATTTTTTAGACGTAGCCAATACAATTCAGCTGATAAATACTATCCAGCAAATACAAAGTCAGCTGACAAATATAGGAATCCGAGAGCCGGACAGAAGGCATGCACAAAGACACTTCAGGCGTTATCGGGACAACAGGTACGACAAAGATAAAAAGAGGCAATTTCTCGGAGGACCACAAGGCAACGAAACCAGCACCACCATTGGAAAACGAATCTAAACCACCTATATGCGAAAACGATAGAGAAAAAATAAAAATAATCCTAGCCAACATTCAGGGCCTTAAATCAAATCATTCCCCAGACAAAGTTTTATACCTGAAAGGACTTATGCAAGAAGCCGGAGCAGACTTTGCATGCCTCATCTAAAGGACCCATCTAAAGGACTCCCAGGCGAACTGTGAAAACTGTGAGTCCTGTGTTGACAAAAAAGAAATACAAATTGACAATTATAACATCCTCCGAGCCGACAGAACAGTGAGACGTAAAGGAGGACGTGCTATTTACATACGCGAAAGGCATATGGCAGAAATGACTATAAGTACTTCAAACAGCTACGTAGAATGTGTAGCAGCAAAAGTTGAAAAATTAAATATGGTACTAATTGTAATGTACAGACCCCTAAACACGCCAACCTCAAAATTTTCAGATTCCATTACAGAGGTAAGAAACTGGGTAAAAGATCTCCACTCTCCAATCCCGAATATTTTTCTCTATGGTGATTTTAATTTCCCATTCATGAAATATAAAAGGATAGGAAAAAATGCATGTATACACCAGGACAAGGGGGTACACGGGAAGACCAGGAGCAGGAAAAAATGCTACTAGCTCAAGCTGATAAATTTATGTTAACGCAAGAAATAACAGAAAACAAGAAAAAACAACTGCCTAGATTTGGTATTTACAAACAACAGCAACCTAATTGATAATGTAGAAATACCCCCAACTATAATATCGGACCACAACATCATTGAAATAACAATGATACTTTCACTCCAAAGCTATAAACTGGGAAGATGTTGCATCCTGCATGGAAGTAATAGATTGGAAAACCATTTTCGAGGCCAAGACAACAGAAGAGATGCTAATGACTTTAGAGGAGAAGACGTTAGAAATTGTGGAAAGACATGTCCCAAAAATACAATATAGAGGAAAGAGAAGCAGGTTCGAGAGACAAAAGGGGTCATTGTTCCGAAAGAGAAAAAGAGTGACTGAAAAATTAAGTAACTGTAAAGATAACAACATCAGAAAAATATTAAATGATAAACTGCAGAGTATCGATGACGTCATACAGGAACTATTTGAGAAGCATACAGAAAAAGAAGACGGCGCTATAGAAGCGATAAAAATTAACTCAAAGTACTTCTATAATTTTGCAAAAGGAAAGTCGAAAAACCATGCGACTATCGGACCTTTGAAAAACGAGAACAGTGCTTTATCTGATAATCTAACAGAAGTATCTGAAATATTAAGAGCTCAGTACGAATCATCTTTCAGTATCCCAAAAACTGACAAACTGATATGCGACAGAAACGCGTTCTTTGAAGAAGAACTACACGGGGAAAGTATAACGGACTTCGACTTTACGACAGATGATATTACACAAGCTATAGGGAAACTAAAAACACTCAGCGGCAGGACCGGATAAATGGAATGCCACACTGATCAAAAACTGCAAGAATGCAATCGCTGAGCCCTTATATTGGATATGGAGACGATCTCTAGACACGGGAGAAATACCGGGCATCCTGAAGAGCGCGAACATAGTCCCACTATATAAAGGAGGAGATCGATCCGAGGCCAAAAACTATAGGCTAGTGTCGCTTACATTTCATCTTACTAAAATATTTGAAAGAATAGTTAGACAGAAAATCTGTGACTTTTTGGAAACTCAGAAAAAATTCAATGATGGGTTTCGGTCAGGCAGATAATTCCTATCACAACTAATGGAACACTACAGCAACATTATTGATGTACATTAAAGTAATGAAAACTATGATGTAATATACACAGACTTTGCCAAAGCGTTCGACAATTGTGACCATGGAATCATAATATATAAACTGAAGTATATGGGAATAAGAAGAAAAGTAGGGAAATGGATATATAATTTCCTTAGTGAGCGGCGGTAAGTCGTTACAGTACAAAGAGTATCTTCATCAGAAACAGAGGTCCTCAGCTCAGTACCACAAGGAACAGTATTAGCTCCACTACTCTTCATAATCATGCTAACTGATATAGATTAAGACGTTACCAGAGACAGCACAGTAACATCCTTTGCTGATGACACAACGATCAGTAGAAAAATAAGAAACCCAGAAGATATAGGATCTCTACAAACCGATGTGAACAGAATCTACAAGTGGACGGAAGACAACAATATGAAGTTTAGCACTGAGAAATTTCATCTGTTACGTTACGGAAAAAGAGAAGACCTAAAATCCATGCAATATTATACGCCAAATGGACAGGAAATTCAGAGAAATTCTAGAGCAAAAGATTTAGGGGTTGTAATGACAGATGATGCGAAATTTGAAACTCAAATTAAGATAGCAGTAAACAGAGCAAAGAGAATAACGGGGCAGATATTGAAAACCTTTAAACGAAGGGATAGGAATGTCATGATTCCTCTACTGAAAACACTAATCATACCCAAACTGGAATACTGCTCGGTCCTAACATCCCCATATAAAAAAGAAGACATTAGACAGCTAGAAGGGATTCAGAGAAGCTTCACTGCCAAGATCAAGAGGTGCAAAGAACTAAATTACTGGGAAAGGTTACGCGAACTAAACCTATATTCACTAGAAAGGAGAAGAGAGAGATACACCATTATTTACAGTTGGAAAATAATGGAGAAACTAGTCGCTAGTTTTACTCTGAACCCTGTAACTCCCCAAACAACAGTGGAAAGTAGAAAAGGAAGACTGTGTCGTGTTCCCAAATTAAAGGCGAGACAAGGAACATCCTTAACCCTTTTGTTGTGAGAGGACCAAAACTGTTTAATCAGCTGCCCAAAGACCTAAGGAACACGAATGGTGTTGCAGTGGACATCTTCAAAAGAAGATTAGATGCCTGGCTCAGAATAATCCCCGATGAGCCGGGCGTACCTGGCTATGTGAGATACAAGAAACCAACTCACTACTTCACCAGGCCAAGCTTGACCTTCGTGAAATGAGGAATCATCGCGCGGAACCTTTGAAAGGTTGAAAGGTGTATATATATATATATATATATATATATAGAGAGAGAGAGAGAGAGAGAGAGAGAGAGAGAGAGAGAGAGAGAGAGAGAGAGAGAGAGAGAGAGAGAGAGAGAGAGAGAGAGAGAGAGAGCAGAACCTGTTTAAAGTGACCCACTATCAGGACCAAGCTAATAACAAACTGGCTGACGTTTTTCAATCAATGGCTTCAGCTCAAAAAAGGAATTATTTCACTGATTTTCCAAAAACCGTTGCACTTTTATGGTAAAACGCGCTCGTTTCAATTTTTTATTTATTTAACTGCAAAAATTTTTTTTTCCAGAAATTATAGGTATGAACCATGCTAGTATTAATTTGTATAGCCATTGTGTTTTAATAAAATCGTACGGTCACTTTACAGATTAAATTCTGAACAAAAATTATTTTCAGCTTAGTAAAACCGGTCACTTTACAAAATATGCACATATTCATTCACCAATTTTCATTGCATTTTTTAGTAACTTTTTAATATTTCTACGCATATTTTAACTAAATATTCTATTAATGTACCATATAAATACCATTATTAAAAGCTTAAAATTATTCATGGTACCGTACATTGAATGTTATTCGTTCCTGAATTAAAAGGTACCGGAATGAAAATTACTTATTCATTGACCAACTTCATTATATCTTTCGTACTTTTTCAATATTTCTGTGAATATTTTGATTTTATATTCTGTTAATTTGCGATGTGAAAACCATTAGTAAAAGTTTACTTTCATTCAGCAAGTTGAGTTGTTGTTTTAGGACTTTTTAATATTTTTGTGCATATTTTGACTGCAGTGTGGAGAGAGAGAGAGAGAGAGAGAGAGAGAGAGAGAGAGAGAGAGAGAGAGAGAGAGAGAGAGAGAGAGAGAGAGAGAGAGAGAGAGAGAGAGAGAGTTACAAGGAGTTACAAGGAAAAGAAGTACCTCAAAAGGCCTTGCGGCCCATACCGAGGAGGTACCAATGGCAACGGGTGCCAGGGAAAATTTTGTGAAAGTTTATTTTTCTTTCAACTATCCTAGCAGTAGTAGAAAACTGGATAGAAAAGTAGAAGGCTCTCTCCCCACCCTCCGCTCCCTCCCTGCCAGAGGCAGGTACGGAAAAAGGTTGAAGAAAATACCTTGAGAGAGAGAGAGAGAGAGAGAGAGAGAGAGAGAGAGTTACAAGGAGTTACAAGGAAAAGAAGTACCTCAAAAGGCCTTGCGGCCCATACCGAGGAGGTACCAATGGCAACGGGTGCCAGGGAAAATTTTGTACACACTCAAATAGTGTGCAAGATTTGGTCTAACCTTTTCTTGAACTGATCCACAGAGGAACTGTTCACAACTTCCGAAGGTAACCTGTTCCATGTGTCACAGATCTTATACGTAAAGTAATTCCCACACACACTAGTCCTAAACCGTTTCAAATCCAACTTCCAACCATTGTTGCGAGTTGGGTTATCATTTAAACTAAACATACTTCTAAAATCGACATCGTTGAACCCGCGTCAGAGCTTGAAAACCTCGATCAGTTGACCGCGCAGCCTCCGAGTTTCAAGCGAAAACAAGTTCAGGGCGCGTAACCGTCGATTGTAGCCCATATGCCTAACGGAAGGGATTAACTTTGTGGCCCTCGCCTGCACTCGCTCCAGCCTCTCAATATCTTTCCTGAGGGCGGGCGACCAGAACTGCACAGCATACTCCAGGTGCGGCCGAACAAGGGAATTGTACAGTGAGAGCACAATCTCCTTGTTCCGAAACTGAAATTGCCTCCTGATATAACCCAATAGTTTCTGGGCTTTCTTTTCCACCTCTACACACTGTTTCGTAAACTTAAGATCGCTGCTAATTAGCACACCCAAGTCCTTTTCTAAATCAGTCACCTCGATATTACTACCCAACATCGAGTAGTCCGACTTGGGATTGGCGTAGCCAATGTGCATCACTTTGCATTTACCCAAGTTAAACGGCATTTGCCATTTTTCGGACCACCTACCTAGGTCCACACGCAGTTCCTCGAGAGAGAGAGAGAGAGAGAGAGAGAGAGAGAGAGAGAGAGAGAGAGAGAGAGAGAGAGAGAGAGAGAGAGAGAGAGAGAGAGAGAGAGAGAATATATGTATGTACGTATATCTGTATATATACATCCTTTATGCCTACCTTTTGGGAGCTATATCCTTCATTCCTTCTTTCTTCTTTAATTAAATTTGGGTTATAAATATTTTAGTTATAAAACTTATTAATTAAAACCGGTTAATGGAAATACTTTTCACAAATTTAATTAATTTGGGAAAATAAATCTTCTAAAATGACGTGTAATGCAACTCAATGAAAAATACTAAATTATCCCTTTACATATTATTATTATTATTTCGTGGAAGAAACATAGATTAATACTGATCCTTTTTACACTCAAAGCCTATGAACATCATCATTATAGTTTCGCTTCATACTTTCCCCATGCGGCTTATAATAATATGTTAACTCTTTAATTAAACTCATAATATTATAATGACTCGTACAATTCGTTCTAGTCATGCTTACGCATAAAATTCATGCTAGTATATTGACGCGTAAAACCTCATGCTATTATCTTAACGCGTAAAACTTATGCTATTACGTAAATGGGTAAAATTCGTGTTATTATGTAACACCTAAAACTCATTAGGCTGACGCGTGAAACTCGTAATATTACATTGACGCGTTGGACTCGCGATATTATGCTGACCCCTAAAATTTGTAATATTACGTTGATCCGTCCGACTCATAATGTGGTATGCTGATGAGTCTAACTCTTAATATCGTATGATGACGCCTACGAACTGCATTCGCAACACGACTTCCAGAACCGTCCGTCAACATAAGATATTAAAGTGTCGGTTCACGGAGTCGATGTTTCCTCCCAAATGAAACTTGTTTCCTTGTCAGAATGTTAATTATGTTTGCTAATAAATAATAAGGAAATGTTTCCCAACGTTGCAGTTGCGCCCATAAATATCTTTGGTGCATAAATGAGATTAAAAAATGTTCCTTAATTCGACAAAAGGATTTCTTTTTAATTTTTGAAAATGCAAATCTCGTGTTAGCCATAAACAATATTTAATTCTAATGATTATTTTTAATGGCTACACAACTTTTTCGTGTTATATCTTTCAGTATGTAAATGTATAATGAATATAAGCATGATGCACACACACACACACACACACACACACACACACATATATATATATATATATATGGTGGTTCAAAAGTCAGACGCCATAACAATTGTGGATATATTTTTATTATTTATTAAATGGTGTAGTCATTCATGATTTCTGAACAATCATATATTGGGTGGATTTTTTTTAACATCTGACACTTTAAAAGGTTTGTATTTTTTTTATTAACTGAAATAAAACATGAAAATTTTACTGTACCTTCTCTACACATGGAGAGTTAGTCCCCTAGTGTAAAACATGCTCTGTTATGTCCTCTTACCTCATTAACTTTTTGCACACGAACAACAAAAATTTGCACTATTCTGGGTTTTTTTAAACATCTGATACTTTAAAAAGTTTGTATTTTTTTATTATCAGATCTAAACCCCTGTGACTTTTATCTGTGGGATTATTTAAAAGATAGTGTGTGTGTGTGTGTGTGTGTGTGTGTGTGTGTGTGTGTGTGTGATATCCAAGTATGGTAATTGTGTTTACATACATACATTATCAAAATTTCGTTTCCCAAAGGATTAGGGTGAAAGGGCAGAAATAGCAGTGAAGAGGAGAAAAGGTAAAAACTAAAGCGTACACTTCCATTCACACGCGTATTCTAGTGGACCAGCGTCCCCCTACATGGCTAAATTTCACACTTGCAGCGTTTCATACGCCATGCGTGGTAGCGCTTCCAGGACTTGTCAAGCGCAATTGTATTTAATAGTGACAAAAATTGAATTATTAAAATGAAAAATTTTCAAAATTTTTATTTGAAAAAATTTATAACCAAATAAAATGTACAGAGAGATCCTAAAAATGTGCGCTGCAAAGTTATAACAAAGTCTACAGTGCATACTTTTAAGTTAAAATAGTCTTCAGAGAGGTTATAGAAAATTTATTTGTTCTCAAATAATTGAAATCTTTTTTACAAAATTATTTTAAATTGAATCACTCCAAATATAGGTTTTTTTAATCTAAAAAAAAAAACCACCCATTATTAAAGTACTTTATTAACATACAAATGAAAAAGTACAAAAAAGTTTGTAGAAATTGAAGAAATTGAAATATACTTTTGTCGTTTTGTCAAAGTATCTAATTTTGTTCATCTGAGTTTGGAAACTGTCTAAAAAACACTTTTTGTACAAAAATAAAATGCATTTCCAGAGTCTATAATGAAGGAATAAGGAATAACTAAAGAATGAGTAATAATTTTTGTTTTTTTTTTGTATTTTGGTTCTCTTCTTCTCTTTCTATTAAAGGGTTGGACGGTTTTGCGGGCGTTTTCCCTTAACCCCCCCCCCTCCTTCATGCATAAAAAAAATTATCAGTGACGAGGGTCACAAACTGGCATCGCAGCCTTCACGCCAAACGAATGCGGCTCATCGCGCGAAATCCCAGATTATTATTACCAGTGCTATTGGGTGGTGGTTAATAATAATAATAATAATAATAATAATAATAATGATAATAATAATTCGTCTGTCTTGAGTGTTGTGCCAGTTTCTAGCCCTTCTCGCTGATTATTATCACCATCGATAGTCGAACCCCCGACCTCAGTATCTTCACTTCGCTTAAAGGAGAACTACGCCGTGGCCACGTCGCAATACCGCTTCTCATCAGAACACCGAAGTTAAGCGATTTTGAGTCTGTTCAATAATTGAATTGATCACCGCTCTCCGCGACCAGATAGATGATGTCGCGACCCTTACTAAGATAGTTCGAATCTTTCGTAAAGCTGCGGGTTAAACAAGCCCCAAAACTCCACTCTCTTAAAGTTTTATTTCAATGTAAAATGTAGGTTTAGTTTAGAAAATAAACGGATTTTAAGTTTCTATTTTGTTCGAATAAACAAACTAAAATACTTTCAATTATAAGTTGTTTTCATTCGAAATTACTTTCAAGTTAAAAAAAAAGTCGAAAAACTTTGAGCGAAAACGTAAAATTTTAAAGGTTTAACTTAAAAAAACAAATGTAAATGAGAAACGTTTCTAAAAGAAACTTAAAATAGTATTATATATATATATATATATATATATATATATATATATATATATATATATATATATATATAACGTCTACCTGCATATTTCTATTTCTCTGGACAACCACACAGTTTAGATTTTCAATATGTATGCACAAATAGGTCATTCAACATATTATTATGTACCTTGCAATTTTTTTAAACAACACATAAAATATAAAGAAAACAACAACAGAAAGAGTTATCTAATATTTGGTTGAACCACCTTCTGCTTTCATCACAGCCGCACACCGCCGGGATATTGATACTTAATATTCGACAAAGGTCAACTGGAATGGTTTTCGCACATTTCGTAAATTTTCCAACAGTTTTGGAATGCTCGAGGGCATTTTCTTTTTCACTGCGTGATCAACATCTCTCCACAGGTGTTCAATGGAGTACAAATCGGAGAACTGAGCAGGAGGCCAGTTCATAATTTCGGGAATGTTCTTTTGGAGATAGACTTAAAAATCCAGTCACCAATAAACATGGCCTGTGCACCTGGAATTATGGTTTCCTGGAGGATCTGGGCACACTAGTGCTTGTCCATGGTTCCTTGGATGCCGCTAATCGCCCAGTACTTGCAGAGAAAAGCGAAGCCCACACTATAATCGATCACAGTTTTAGGAATGAGGTAGCGGCGGCAATCTCCATGATAGCAACAACTATGTAGTCAGTAGTATTTGGTTTTATCTGTACAGAGTACCCTGGCCCATCTACCGTTCAGTCATTTTGCTTTTTGGATCAACGCAAATGATTCTGTCGATTCTTGCCTGAAATCGCGGGTTTTCGGCGCGTATTGTGGCCATTTATGTTCTCTGATATCAACGTACGCCTGATAGTGCTGGAAAGCGTAGGAAATCCGGGATATTGCTCACCCCAAACCTAGTTTGAAGGCTTCGAACGATCTTTCGGGGAAATTCGCACGATCACTCAACCAGTACGTTAGTTTGTTTCTTTGGTCTGCTGGATTTTCTTCGGCTTTCAAAAGTTCCGAAATTGTTGCTCCTTTGTATGGCGTCGTCAGCCGTGATTTTTGGGTATTTTCAACTGATTCGTAGAACATTTTTCCCTGTTGCAGAACCACAAACTGGGATTTTGGGGTCTCCGAAAGTTCTTCCCTTTTGGGACCAGGTGCCATATTTACCCAAATAACCGAGTGAAAGAGAAGACATAAACTCTTTCAAACCTTTATAATGTTTTTACTCTGCATTGCCACTTAAAACCTTTTTGGAGTGAAAGCAAATGAATGTTAAAGGTCTGGATTATCTTATAAAAATTTGCAAATTATATTCGCATAACTGATATTCATTTTAATGTTATTAAAAATAATATTATTTTTAAAAATAAAAGGTGAACCAGTAAAGCAAGTACAAGAATTTAGTATCTGGGTCAAACAATCACCAGCTCTTTAAGTGACGATTCGGATATGAGAAAATATCGAGGTTTCTGAGCGAAAGCAAATATGATTATTAGGAACTTTCAATTGTGTACAAGTGAAGTTGAAGACACTCTCTTTTCGTACGTTTTGTACCAACACGTCTGGGCAGCAACCTTGGGCGAACTACTAGAAAGGTTCTGGTAGAACCGTAAATTTGCTTTATAACAGATCTTTTAAACTGCTTCATAAGTTACTCCCAAGATGCTCAGCTTCGCAAATGTTCACTAACCACAATATCTCGATCTTCCCTGAGGTAACAAGATATAGTCAGTACAGTCTAATGCAAAGAATTCAAAACTCAGACAATACAGTTGTCCAATCTGTCCATCAGTCCGGTTTTATGTCTTCTGAACTATCTATCATGGGTTTCATGGTATGAAAATGTTTGTTTTTAATTCCACTTAACATCGATATTTGTATTTTCATTACTTGTATTTTTATTTTCAGTAGATATTTTTGTAAAATTTTTATTATTACATTTATTATTAACTGTTTCATTAGTTATATTTTTAAAATTTTTAAGTCCTATTTGTTTTCTTTTAACTTTCATTAATACTTTTATTATTATTTATTTGATTACTTTTAACATTTTCTTTCGTTCAAAGTCCTCATCTTATTTCTAGTTTTTTTTGTTTTTTTTATTACTCGCTGTATTACAAAAGTTTTTTCTCTTCTGCCAATAATTTTTTTCATTTTCATTTTCATTCATTTTCATTTTATAATGTCGCTAAACTGAAGAAATACTTAGTTTTAATACAACGAAATAAAGCGGCGAAATTTTTTTTATTTTTTTATTACAAAAATATTTCGTGACGTGTTTTGAATCTTTTTGTCCAAAAGAACGTAAAATTTCATCTTTCTTAATAATATTTAGTAGAAATAACTAAAATATAGTTGATATTATACAATATCAATATACAAAATATCAACTAAAATTCCGATAAGGTTTGTTGCGTATAATTAAACAATATTTTTCCAACGTACGCAGAACTTCCTAAACGCAACATCGTTATTCCTAAACAATGAAAAGAAAGAATAACAGCGAGCGCAGAATAAGCAAATTCGGTTCAGTCACTGTTCTGTAGTATTAATGTCGTGATTCAATTACACCAATGTACTGAACCATTTCATTTACAATAAAAAAAGACCCTAACACCGCACGACTGTGATATGAAATAAAACAATATGGCTGATCCCAGAAAACAAATGAAACTCTACAAATTGCCAACTACAACAGGTCAATCGTACCTTACAGAAACAAAATAGGTTCCATTTCAATTAACACGCAAAATTAGGTTTGTGGCAAATAGCTGTCCAGAGACTTAGGCACAAGAATATATATATATATATATATATATATATAATTATATATAATATATATATATATATATATGTATATATATATATAACATATATGATGTGATGGTTAGCATCGCTAATACGAATCCACCGGCCCCAGGTTCGATTCCTGCCGATGGCAGACAGCGCTCAGTTCACACAGCTGTTCATTTTTCCATACAAAAATAATTGGTTGGTAGATAAATCGGCACCCTGAGTGCTGGGGTGCTCATCGAGTCCGGTCGAGAACTCTGTAGGTCTAAGGTGGGACTACAAGCCTGACCTTCGTCAGAATAAATAATTCGGATGGAAGCAAAACCGAAGTTACTAAGGTCTTATATATATATATATATATATATATATATATATATATATATATGACAGGATCAACACAGTAGCGGATATTTCATAAATTTATTTTAGTAGCCCAAACGTTTCGGCAACACATTTGCCATCTTCAGTGGAATCTAAAGATAATTGTTAAAAATACAAAGGGAAACATTTTACATTTTTGCATAGCAAAAAGTGCGTGAGCTCAGTGCTCATGTTTTTATTTCCATAATTTACTTTGACACGTTAAGAAATTAATTATTTTAGTTAAAATTAATGAAAATAAAAATCTCTACAAACCACAAACGTTTTCGTGTTTTTCTCTCAACACAGTTATGAAGGTTTTAAATGAAAAGTGTTGCGCCTATAACACAATACGAAATAGCTTAGTCATTATAAATTTTAATTTTCTTTCCGTACATCCTTTTCCTCAAAGAACACACACACACACACACACACTGTATGTATATATATATATATGAAAATTATTTCACGAAAGTAACACTGTGAATAATATTGAAAATAACCACGAAAGAAAAAGAAAACCCAGAATGGTGCTCAAGCGCTTTCATCAGTGTTCCTGAGGATGCCATTAGACGAAAGCGCTTGAGCGCCATTCTGTTTTTTTTCCTTTGTTGTTATTTTCATATATATTATATATATATAATATATATATATATATATATATATGTGATGGATTTCACAATTAAACACGAGGTGTACTTCTGAATATACTTTCAAAGGCCTTGAAATCATTTTCCTTTTCCCTTGTGGGTTTGCATCATCATATATATATATATATATTATTACTTTTTTAATACAATAAGTTTGATTAAATAGTTTTAAGTTTGAAAGACGCCATTAGGAATTTTTTTTTCTCTTTGGATGCAACAAACTATGAAATATTTCACGCATCTCATTAGAAATTATTCACAAGTTTTATAATTAAATTTGTGAATTTAAAACATCTATTTAAGATGTTACTTTTTGTAACCGAATTTGAACGTTCGTATCATATTATTTCGTCAAGTTTTTTTTTTGTTTTTTTTTTATGTGAAATACTTTTATACTTTTGGCGAAAATGGAAAAAAAATTGTAAGTAATGTTATTCACGCCAAAAGTTTTCTCGTAATGATACTTTTGCGTTTTACTATCTTCCAGAATTTGGGTCCCAGTTTTCTCTCTCTCTCTCTCCTCTCTCTCTCTCTCTCTCTCTCTCGTGTCCTACCTTTCTTCCTTTCTTTTCCCATCGAAATAAGGCTCACATTAAAATTAGGAGATCTGTGGCCTCCATTTAATTCTTTTTTCGGATCAGAACCAGATATTAAAACACTTTTCCAAAGCTCTCCCGACCCAAAAATCTTGGCATTATCGTAGACAAAGGAATCACTCGTGGTGTGTGTGTGTGTGTGTGTGTGTGTGTTTAAACTTACATACATACATAAACGGGTACACGCGCGTACGCGTATACATGAAGGTGAAATTTTACACACACACACACATGTACACACACACACACACACACGTACACACACACACACACACGTTCCTAATCTTGTTTTTTGTTTCCCATCTGTAAACGCTTTCTGGAGCTGGAAAAAGTTTTTACACGTAGAAATTTTCATACAATTTTACTGCATAATAAATGTACACACACCACACACACACACACACACACTGTTTTATTGTTTGCAAATATAGAAACCATATTTCTTATTGGCTAAAAACTGTTGTGTTGTTTTTGAAGTATTTTATGTAAATTCGATATAATATTTCACTTCACGGAAAAAATATGTTGAAAAGAAAACAATTATTTATTTTTTATTATATTATTTTATTGTTGGTTCAAGCGGACGACATTTGGTTGGCATAACTACCTACAGTATGAAGATATTGGTGTTTGATTTGCCGTGATATGGTTGGTACAGGTTGGTAGAACCATATACTCGTACAAGTTTCATCCGCATGGAGCGGCCTGAACTCAGTGGTGTAACGCCGTTTCCCTTTAAACGAAATGAAGAAACTGGGATCGGGGGTTCGACTCCAGATGGTGCTGGTAATAATAATCCGGAGTTAACGTAATGGGCCGCATTCGTCTGGTCTGAGCACTGTGCCAATATCTGGCTCTTCTCACTCATTTTATTATTATTCATTTGTACGTAGAAATCTTGAAATTAAAAATTTAGTTTTAATTTTTTAAATATTTAATTTAATATGAAAATAAACCGCCACCACCAGGGGTCGAACCCAACACTTCTTGAATAGAAGATGAGGGAGCTAGCCACTACACTACGTTGCAGTGTACTAGCAAGCTATCGGATGAATGCTGCGGTCATGCATGGTATTTTTAGATATATACCGGGTGGGCCAAAAACAACTATTACCCTGATTTTGAACAATATCATTTTACCTTTATCAAATGTTATTTGTACAATCAATATATGTGTCCTGTATAGAATTTCATGGTCTATCGCGTGGTGAAGTTGGTTTTTTGCTAACTGTAACCATTATTTTGTAATTCGCTGTTATATAGACACGGATAGAAAAACTTTCTGTTTCTATACAGTTACCTAATTGAGTCCAAGATTATGCGGAATGTGCCCTCCTCCATTATCAGTGCACGCTTGCAACCTTGCTCGCCAATGATCTACCGCATCAAGGATTTTTTCTTGGTAATAAGCGGCAGTGATTTTGGCATTTTGATCAAAAAACAATCTCTGACTTCGCTAACTTTGAAATAAAGATGCAAACCATGACTTTTTGAGAAAAATGCGGACGTTCCTTGCAAAGTCGATCTAGACTGATAGATTTTTTGTCCTGTCTTCCATAAATTCGATAATTTTGCGAGTTTATTGTTGAAGCAACCGTAAAGGTCTTCTCGTCGCTGAACCATATTTTTGACATTTCTCTGTCTGGGAATCGATCTAACAGAGCACGACATTTTTCAACTCTTGCTTGCTTATTTGATGCAGAGAGCTTATGAATTTCGACTCTTTTAAAACATTTAAGACCCACACATCTTTTACTATACGACGAACACTAGAGCGAGAAATACCAGTAGTTTTTGAAATTTCTCTAACGGACTTGTGGGTGTTGGGCCGTTCTTCTTGACTGCATATCATGGATGAAACCGTGCCAATATTTTCCTCAGTACGTGATGTTTTTGGCCTTCCACTGCCTTCTTTTCGTTTGGTCGACCCTGTGATATCGATTTTCCTTATGAGATATTGAAGTCCAGGTATCGTCCATCGTTTATTTCGAAACTCTTTCTTCATTCGTTTTGCACCCCAGTGTTTCTCTTTACGCAGGTTTAATATCAATGCTTCATCTTCCAAAGAGTATTTCATTATGTTATAACTTGTTCACCAACTATAGCAGAATGATGGTCTGAAATGAGAAAGGAAATAAATTAGTGTGTAAAAATTAGGAAAATTAATTATTTGTGGAGAAACTGACTGTCATATGAAAGTATCAGTTGCTGACTTTGACCGCCTTTCAATTGAGCACCATATTCTGATACCTCCCTCCAGTTGTGAGCCTGTACCTCTACTCCTGAGGCGTTGAGTCTAGATTCAAAGCTAGCGTTTGAAAGAGTAAAAGTATGGGTACAACATACGGCCTCAGAAGTAAGATAAATATACAGGGTGAGCCACAATATTTTTGAAAAGTTGGGTAATAGTTTTTTGGCCCACCCTGTGTGTATATATATATATATATAATAGCCGTTTGAGTTGCGTTCACACTCATTATAAAAATGACTCGGAAGATTTGGATTGCAAATGAATCTCTTCAGCCAATCAGTTACAGTTAAAGGGAGAAGTGGAACAACTTTTTCAATTTGCGAATTTTACTGCCGATTAAGGGGACTGAGTGAACAATTTCAGTTAGATTGAACTAGAGGTAATTGGATCAAAGATTCGCATTTCAGCGGAGCTCAGTCGAGTGCCATGGCAGTGTAAGTGCCAAATTTTTTAAAGGTTAAAAATTATTTCAGTAGTTAGAATAATTGAAGTATATATATATGTTCAGGGTCGCTACCTGCGCTCAACCTCACTGTAATAGCATCCCGCCTCATTTTGAAGGAGTTTTAAACAAGCAGTTAGAGCAATGGGTCACATTAGTTGGCCTGAGCTTCGTGTCAGTTTCTGGCCCTCCTCACTGGTTATATATAACCTTGGTTTTAACCTTCTGATGAAGGTCAAGCTTGTCACTCCACCTTAGACCTACAGTTTAACGTGAAATCCGAACCACGCCCCACCATCAGCCCAGCGTCTTAACCACTAGGCTACTTACTCATGGTACCCATTTATTTACCAACCAATTTACCAACCAATTTTTATTGTGTGGAAGGATGAACAACTGGGTTTTGCCGCTTCGCCTGCCGTCACTGGGTTTCGATCCCGGTGCCGATGGATTCGTAGTCAGCGACACTAACCACTACACCACCGAGGCGCATATCTCAAACTGGGTGGTCGAATCACGTGATCGAAGAATAGGGAGCGGGCTAACGACATTTTATGGACAAGCGATTTTAGGGTTATAGATTAGGTTAGGTTAGGTTAAATTAGGTTAAGTTAGGGCCATATTCCATGGAATGTCCCGTCGACGAAATATTTATGGGTTTGAAAGGAGAACCAACAATAATTGAAAAACAATTATTTAAAGGTATAACTGACATATATATGAGGGTCGGTACGAAAGTAATGCCTCTTATTTTATTTCTCACTTAATATAATTCCAATTACAGCGAAAATTACAGAGAATATACATACATACATACATACATACATACGTGACACATATAAAGTAAATATAGTATATATCCGGTCCACCACTAATATATATATATATATATATTATATATATATTATATATTATAATTTATATATATATATATATATATTAGTGGTGGACCGGATATCCGCATCTTTTTAACATCCGCATCCGCACTTCTGACTACGGATGTTATGAGGATATTACCTCTAATAAATTATGTAATTTACAGTTAAATTAGCTTATAAAGTAGCTTATAAGGCCCAGTCATGCACATTTCATGTAAAGTATTAATTATTAATGAACAAACAAATATATAAACCTCAAAATATAAATACCTGGTAACGCAGAAAATTGAATGAAACTTGTTTCATTCAATTTTATGCGGCTGAAACTCTTGAGAAAGTTATTTTTATCATAATGGAAACATTAATATTAATTTTAATTTTTATGCATTGCCTGCCATAATAGTAATATCACGAAATTTGAAAAATTATGTCATATATTCATAATTCTATATTATATTGATAGATTAACTAAATATCCGCATCCGCGGATATTGAAATTAAAGATCCGCATCCGCATCCGCAGATGTTGAAAAACTGACATCCGGTCCACCACTAATGTATATATAGTGTATATATAATGTATATATTATATATATATCATTTAGAGCCAGTGCCAGTGACGCTTTTCAGTTTTGTGCTCCTGCTTACTATCAAATTAACAGGGTTTAGTCAGTGAACCGTTATGTTACCTCTCCAATAAAATTTGTAAATGTGCGAAGATTACCCAGTTACAATCTCATTAGATGGTCCACAATACTTAATTAATAATAATACATATAATATATCCTCAAAATTTTTTAGCGACATCCGGCACTACCTTCTTGGACCTTTGAGGTAGTAAACAGTGACCTTGAAATAGCGGGCATACGAACGAACGAGCGAGTGAGTCTTTTAAAATTACGAACGAATGAACTAACGAAACGAATGAACGAGTGAATTTTAACTACATAAACTGTTCAAAATATTTTCAAAAGGCCAGGTAAAGGCTCTGAAATCTTAAATGAAAGACCAAGCAAATAGATAAATAGTTTTTTTTACTTTAGATATATCTACAAACTTACGCGCTTACATGATTTAAAGGGACAAGGAGTGGGCACTCCTTCTACCATAGCATCCCCATCCCGTTCCCCTCTCCCGCCGTACCCCCACCATATACACTGCGAATCTTCCGTTTAATAGTAAAAATGTTGACGGTGACCGCGGGAAATGTATGTTTCATCACGGTATAATCGTACAGGGACTCCGCGTGTATACTTTTTGTGTCATAGTTAGTAATAGTTACATAATTAATGTGAAAAGATGCCTGAGCATCGAACCGTTAGTACCCCGAGCATGATTTAAAGGGACGAGAAGTGGGACCCCTTTCGGCGCTCCCCCCATCCCACCCCCAACCACCCTCCACCAGCTACGCTCCCCCGCAAGCCGTTACAGATACAATGGGGTCGTCTGCTGAAAATCTTGTAGAAAATCCGTTATGTTTTGTATTTGACAAAGTAGATCATATTAGGTCAGACCTTCTTGTATCTGTCTGTCATGATTTTTATGATTCAGAAGAAATAGAACATGCGAGGGTACAGTTAAACACCCTCTTCAGTGCTACCCTCCCAAGTCCAACTCGTAGAGGTAATTCTAGAAACGAGAATACCTGAAAGACATTATAAATAAAGTGTCGACCTTCCGGGATAATGAGAACAATATCACCTACGTTACTAACTTCCATAGAATACCGGTAATCCCTATGGGTGACGTAGACGTCTCGGTGCTCCTCAAACAGTCTAATAAGGTACAAAAGTCGATAGTTGAACTGAAACACCAACACGTGGTGTCAAATCAGAAAAACGCGATTTCGCTAGAACAATTCCGGTCAGAGTTAGATGCGTTGAAAGAGACGCTCCTCCCAAAGCCCAGTTACTCGGAAATAGTTCAGCAAGTCAGATCTCCAAGAAGCCGTCGGGCAGCGAGGGAAACGAAATCCCCGCCTCCAACTCTCCCCCCTGAAGGTGGGGTGGAAACGCAGCATGCAGGGGTAGCGGTCAATCCCCCTCCCTTTCAGGAAAGGACCCCTGCTCCCGATTTTTATAGTGAGGAACAGGGACGGTCCAATGCCAAGAGACGAGGCATCATTGCCCTCTTCCCTACCTCCCACTGCAGAGGAGAAGCGTTCGATTACGCCTCGCTCGGTGCGCAGTTCCGCCCCCCCACCGAAGAAGGAGGAGCACGCGCGGCCGTCAGGTTATAAACACCGCTAACAGACCCTCACCAAGCCACAGAGCAGGGGAGGGGCCTCCTATCCCACAAAGGTTGTGCCACCCATCCCCCAGGCAGGCGAACCCTGCCTCAGGGAGATCGAGGGAGGATGACGGGTGGGTCACTGTTAACAGGCGCTCTTCCCGAAGGTTTCCTCAACCGGTCTCCGCGGCGAGGCCACCGATGGAGAATCTCACCCTCTTTGTGTCGCGAATTCAGCTCTCGAACGAGGCAAGCGATATTCGACACATGATGGAAGAAGTCATTGGTGAACACAGTACCGGGTGTACATAAAGTCAGGATCTATTTTTGTGAAGCACTTGGAAATTATATGGAATTCAATCATAAAATGATAAAGTGGTAACATTTATTAAATAATTAAGAGTAGGATTCGACGTGACGCCCATCAGTATCCCTGCACAGCTCAAATCGTTCCGCAGCATTTCTAAACACATTCTGGAGCATTTGCGGGGTTATGTTATCTGCAGCAGTTCGTATACGTGTACGTAAGTTTTCAAGACTCGTAATCTTCGTCTGATAGACGTGCGATTTGATAAAGCCCCATGCAAAGAAATCTAAAGGGGTTAAATCTGGTGATCTCGCTGGCCAAGGTCTGTTGCTTCCGCGTCCGATCCAGCGATTTGGAAAACGTCCATTTAGATAATCCTGAACAATTTTGGCATAGTGACAAGGAGCACCATCATGTTGATAGACGACGGTACTAACAATCAACATGATGGTGCTCCTTGTCACTATGCCAAAATTGTTCAGGATTATCTAAATGGACGTTTTCCAAATCGCTGGATCGGACGCGGAAGCAACAGACCTTGTGAAGCGAGATGACCAGATTTAACCCCTTTAGATTTCTTTGCATGGGGCTTTATCGAGTCGCACGTCTATCAGACGAAGATTACGAGTCTTGAAAACTTACGTACACGTATACGAACTGCTGCAGATAACATAACCCCGCAAATGCTTCAGAATGTGTTTAGAAATGCTGCAGAACGATTTGAGCTGTGCAGGGATACTGATGGGCGTCACGTCGAATCCTATTCTTAATTATTTAATAAATGTTACCACTTTATCATTTTATGATTGAATTCCATATAATTTCCAAGTGCTTCACAAAAATAGATCCTGACTTTATGTACACCCTGTATATTGTTAGTTAATAAACTAAACACAAAATCTCCGTATTATAACTCATTTAAAGTAATAATTAAAGGTGTAAATTCGCATTTTAACCAATATAATATGAGTCAGTGGCCAGACGGTATTTTTGTTAAGGAGTTTATTCACTTTTCCAGGAGATTTGATAACAGGCAAAATAATAACAATAATAATAATAATAATAATAATAATAATAGGCGCCCTAATGGTAATGCCTGAAAGTTGTACCGTGTATAATAATAATCTTAGTAATAAATTTTCTATTAGTCATGGCGGATAACTTGTTGAAATTCAACTGTAGATGTTCATAAAATCTGCGACAGTGCAGATTTGATACTCCTGCAGGAGCACTGGCTACCTAAGCAAGAGCTAAAATTCCTCTCTACCATCCATGATGACTTTATGTACCATGCGTCATCAGCAGTAGACTTGTCAGATGAATTAATGTACGGGGCTCCAATAAACCTTAGCCCCCCGCCCATGGCCTAAACCATTAGAGGTAGAGTAAAACTAAACATACCTTACAAAAGAGAATTTAATCCTGCATTTAATGAGAAACAATTAAAACTTGGTGTTCCCGCCATTGGCTTCCAAGACAGCCTGAATTCGCTTTGGGTAGCTTGCCAAAAGTGACGTGAATAGATCTTGATCGTTACGCAAATTTGCTAAAACAGTTTAAATGTGTTGCGTCATTGTGTCCTTCGAAAATCGATTTGCTGCAGGTTCTTGAAACAGAGACATTCAACCTTGTCCTTTAACTGATCCAATGTGTTCACAGACGTTCAGGTCAGGAGAATTTCCTGGCCATTCTTCATTTCCAAAGAAATCGATCTCATGGTTCCGCAACAACTGTTGAGTGGCTAATGCCTTAAAGCAGGGGGCCTTATCGTGCAGAAGTGTGACCTGATCGACATCTATAACATTGTTTGGGTTTCTTAGAAAAGGAATGATATGCTGAGATAGAATAATATCACGAAAATACTGTCCATCCCACATGAGCTTCTTTGCAGTGAACAAAACAAACACACCAACACAGTCTGGACTTTTTAATAATTCGCGATAATGTTCATTGTCATCGATTTCATCTGGTGTTGTGGCCCACACTCCATCATTTTGGTAGTTAGGCCGACGTGTTACGTAAACAAAAAATTCATCGGAGACAGCTAAATGCATGAAATCATCCACATCCCAATCTTCAAGATAATGGGCAAACCACATTCTGTCATCGATGTTAAGTTGTTTTTCTTGGCTTTGGAAGTTCATGCCAAGGCTTTAAACCTTGCCTATGACGGTACAGTCGAATGATCTCACCACTAACGATCTTTCCTCTCAACACTTCGATCTCTCTAGAACAGAGCTTTCCAAACTTTTAACGTTGGCGACAAACTATTTAAGCATAACAATTTTCACGACACATTAATTAATTTTTGTTATCAAATATCAAATATTAGATAATTTTTCAGTAGGTGGTTTATCTTGTAGCCGATTTTGTTGATAGAAAAATCAAAATTTTCAAAATACAAAAAACACTAATGTGTCGCGACACACCAGTTTGGAAAGCTCTGCTCTAGAAAGTTTAGCACAGCTATTTTTCCGCTTACGCGTACCGCTTTCAATGATGTCCTTTGTTTCCTGAGAGAGTGGCAAATTTGGGCGCCCAGATTTGGTTGTATCCATTTCACATTCATCCAAAATTTTATTCCAATTTCTTTTGACGAAATCCTCACTTCTTCGCAACTTTTTGGCAACCCATGAACGTGTTATAAAGGTGGCTTCAGCATCACGAGCTTCCCGAAATGTTATTGCTCGTATGCGATCTATCACACGTTGCCTCTCCGAATCACCAATTAATTGAGAAACCATTATATTATCACTTTATCAGCTAGAGTAATTTTAATACCTGCAATAAATAAAGAATTTTATATATTTTTATAATCACTAAAAACTATTTCGATATAAGTAAACATGTAAGCTGCAAATGGAGGGGCTAAGGTTTTTTGGAACCCGTTACGGTAGGCCTTTTTGGTGGTGTTTTCTTAATAAGGAAAAATTTGTCAAAACATATACAATTTTTAACAAGCGATAATGTAAGGTTGTTAGGCATTGAATTACAAGTGAACAATGATTGCATATTAATTGTAAACTGCTATTTATCATACAACAACGGCAGTAATCTAGATGAATACATTGATTTGCTGTACAAAATTAAGTCATTATCAGATAACCCCAAATATTCTCACTGTATAATAATGGGGGACTTTAACGCGCATGTGAACTCGGAATTCTTTGTAGAATTGGGTAACATGTGCGAGTCGGCCAATTTAAGTATAAGTGATGTAGATGTATTAGGGGTAACCAGTGGTAATTTTACATACGTTAGTGATATGAGTGGTACCACCAGGTGGATTGATCATTGTCTCACTAGTAATAATATAAAGGATCGAATTGTTAGAGTTCATATTCTGCATGATTTCCTTCTTTCTGATCATAGACCATTAGAAATATTAATTAACTTTACCAATTTATGCGCAACACAACTTAACAAGAACTCAATAGGTAAGAATAATCGCGTCGATTGGTCCAATGTTAATATGCAACAGAAAATAGAATACAAAGACAGAACAAGTCACCTCTTTAATAAGTTAGAAATTTTGCATCTTGCCTGTAGTAATCCTTGCTCAAATGATTCTCACTGTAAACTCATAGATAGGTATTATAGTAAGATAATATCCCTGTTAAGAGAAGCAGGAAGCCCCCTGATTAAATCTTACAACTATCATACTAAGATTATTCCTGGATGGAATGATTTTATTGCCCCCTGAAGAGGGAATCTGAAGACGCCTATGATATGTGGTGCTTTCATGGTAGACCCAGATTAGGACCTGTATATATGAATATGTGTAGAAGTAGGGGGTCAGTATACGGCGGCCATAAGGCGATGTAAACAGGAAGAAGAGTCTATTCGAGCATCAAAAGCCTGTGAAGCTCGCATAAATAACGATAATAAATTTTTTTTGAAATTTGTTAAGAATCAAACGGGTGTCAAAAATGTCCTCCCTCCGACAATCGATGGGGTGTCGGGGGAGGATGAAATTGCAAAGCTGTGGAAAAACCACTACTCTAACATTCTAAACAGTGTGATTAGGGATAATCTTAAGATAGATTGCAGCGAAACGACTGTGGGAGGGACAAGGGAAAATACTTTGATATCATTTTCTGAAGTAAAGAGGTCAGTTAAAGAGTTAAAGACTGGTTCTGCGCCAGGGGTAGATGACTTATCGAATGAGCATTTAAAATATGCCAATGACGTAGTATGTCTGGATATATCATTGCTCTTATCAGCCATGCTTGCTCATAGCTATATCCCTGCAGAGTTCATGAGAGTATATATCTTGTAATTGGTTAAAAACAAGTACGGAGACATTCTGTCTAGCAATAATTACAGGCCTATTGCTGCCGCTTCCTGCTTCTCGAAACTACTAGAAAAACACTTGTTACTCCGATTAAATGATTTCTATGGACATCTCCTAATCAGTTTGGTTTTAAAAGGTCCCACTCAACTGACCTGTGTATCTATGTACTTAAAGAAACAATATCTAAATACATTGACAGTAATTCAACTATTTATAGCTGTTTCCTAGGTATAAGTAAGGCATATGATAGGGTGAACCACAATATTTTATTTGAAAAACTAGAAAACAGGAAGGTTCCCATGTACATATTAAACGTAAATAACTTAGTTTGTGCCAATGATATGGCGTTAATAAGTCCCTCTGCTAAAGGTGTGGATCAGCTACTAAAAGTCTGCGAAGTGTATTCGCAGAAACATGATATTCTTTTTAATGTTACAAAAACTAAGGTTATGCAATTTCATCATAAAAGCTGTAATCAGCCAGCGGATATAAGGTTTAAAATGAATGGTGAAGTAATTGAGGAAGTACAAGAGGTTAAGTATTTGTCAAACTATTACCAGCTCCTTGAGTGATGACTCGGATATAAGGAAACAATCTCGAAACCTGTGTGCTAAAGCGAATATGACCATAAGGAACTATCGATTCTGTACAAGTGAAGCTAAAGACACTCTCTTTCGTACTTTCTGCAGTAATATATACGGACAGCAACTCTGGGTGAAATATAAAAAAGGTTTTGACAGAACCCTAAATTTGCTGTACAACAGGTCTTTTAGACTCTTATATAAATTACCCCCCGAGATGCTCAGCTTCGCAAATGTTTTCTACTCGCAATGTCCCGAGCTTCCCGGAGGTAACAAGACGTGGTGAATGCAGTCTAATGCAAATAATTAAAAAATCAACCAACCCGATTATCCAAGCTATCCATGAGTCCTGCCATTTATCCTCTCAGCTATGGAATTCTTGGTATGAAAACGTCTGTCTGTAGCTCCACTTAACTACGACATTACAGTATTATTTCTAATCAATTGTATATATTTCTATCCTTAGTATATGAACTGTCATTGTATTAATATTTGTCATATGGACTATAGTCTGCCAATAAACATTTTCATTTTCATTTAATTTTGATTCATACATACATATATATATATATGAGTGTTGGAAATGGAAAAGAGAATAAAGTGGAAAACTTTGAAATAATAAAACTTGAACCCCCGTCGCGTATTTTTGGAGTGGTTTCGCTTGAACAAACCTTTTTTTTTACGAGGGATGAAGGGGGCGGTTCTGGATGGCGCGATCAGTAGCACGTTGACTACGAAACGAGGCGAAGCGAGTTCGATAGTCGATAGCGAATTCTTTCTACGTTATTTTCTAAATATTCTCTGAACTCTTATCATAGAGGGATCTAGGGGGGGAGGTCGGCGACGTCTGGAACCCCCCACCCCAATTTCTTGCAAGCGCCCTATATAAATGATGCGTGTGCCTCTGAAAACAAATTTTGTTTTTGTAAATAGATGATGGTTATTTTATTTTATTCAAATTCTATTTTGAGTCTTTATCCGTATACATTGTACTTCCAAATTTGTAGCTGTAATGGTTTTCATAGGTGCCCTTAGTACTGGTGCTGCCATATCACTATTTTTATTTTTATCTTATTCTGATAGCTCTTTTAATTGGCAAACATTTGTAATTGTTTGAAAAATTTTCTGTGATAACTGTTGTACCCAAATTAGACTTTTATTTTGTATCATATTTGAATGAGATTAATCTAATAAAACAATACAATTTATTTTACTGTCACTCATTGGTGGTCTGCTTTTAAGAAATTTTTTTAGTACTGTGCCCTTTTTATTTTACGGGGATGCCCTTTTTCTTTGGACCCCCCTTACTGAAATGCCTAGATCCACCCTTGCTTATTACAGATTCATACTTACTGTAGCTAACCATGACACACGTTATTACAGATTCATACTTAGCTAACACGACACACACTTATTACAATTCATACTTAGCTAACCATGACACACATTATTACAGATTCATACTTAGCTAACCATGACACACATTATTACAGATTCATACTTAGCTAACAATGACACACATTATTACAGATTCATACTTAGCTAACCATGACACACATTATTACAGATTCATACTTAGCTAACCATGACACACACTATTACAGATTCATACTTAGCTAACCATGACACACATTATGCCTTCTCTACAGACGCCATATTTGTTTGGTGATGTTTTAGCAATGAAGTAATTCCGTCACGGATGGAGCTACGTCGTAGCCAGTGTTGTAACACCGCTTTCCGTCAATCAGCGAAGTTACGCGACATTGCGTGTGGGTGGAAGACCGTCCTCCACGTCCAGGTTATGTAGCGACCCGCGGTTCAGATCCCACATAAAGTTGTATGTCCCCTCCGTCATATGACTTCAAATGTTGCGAATGAGATTAAACAACCTCATCATTACATTTTACTTCATGTCTGCCGTAGTCAAAAATAAATTTAGAAGCCTGCTTTAAATATTAACACTGTTATATATGTAGTTTGTTTATACTGTACTTCGTGGGGGATGAATGGATGTTTCGTTTCTCTTTCTGAATTAATACCAAAATAACGAAGGAATAACATCGCTGATATTTATTCTATCCGTACTCGAAAGTGTATAAAGTATCAGTGAATTCTCGGATATAAGTTATTAAGTGAAATTTACTGAGTGTAAGTAAGTGCAATATACTTCACACAAAGTATCACGAGTTAAAATATATATTCAATCGAAATAAAGTAGCCATCTGAGAAAAGTTTGAAAAAGACAGGAAAACGGTCATAAAACCAAATTCACCTGACTGATTCCCACTCAAACGAAAACAAAAGAAAAACAAAGGTTTTTTTTTTGTATTGAACGATTACGGTAATAGATCGCATGGCCATAGGTCTACATTCTCACCATATTTGCAATTTATGTAAGTTAGCAACGATTGAAAACGAAGCGATCAGGCGTGATTATTTTTCAAAAATTACAGGATTTTAACTGTATAAACTGGGACGATCGGAAAATCTCTCTTGTGTCAAACGCGAAACAGATTACGGGCATCAAATTTGTGTGATTCACGTACTGAGAGTGATGAACTCGTTCGCAGTATCAAAAGTAATGGTAAATACGAATGCGATAGAGATGACCAGAATGCCTTGAAGGAAAACGGTGTGAATGAGAGACAAATAAAAGTAAAGATAACACGAAAAGAAGACATGATTGTAAAAGAAATAAAAGATTAACAAACCTAAAGTGTGATGCAGTGAAATCACCAAATGAAGATAATGAAAAACAAAAATTCCGATAAAAACTAAAAACGTAGAGAATATCGTATGCAAATATTATGCAAAATGACATTGCAAATACAGGGATGGGCAATACATCTATGAACATCCTACTTTATGCAACTTCCACTACGAAAATAGAAATTATAATTATATTGGAAAAACCTGCAAGTTCCACCACCTTATTATCCGCAAAACTTATTCAAGATACGGAAGATGCAAGTACGGACAAAAATGCCGTTATCACCACCACCCTCAGAAGAATACAGCAGTTGAGCGGCCAAAACCATCAACAAACAGGGTAACCAAATTTTTAGATGTAGCCAACACTATTAGGTTACTAAAAACCATTCAACAAATACAAAGGCAGTTGACAAATACGGAGATCCGAGTGCCGTACAGAATAAATGCAGAAAGAAATTACACACGATATCGGGACATGTCTCGAAACAGGTGGAAAAGAAGAGAAAATTCTGAGAGGATCACATGACAACGAAACATGTACTACAAAGGGATGACGAATCTGAACTACATAAAGAAGAAATAAAAAAAAAAATAAAAGTAATCGTAGCCAGCATACAGGGCCTAAAACCAAACTATTCTCTGGAGAAAGTCACATACCTGAAAAGGTTCATGTAAGAAATAAGAGCAGACTTTACATGCCTCACGGAAATTCATCTGAAGGACTGTCAGACAAACTGTGAAAACTGTGAGTTTTGTATCGACAAAAAAGAAATACAAAGTGACAACTATAACATACTTCGAACTGACAGAACCGACGTCTCATCCCACCACAATATTTGAAAAAATAGTTAGAGAAAAAATCTATAAATTTTTGGAAACACGAACAAAATTAAATAATAACCAACATGGATTCCGGTCAGGAAGATCATGCCTATCACAACTAATGGAACATTATAATAATATTATTGATGCACTCGAAAACAATGAAAACTATGATGTGACATACACAGACTTTGTCAAGGCGTTTGACGAATGTGACCATGGAATCATAGCACATAAACTGAAATGTATAGGAATAACAGGAAAAGTAGAAAAATGGATATATTATTTCTTTAGTGAGAGGCGTTACAATCGTTACAGTCCAAGTAATATCTTCATCAGAGTCAGAGGTCCTTAGCTCAGTACCACAAGGAACAACAGTATTAGCTCCGTTACTATTCATAATCATTCATAATCATGTTGACTGATATAGATAATGAAATAACCAATCCTTTGCTGATGACAAAAAATAGCAGAAAAATTAAGAACCCAGATGATACATAATCTCAACAAACAGACACGAACAGAACCTACAATTGGTCTAAAAGCAACAATATGAAATTTAACATTGAGAAATTTCAACTATTAAGGTACGAAAGAAGGGAGGAACTAAAATCCATGAAATACTATGCGGCAAATGGACAGGAAATTCAGAGAAACTCTAAAGCAAAATATTTAGGAGTTACAATGACTGATGACGCGAAATTTGAAACGCAATATAAGATAGCAGTAAACAAAGCAAAGGAATTACTAGAAAGATACTGAAATCTTTAAAAGAATGGATAGGAATATAATGATTCCTCTGTTGAAAACACTGATCTTACCCAGGTTGGAGTATTGCTAGCTAACATCTTCATATGAAAAAGAAGACATTAATGACCTAGGAGGGATTCAGAGAACTTCACAGCCAAGATCAATGGATACAAAGGATTAAATTACTGAAAAGGTTGCGTGAATTAAATTTATATTCCTTGGAAAGAAGAGAGAAGTACACCATTATTTACACTTGGAAAATAATGGAGGAACTAGTCCCTAACCTCACTTTGAACCCTATAACCACCCAAACAACACTGGAAGATACGGAAGGAAGACCGTGTTGTGTCCCCCAAACTAAAGGCTAGATAGGGAACATCCTGAACCCTGAAGGAAAATAGTTTTGTTGTGAGAAGGCCAAGACTATTCAACCAGCTACTGAAGGAAATACGAAATATGACTGGTGTAGTGGTGGAAATCTTCAAAAAAGAAGACTAGACACCTGGTTCAGAACAATTCCAGATGAGTCGGAAATACCTGAATATCTGAAGTGGAGAGCGCAAGAAACCAACTCTCTACTTCACGAGGCCAACTCAAGAGCAAAAGCATATATATATATAATATATATATATATATATATATATATATATATGAAAATTATTTCACAAAAGTAACACGTGAAAAATATTTATGATGAATAAAACCACGAAGGAAAGGAAACAGAATGGTGCTCAAGCGCTTTCGTCTAATGACGAAATCTCCGTGCCCTTAGGATCGCTAGTCCGAAATACATCGATGCCGAATTAGAAAAAATCAACGGTATTGGAAGTGATCTGTGTTATCCATCTGCGTTTATGGAATCTTGTCTCAACAAGGCAAAACGAACTTTCTATTGGGTCAATAATAACACTCGTACTTTGTCAAAAAATATTTTAGTACTTCCATTTTTCGCGGGCTTTTTAGGCATTGCTAATGTACTTAAACTTTTGGATATTAATGTAGTATTTTCATATAACAATATTGTGAAAAATATCATAGTAAAAAATAGCCCTACCAATAAATAATTCAGGCATTATCTATAAAATTGGTTGTAAACAATGTGATTCCTTTTACAAAGGTCAGACGGGAAAGGATTTGCACACACGTATAAAACAGCATCAATATTCCGTTAGAACAGGACAGTCGTCCAGTGCCCTTTTTGTCCATTTGTCAGAGTTATCCCACTGTATTGATTGGAATAATGCTTCAGTTTTATTTCACTCAAGCAACATTGTTAATAGAAATATTCTTGAGTCTGCCATTATCCAACTTACAAATAACTTCAACATAAGCAAAGGTCTTTTTCAACTCGATCCTGTTGTTTTGAATTCCTTCAGAACAGATTTAGATAAGAAGGGTAGAACGCTAAATCTTTGGTAAACTTGTATGCCACTCTAATAACAGATTAAGTGAGAATTTGGACCCATAGCCATTGCTATTCCTTAATTAGCGTAAAAAAGAAATACCGACACAAATTCTTTCTTTCTTTATTTATTTTTATTTCTATTTCTTTCCTTTCGATGGTCGAGGGTTTTTCGAGGGTTTTCTGACCTTTGCGTTTTATGACCTTTTTCCTGCCTTGTTTCAAACTTTCTCGAATGCCAACCGTATTTCGTTTTGAATATATACGTTAAAACTGGTGATAAATTATGTAAACTTTATTGCACTTTCTTAGTTTTAACGAATTTCACTTTATATATTATATGCACGGATTCACTGATACTTTATACACTTTCGGGTGTAAACAGAATAAACCGCCGAGTAGTTTATTCATTTCTTATTTGGGTGTTAAATACAGAAAGAGATACAGCACGTCCATTCACCACAAGGTACAAGCAAACCTATATATATATATATATATATATATATATATATATATATATATATATATATATATATATATATATATATATATTGTGTGTGTGTATATATATATAATACCTTACCTTGCAACCTTACAAAGGTTCCGCGCGATGATTTTTCATTTCGCGAAGGTCAAGCTTGTCGCCCCTCCTCTCGAGTTGGCCTGGTGAAGTAGTGAGTTGGATTCTTGCGCTCTCCACCTCACATAGCCAGGTACGCCCGGCTCATCGGGGATTGTTCTGAGCCAGGCGTCTAGTCTTCTTTTGAAGATTTCCACTGCAACTCCCTTCGTGTTTCTTAGGTCTTTGGGCAACTGATTAAACAGTTTTGGTCCTCTCACTACAAAACTATTTTCTTTCAGGGTTAAGGATGTTCCCTGTCTCGCCTTCAATTTGGGAATACGACACAGTCTATCGCTTCTACTTTCCATCGTTGTTTGGGGAGTTATGGGATTCAGAGTAAGATTAGGGACTAGTTTCTCCATTATTTTCCAAGTGTAAATAATGGTGTATCTCTCTCTTCTCCTTTCCAGTGAATATAGGTCTAGTTCTCGTAACCTTTCCCAGTAATTTAGTTCTTTGCACCCATTGATCTTGGCTGTGAAGCTTCTTTGGATCCCCTCCAGCTGTCTAATGTCTTTTTTTATATGGGGAAGTTAGGACCGAGCAGTATTCTAATTTGGGTATGATCAGGGTTTTCAGTAGAGAATCATTACATTCCTATCCCTTCGTTTAAAGGTTCTCAATATCTGACCCGTTATTCTCTTTGCTCTGTTTACTGCAATCTTATTTTGTGTTTCAAATTTCGCATCATCTGTCATTACAACCCCTAAATCTTTTGCTCTGGAATTTCTCTGAATTTCCTGTCCATTTGGGGTATAATAGTCCATGCACTTTAGGTCTTCTCTTTTTCCGTACCGTAATAGCTGAAATTTCTCGGTGTTAAACTTCATATTGTTGTCTTCAGTCCACTTGTAGATTTTGTTTATGTCGGTTTGTAAAGATCCTATGTCTTCTGGGTTTCTTATTTTTCTACTGATCTTTGTGTCATCCGCAAAGGATGTTACTGTGCTGTCTCTGGTAACGTCCTCATCTATGTCAGTTAGCATGATTATGAAGAGTAGTGGAGCTAATACTGTTCCTTGTGGTACTGAGCTGAGGACCTCTGATTCTGATGAAGATACTCCTTGTACTGTAACGACTTGCCTCCGCTCACTAAGGAAATTATATATCCATTTCCCTACTTTTCCTGTTATTCCCACATATATATATATATATATATATATATATATATATATATATATATATATATATACACACACACACACACGAGTGTATATATATGGTGGCGTGTGGTAAGCATCGCTGACTACTAATGCACCGGCCCCAGGTTCAATTCCCGCCGATGACAGGTAGTGCTCAGCTTACCCAACTGTTCATCCTTCCCTTAAATTTACCTTAAAGCGCTTCTGCCTCAAGGGTGCGCTGCTCCCACGAAGTCCACTCAGCGCCTCCTGAGGCGGGGCCACGACGGGGTCGCCACCCTTCTTTTCTCTTGCTCCTGCCATACAATTTGGTCCCCTATTGAATTTGTGGGGGCTGGTTGGCAGAAGAATACCCTGACACTGTGGGTTGGTCGGGTATGTTGGCTAAAAACATGTCCAAGTGTTTTTTAAAAGTATCTACTGGGACTGCACTTATATCTCTAAGGTACTGAGGCAAGGAGTTAAACAGGCGAGAACCCTGCCTAGAGATACTATTATATTGAAGGGTTTGAATCCTTCTCAGACTGTTTGGTGGGAGGTGATATTTTTTACACATTCTGCCAGTTCTTGTTAAGGTGGGCACAATTGGTTCAGTATTGGGGGCAACTAAAAGCCCTTCTAGAATTTTCCAGGTGTAGATTAGGATGTATCTCTCAAACCTTCTCTCTATGGAATAAAGGTTGAGGCCTCTAAGCCTATCCCAGTAGTTTAATTTGTTTTTACTCACCTGTTGCCCATCAGGTTGTTTAATATACGAGGTAAAGGTTCTTTGTAGGCCCTCAATTTTTTGCAATTCATTCTGTTTGTGGGGAAACCATAATTGAGAGCAGTAGTCAATGCGTGGAAGGACAAGTGATTTCCACAGGGTAAGCATGGTCATACTGTCCTAGTTCTGAATGTCCTCAGTATATATCCTATTAGTTGTTTGCATGATGAGGTTACTTTGTCAATGTGCCTGTTGAATGTTGCATCTTCAGATAATATAATCCCTAGATCCCTGACATGATCAGTTTGTGCAATATCTTTTCCTGTGGGTCCAGTGTAGTTGAATTGTTCTTTCAGGTATTTATTTGGTCCATACTTAATTAGTTCAAATTTGTCTTCATTGAAGGCCATATTGTTTGCATCTGCCCATGCATATATACTTATATAGTTTGTAGATCTTTTTGTAGCTCTACACAGTCTTCTTTTTCTGTAATTGGTCTTAGTATTCTGGTATCATCTGCGAATGACAGGAGAGAGCTTCCTAGGTTACAGTTTATATTGTTTAGCATTATAATGAATATAATTGGTCCTAGTACTGTGCCTTGCGGCACTCCACTAATCACTTCTTTTTCTATAGATCTTGCTCCATTTACAGTTGTTATTTGTTTTCTGTCAGAGAGAAAGGCATGGATCCATTTTCCTACTTTTCCACAAATACCAAGTTTTTTAGTTTATGGAATAATATACCATGGTCAACCTTGTCAAAAGCTTTTGCAAAGTCTAGATAGATGACATCAACATTGTGGTTTTCTCCCAAGTATTGTAGGATTGTATTGCAATGGTCTATAAGTTCAGTAAGGCAGGATCTCTTGTGTCTGAAGCCATGTTGAAAGTCTTCTAAGAGATGTTCATTTTCTATAAAACTGACAATGTGCCTTTTCAGGACTTTCTCAAATATTTTAATAATATGGGAAGTCAAAGATATGGGTCTATAGTTCTTGGCTTCCTTTCTTTTGCCTCCTTTGTAGATTGGGGTAATATTTGCTTGTTTCATGATTGGTGGTATTCTACTGGTGTCTAGTGAGGATCTCCACAGGATTTTCAAAGGCAGAGATAAAGTATGTTTGCATTCCTTAAGAATCTTGGCTCCAATTCCATCTGGAACAGGGGCTGAACTCCCTGGTAGCTCTGTTATTGCCTGTTGTATATCTCTAGTGGTTATTTGTATATCTTCCAATAATGGTCTGTCTTGGTCATTTTCTTCTCTATCAAAAAATGCTGTAGTTTTTATTTTCTTTGCTACTACAGGGTACTCCAGCTTAAAGCATATTGAGATTGTAAAATGTTTGCCATTTCCTGTGTATTAGATGTGAGAGTTAGTCCATCTTCAGCAAGCAATGGGCCAATGCTCGTTTTGATAACTGCTTTGCGTTTAGCATAGCTAAAGAAGAATTTGCTATTTTCCTTTATAGTGCCAATAGCTTTGTGTTCATTATCAATATTCTCTCTTATGGTTGACTCCTTTATTTTAAGTTCTAACATCAGTATCTGATTCCGGATGTTACTATGTCTTGTATCACTTAATTGCTTTGTCAGTTGTTTAGATAGCTTTGTTCTCTTTCTCATAAGTGTCCTTCTGTATCTGTGCTCTTTTGTCCGGTGCTTCTGTGCACTATCGTTTTTCTTTGGTGTGTGTTTGTATAATGCTGATGACAGCAGGTATTGTATTCTACTCCAGCATTCTTCTGGCTTTAGGTTTTCTAATTCATCTTCCCAGTTTATTTCTCCCAGACAGTTATTTATTGATGTCCAGTCTGACTTGTGCAGGTTTAGGTCAGAGTATGGCAAGTTCGTTTGGCATGGGTCTTGCTTACATTTGTGGAGGGACAAGTTTGTGAATATGTGCATGACATTGTGGTCGGAGTGTATAGTTGGTGTTATAACAATGTGGTCAATTGTAGTTGCATTATTTGTCAGCACTAAATCTAGGATATTATTTTTTCTAGTTGAGCAGTGGACATGTTGTACTAGGAGCAGTTTTTCCATAAACTCATTCAGGTGTTTTGATTTGGACCTTTTTGTCCCTGATTTCATACCACCATATTGGTTCCAGGTGCAATTTGGGAGATTAAAGTCTCCTGTAATGATTAAGTCTCTTGTTGGGTCTACAATAGCTGGGCATTGCCTGATTTTTTCCAGAACTTCAGTGAGCTCTAGATGGGAGCTATCTGGAGGGCTATAGATATTCACTAGTATTATGTCTTCTTTATTTATGCTGAGCATGATGATTAGGAGTTCACAGGCTCCATTTGAGTATGCCATGAGCAGTTCACTTTGAATGTTTTCAGGGATGTACATCAGGACACCACCATTTAGACGGTCTTCTCTGTCACATCTATGGGTGGTGTACCCTTTGATTGCAATTTCACTACTCATGATCATGGGGTTCAGGTGTGTTTCTGTGAGGGCTATAACTGCGCTAGTAGTGTGTTCCACTAGGCTCTTTAGGTAGTTTTTTTTTAAGGTACTTGGTAGTTTGAGTGGGTAAAGGCCCTGGATGTTTAAGTAAATTATTGATACATTTGTGGAGCCATTTGTTTCATCTCCCACATATAGGGCATTTGAAGGGTTCCTGCTGGGGTTCTCGTTTGCTTTTGTATGAGGAGCCCAAGTGAGCTTTGAATGTCTTGTATTTGTTTTATGAGGTGGTAAAACCCCAATGGGGTTTCATGGTTGCTTGCTGTACTATTTTCACCAGTGGGCTTACCTGGACCCGCTACATCAGCATAAGATCTGGGTGCAGGAATGGTATTTGGTCTTGGGTTTTCTTGCACCTTGGGCCAAATAGTGCTGAGGGATAGTAGGCTCACTATCCTGGTATTTCTCCGTTGAGTTTGATGTGGTTGGAATCGGATTGTTCCCTTCAGGTGGGCCAGATTGCAGTTCTCTTTAAACAACTTCTTTCCCACCATGAGCTCTGGCAAATTTGGGGATGAAAATAGGGACATTGCATTGGATCTACATCCAGAAATGCCATTCCATCGTGTATAAATTTTTTGCAGAGTGGGGGTGAGCAAATGGGCATTCTCTTCCCTTAAGTCCATATTTACACAAGCCCCTCCTGTAATACTTGCATACTGGCTTCTTGTTTTCACTTTTGGCTTTTGGTGACTATGTACAGTGGGGTTGTTCACTTTGTTGAAGGTCTTAATGTCTATTTCCTGTTCTTGTTTTTGTTTTGTCTCTTTTGGTGCCCTTTTGCTTGCAGTGTCCCTCTCTCTAGGGTCTCATCCTGAGGGTTTCTCACTTTTTCAGCAAGCTCTGCATTTGCAATGATAATTTCCTCCTCCTGTAACTCACCTGCCACTTCTACTTCAAGCTCTCAAATTGTCTGTCATAGTCATCGCAAATTTGACGAGCACATTTAAAGCATGAGAATTTCCTTTTGAATTTTGAAGGATGAGTAGGAAATAAATAGGTAGTTCACTACATTTGTAGTGTATCCATAGTCTGCATTCATCACATTTTAATGCATGTAGGCTGCAGTCTAATGCACATTTTATGCATGGGTTTCTGTTTTTTGTTTCCTTCCTCTGCCATGTTGACTTGCATACTGGTTTTAGTGTGGAGCGTAGATATTAAAAATTTTGCAAAGGTTTAAGTTTATTGTTTATTTTGTAATTTTCTATAATTTTCTATAACGAAACGGCCCACCCAATTATTTATTTATTTATTTATTTATTTATTTTTATTTTTATTTTATTTATTTATTTTATTTTTTTATTATTTTTGGTTTCTGTTTCCTTTCTTTCGATGTTTCGATGGTCGGGTGTATTTCGAGAGTTTCTGACCTTTGCGTTTTTATGACCTTTTTCCTGCCCTTATTTCAAACTTTCACGAATGCCCAACCTTATTTCGTTTTTCGTTTGAATATATACGTTAAAACTGGATAGATGATGTAAACTGTATTGCACTTTCTTTATTTTAATGGATTTCACTTTATAATTTATATGCACGGATTCACTGATACTTTATGCACTTTCGGGTGTAAACAGAATAACCGCCGAATAGATTTTTCCCTTCTAATTTGGGTGTTTAATAGAGAGAGTAAAACCACGTCCATTCACACACACTGGATTTCTTGACCATACAAAATAATACAAAACTGGTTGGTAGATAAATGGGTACCCTGGGTAGCTTTATGGTTAAGACGCTGGGCTGCTGATTGGAAAGTTGTGAAATCGAATCCGAGCGAGGACTTTAGAATTTCTGACTTCCCTCGTGGGTCGTCATTTGGATTTCACGTTAAACTGTAGGTCTAAGCTGGAACAACAAGTTTGACCTACGACGGACTGAACAATTCGAGAGGAAGCAAACTTAGGTAATATATACAGTATATATATATATATATTATTTTTTTTTGTAAATAGTGCCTCGGTGGTGTAGTGGTTAGCGTCGCTCATTACGAATCCATCGGCCCCGGAATCGAGACCCGGTGACGGCAGGCAGCGTGTAGCAAAACCCAGCTTTTCATCCTCCCTCACACCAAAAAAAAATTGGTTGATAGATAAATGGATACCATGGGTAGCCTAGTGGTTAAGACGCTGGGCTGCTGGTGGGGCGTTGGTTCGGATTTCACGTTAAAGTTTAGGTCTACGGTGGAGTGATAATCTTGACCTTCGTCAGAATGAACAATTCGGGCGGAAGCAAAATCAAGGTTATATATATAGTATGTATATTAGGGATGTACCGAATGCTAAAATTCACCGAATATCGAATATTTGGTGCAAAACTAATTCTGCCAAATATCGAATAATGTATTACTTGAAGATCAGTGATAAGCCTATCATCCGTAGTTATTACTAAATCTAAAATACTGTCCAACCTCCTAGATTCACCAAACTTTTGAATAAGAAAACTATTCTCGAGAAAATTAACTAAACGATTACCTTCCGTGTCTCCCTACATTGTATCGTAATTCAAGTTAGCGCAGGGGTTCTTAACCTTTTGAGGTTGCGATCCAAATTCTGGTCTCGGAGCAAGCTCCGTGACCAATGCCTTCAAACAGTTCACTCGTAATAGATAATAAAATAAAATAATAATTGTAAAATGATTAGGGATAACATAAATAAATGATAAATGACAATTTAATGACCAAAGTTTGGGTCGCGACCCAGAGGTTAAGAACCCCTGTTAAAAATAGCGCAATTAAAGTCACCCATAATTAAGGCCTGTTCACTTATAACCTATAACGTTTTATTTGGGTTATTAGGCGTCAATGTAAAAAATTGAATAGAATTAGTGTCTAATCCCTATAAGGATATAAATACAAAAAGAGCTGAAATTTTATAATTCCCCATCTTCTCCCGTACGGGGGAGATGGGGGGGGGGATTAACTGCCGATTTTCGCGTAAAAAGGCTTGATATTAATTTAAAACAAAGAAAATTGTAGAACACACTCAAGCTTCACTTTCCATAGCAACACAAAGAAAGTTTTGGGAACGCCAATCAGGCGAAAGATTCCCGAAGCTGTTAGTACAGATATCTCGCAAATATCTCACCACGGCACCACCACAAGCGTAGGAAATGAACGGCTGCTTAGTTCTGCGAAAAATGTAATTACCGACACACGTAATCGTTTAGCTGCTGATGCCGCAACAACTAATTTTTCTACACGATAATCTACTTGACTTAAATTTCAGTTATTAAGTTTTGTTTTTGAGGTAATTATTATTACTGCCTAGTCATTTTTGTAAGGTTATTGCCAGTGCCTTTTTACTGGAAAAAATGTACCGGAACTCTCACATATATTATATATAGTGGACCCCGCCTAATAGGATTCCAATACGCGTGATTCCAATACGCGGGCCCCATCCGTGATCTTAGAAATACATATTTTAATTACATTTTATTGCGAACAGTGAAACAAGGGAGTCGAAAGGAGTCTTACATTTAAATTTTATTACGAATGTCCGAACCATGTATGGATTGTACACGAAAAATAATACTGCAATTACTGTACAAACGTCACAATCAGTTAAAGAGTTGTTTGATCGTGGTTTGGCGCATAGAATTGCTCGCAATTTTGTTAGCCTCTAATTCAATTTGTTGCAGAAAATTGATGTCTTCATACCCACGAAACATCATTGCATTTCGTAGAGTACGTGCCGCATCTAACATCTCTTTGCAGGATGCGATGACGGCTTCTTCCTCCGTTTCCTTTTCCTTTCATTTTCGTCCGGCGAGAATTCTGTTCTGACTTCCGCTATAATGTCGTCATCCGAGACCGGTTCCTTTGTAGGAGCTACGGCATCCATTTCCAACCAGGCTTCCCAGTCATCTTTCGCCATGCCGTCGGGAGGCGACGCAGCATCCTCAATCATTACCTTCACTTCATGCCATTTCCAAACACGCTAGAATTTTCTGGAATATGATTCCAATAAACGGGTCGGTGATTCTAATAAGCGGGAAATTTTTTACAGATTTAGATAGGAATAAATCGGTCCCAATTAATTTGATTCCATAATGCAGGTGATTCTATTATAAGTATTCTACTAAACGGGGTCCACTATATATATATATATATTTTTTTTTTTTTTTTTTTTTTTTTTTTTAGTTCGGGAAGAACCGATTCGCCTCTATTTAAAGGGCATATCTCAGGAAAAACAAGAAAAAGTGAGAGGAAAGACAGAGGAAAAAGAAAGGGTGGAGGGGACAGTCGAAGTGGAAAAAGACCAAGGATGACAAGGACTGCAGGGTCGGCCCCATCATCCTTGGTGCTAGGGCCGGGATGGCGCACGTGAAACCTCAGGAACAAGCACGTACAAACGAGCACAAAGAGCACTCAAGAGCACGAACTTAGAACCCCCTTGCGGGGTATATATATATATATAGATATATATATATATATATATATAGGGGTGAATAAAAAGTTCTGCCCGATTTTGGGTGAATTGTGGAAACAAAATCAGGCGGAATTTTTATTCACCTTATATATATAATATATATATATATTATATATATATATATATATATATACAGGGTGTCCCAGGAGGAAATGTCAAGAATGCACCATTTGACTCTTTGGGTATTTCTAAGTAGAAAGTATTATATCGACATGTGCCTGATTCCCAACCGTTACCGAGATACAGGCCTCTACATTTGGGTAACTAAAACAATAAAAAGCCGATCATAAACATCAGAAATGAACTTCCGCGTCTTCCTTGGCAAGACTCGATGGATCGGAGGCTCGCCGCGTGCATTGAAGAAGGAGGGGGTCACTTTGAAACCATTCTGCAATAGTGTATTGTATGTTTGTACTTTTTGTAAACCACAAGTGTCATTAAATAATATCTAAGATCGCCTTTTTATTATGTTTTAATTACCCAAATGTAGAGGCCTGTATCTCGGTAACGGTTGGGAATCAGACCCATATCGATATAATACTTTCTACTTTGCACCATTTGACTCTTTGAGTATTTCTTTCTTGACATTTCCTCCTGGGACACCCTGTATATGTATATATATATATATATATATATAATATATATACACACAAAGGACACCAAATAGCAACAGACCGGCTGGTCCCTACGAGGTGGCTTGTTTAAGAAGGAAGGTTAAAAGAAGTAAGAAAATTTAAAGACGAGTGAAAGTTTTAAAGCAAAGCAGAGAAAAGAGGTTTGAGAGTAGGAAGGAAATTTAAAGCTAAAGTGAAGGGAATCCAAAGAGGAGGGACTCCAAAGAAGAGGGAATCCAAGTGAAAATTCTACAATATTTCTACGCCCTAACAAATGGTTCCAACTGGGGGGGAGAGGGGGGGTTAAGGCAAGATAAGCATCTAGTTTCTTTTTAAAGGATTCGATCGAATTACTTTGAACTACGCTGGCTGGCAATCCATTCCACAAATTAACTATACGATTGAAGAAAAAATGTTTAGCTTCATTAGAATTCAAATGTTTACCCACTAATTTCAGACCATTACCGCGAGTTCTATCCGCATTTCTGAAGGTGAAATATTTTTTCGCGTCGACATTATCAGAACCTTTAATCATTTTAAACACCTGGATTAAATCTCCTCGATTTCGCCTTTATACGAATGAGAATAAATTTGACGTTTCTAAACGGGCAGCGTAGGATTCGTTTCTAAGTCTTGGAATAATCTTAGTAGCCCGTTGATGCACTCTCCCCATTCTGTCTATGTCTTGTCGTAAATATGGGGATCAGAATTGAACGCAGTATTGCAGGTGGGGCCGTACTAAAGAATTATCATGTATAATGTTAGCATTGTTTTCTCCGACTTAAATTCAAACGATCTACCAATCCTATATACTATTGAGCTAAAATGTGTGTGTCTGTGTGTCTGTCCGCTTTCTTCGGAACCGTGCACAGCCTAAACGGCACATCGGAAAATTTTGCAACCACCACCAACTGATAGCCCATGAGCTTCCGATGTGCTCTGTCAAGTTTCCCGGTCCTAGGTCACGATTACTGGGTCCGAAGGCCCCAACACCGCGATAAAACTACAGAAAAGAACGCAGCCGTGAAAATCTTGAGCTTCACACGTACTGTGACATATATTGCTAACGTAGCAGTATATGTCACAGTGCTACCCGCCCGGAGGTAGTGGGGGAGGAGGTGGGGTAATTGGGGAATGGTGTGGGGGTAATGGGGAGATGGTGGGTAATTGGGGGAGTGGGGTGGGGTAATGGGGAGAGAGGTGGGGGTAAGGGAGAGTGAGGGTGGGGTCATGGGGAGAGGGGTGGGGTAATGGGGAGAGGGGTGGGGGGTAATGGGGGTAATGACGTTTTTTACTTTTGTGTGTGGGGGTAATGGGGAGTTGGAGGGGGGGTAATGGGGGAGAGGGGTGGGGGTGATTGGGGTAATGGAGTATATAGCAGTATATGTCACAGTGCTACCCGCCCGGAGGGCCAAGTTGTACAACGGTCGCGAGCGATAGGCGAGCTACCGTTTGTAAATCCTAAGATTCTATTTGGTTTTCTGACCAGTTCGACACATTGCTTACTCGGTTTAAAAGTGCCGGCAACAATAATACCTAAATCTTTCTCTTCCCTAACACTTGTTAGTGTCTTGTCGCGCATAAAATATTTTTCTTTAACATTGTTTCTACCGATATGCAACGTTTAACATTTATCTATATTAAAGTTCATTTGCCAAATTTCCGCCCACTCGAGTAATTTATTAATATCTTCTTGAATCTTCAAACGTTCTACCGATGATTTTGTTCGTCCCCCAAGTTTGGTATCATCGGCAAATTTTGAAATTATACTCTCAATTCCTAAATCGATGTCTTTGATATAAATAATAAAAAGAACTGGTCTCAGAACTGATCCCTGAAGACACCTTGCCATTAATGAATAATCTTTGTTTACGTGCACGAAGCCAATTTTCGATCCATTTCAGAACATTACCATCAATTCCATGAGAATGAAGTTTAGCTGATAATCTTCTATGTGGCACTTTATCAAACGCTTTTTGAAAATTGAACTATATAATATCTACTGTTTTAATCTCGTTATATATATCATATTTACAATATCATTAAAGAAATCGAGCAAATTAGTAAGACAAGAACGATTACGTCGAAAGCCGTGTTGGGAATCTTTGATTAATTTATTAATTTCTAAATGATTAACTATTTTGTCCCGAACGATCGTCTCCAAAAGCTTACCTACTACCGAAGTCAGGCTGATGGAAAGATAATTTCCCGGAAGCGATTTGTCCCCTTTTATAAATATTGGTGTAATGTTTGCGAATTTCCAATCGAGCGGAACTTCTCCAGACTGTAACGATTTATTAAATATATACTTGAGAAGAGGGACTATCGCGCAGTTCACTTCTTTAAGCACCCAAGGTAGAGTTTATCTGGACTGGGAGTTTTATTAGGATTAATTTTACTTATGACCGAGAGTACTTCGCTTTCACTAATGGTAAAGTCGTGAAGCTTTAACTGATCATCACTGAGCATGATTACGGGAACAGGAATGGTGTTCATAGTTCGTTAGTAAAGAGAGAAGAGAAGAATTGATTTAAAACTTCCGTCATTTGTAAGTCATCGTAAATTTTTTCGTTGTTTTCGCCTGAGTGGACCAAGTCTACGAAGCTACTTTTTTATTCCTAACATAATTATAGAATTCCTTCGGATTCGATTTAATTTGGTTCACTAGATATGTTACAGAGTCAAAGTGTGTAACCAGCCACTTCACATAATGGCTGAAACTTTTAGTCATTTCGCGAAATGGCTGTTTCACTTGGTCATTTCCCGAAATGACTAAAATCTTCAGCCATTACGCGAAATGGCTAAAATTCCACCTTGGTCATTTCGTACAAGATCATTTGCCCGGTTAGGTCAACTGTATGCCCAGTTAGGTCAACTGTATGTCCTTGACAATTGGTTAGGTTAAGTTGTGTTATTTTCGTTAGTTTTAACGAAAATAGCACGACTTAGCCTAACCAATTGTCAAGGGCAGACAGTTGACCTAACCGGGCATACAGTTGACCTAACCGTGCATACAGTTGACCTAACCGGGCCTTCAATGGCAGACATCGGAATAACATTGAAGGCCCAGTTAGTATTTGAAAACCTCTATATTGAAAATTCAAATGTGTTCAAATGTGTATTTGAAGAGTGTTTCTCACTTATTTGAACAGACCTGTGGATGTATGTATGTTTTAGCAGATTTAGTTAGTTAAATAAGGGTTTCCAATTTTAGTGTGATGTTTGTTATTTCTATGAATTCATGACAAAAGTCATCTTAGCCATTTCACGAAATGACCAAGGTGGAATTTCAGCCATTTCGCGTAATGGCTAAAGATTTTAGTAATTTCGCGAAATGACCAAGTGAAACAGCCATTTCGCGAAATGACTAAAAGTTTCAACCATTGCGCGAAATGGCTGGTTACACACTTTGACTGCAACATATATAGCTCATAGTTGTGCTTACTTTTTCAAATAAGTTTTTTGCCTCGCCTTCTCAATAGCTTGTAAGCATTTTCATCGAACAAATTATTTGTTTCTTTAAATTTAAAATACGCGTTCCTTTTTAACGTTAAGCTACTTTTAATTTCAGCATTCCACCATTTAGGTTGAACAGACTTCGCCAGCCTTTTTTTACTCGACCTAAACGTTTAAAATAATTATAACAAGAAGTCCAAATACCATTAATATCATGGTGCGATAGAGCCTCATCCCAATTATGAGTCGAAAGTTGTAGTGTCATGTCACGAAATTTAGCTCTTTTAAAGTCCAAAACGTATTCCAGGCTCTCCGAATTATGGACATTAATTTTAATTTAAAATGTTATCTGCCTATGATCACTAGTGGAAAAGTAATCTCCTACAAAGATATTATCAATTAAGTCTAGGGCTGTACTTAAAACTAAATCTAGAATATTGCGTTATCTAGTGGGTTCCTTGACCATTTGAAAAAGTGAACTTTCGAGCAAACCCGTACAGTCGGCGACCGGAATTAGACTGTAAAAGACCACCCCAATCCCTGATCAGATCAGATGATAGGTCGGAGGCATAGCCTTTGCAGCAGCCCCTCCTAAACTTTTGTTTTTTGTAACTAGTTTGTGTTTAGCGCCTTTAATTTTTTCTATCTTATTTTCCAGAAGCTGTGAAGAGCTTCTTTTTTCTTTCACTATTGGACCCCCCAAACAGAAAGTCTCTAATCAAAGCATACACATTTTCAACATAAGGTTGTTGAAATTCAGCCACTTTCTTCCTTTCTTGTGTGTACTCTGGGCACAATAGAACAAAATGATATAGGTCCTCTTCTGCCCCACAAAGTTTGCATTCTACGTTTTCATTAGTATGTCTCCTCCTGTTGTACAGTGGTAGGCAGTTCGTTCTAGCCTTATATAGAGTTATTGATGCAAATCTATTATCGTAGACAGTTTCCTTTTTTATTTGCTTTTTCTTTATATATATTTCTCTATATATATTCTTTATATATTGTATTCTTCCATCTATTATCCTCCTTTTCATTGGGGATGCCCCAATTTCTCCCCTTAGGGTGCAGTTTGGTGCGTATTTCTAGAAATTCCATTCTCAATTTTTTAAATTTTTTTTCCATTTCTGTATCAGTAAGGTTTATTATATTTGTTCCATATAACATTGAGGGAACAGCAACATTTTTCCAATATGTTTTCCCTATCATAATTTTGTTACAGCTCCTGGCAATCACAGAATAGGATATGTTCGCCAACTTTTGTGCTTTTTCGGACATTTTTTTCTGCGTTTTAAAATAGTTTCTTTTATTGTTAATCGTTAGACCAAGATACTTGATTTTATCTGTAACTTTAATATTTTCTATTTCTTGAGGCGGTTTTTCATATTATAAATCATTTGTTGCTTCCTCCAGTGAGTGTACCAAGAGTAGCCCATCATCAGCAAAAAACAAGATTCTTATATTTAAAAGTTCATTCTGAAAACCTGTCCCTTTTTCTTCTAATTTAGCTATAATCAGGTACGTCTTTAGTTTAAAGCACAGTTGAACCTGCTCAACCTTGTCTTATGCCACTTTTAACTTCTATTTCTGTTTCCACTGAGCCGAATTTTACCATGGTCTTGTCGTCTTTATAGATATTAGCTATGGCATGTATAATTTTTGAGTGTATTTTATATTTCATTAAAACATGTATAATTTTTTCTTCTTGATTGAGTCAAAGGCTTCGCTAAAGTCAAGTGAAGTTAATATTAATGGCTTCTTCTGGAAACTGTCTTCTATACAATACTGTAGAATGAATAAATTATCTTCTACTTGGCCCCCTTCTGAAAATCCAGCCTGTTTGGAACATAAATAATCTGTAAGAAATGTCTGTTAACGCAATAAGTCTCGAGTCTCCTGCTGTAGGCTTAATAATTTTTGGAATCATCTTTGTATTTAATTTACTCCAATCTTCTATCTTTACCTCTTCATCTATTATTTGTTGGAAACAGTTCTTGAGCACTTCCAGACATATTTTATTATCTCCTAGTACCTTATACATTTCTGGTTTTTTGTTATCTGGTCCAGCAGCTTTATTACTTTTTAACTTGTTTATACACTGCTTGACCTGATTTACAGTGAGTTTAGGTTATTCCATAGACTTTATAACATTTCTTGTTTCAAAGCACAAATCCACGTGCTCCCTGACTTCTGACGGAAATTTGTATATAATTTTCCCATGTATGGGTATATTTACCCTAATGCTATTCATAGTCTCTTCACTCATCATATTGCTGTATACTAGTTTTGTCTCTTCAGTCCAAACCTGGTTGATTGTATTATCGTGTTTTTTGTATATTTTACTCCAATATTCTATTATCTTTTCACCGTCTCTATGTCTGTCAGTCGTTGACCTTCCTCGCTATATAGCACCAGCTTATTATTTAATTGGATATCAGTGTTTCTTAACTTATTTACCACTTCCTATAGTTTCTTACTCTTATTAGTAATTTCTTTTATTTCTCTAGTAATTCTCGTTTCATATATACACATTTCTTCTTTAATTATATTATGTACCTTCTCTTTTTGTATCATGGACATTGTGTGAATTCTATTTCTTCCCTGTTCTGTTTTTGCTTCTCTTTTGTCTATTTATTCTTTTTATTTTCTTTATTTCATTTCCGATGTTAATATTCATCCAAGGTGGCTCCTTTATTTGATTATTCTCCCCAATTACCTTCCTCCTGTAGATCTTTTTTAAAGTCTTCTCTGCTGATTCGCTTATTATGTTATTCATAGCTTCTATTTTTGTTACATTTCTACTTTTTATTTTGTTTTCTACTTCTTCAACATACAATTTTAGTGATTGTTCATCCGTCTTGTAATAATACTCCTTTGTCTCCCATTTGCCATTTCTTTCAAAATTATGTGTTTCAAACTCAATTTCAAATTTTACGTGTATCAAGTTTATCTTGAAAGTAAATTAAGATCTCCCATAATTATCGCATCATGTTCCCTACTTACATCAAAAATTGGTTCCTGAAGCCAATTATCACTATCGACAGTCTGAGAAGGAGGCCTATATAGTACTAAACCTATAATTAATTTCTTTCGTGAGTCGTCATTGATTTCAACAAACGTCGCATTTATATTATCAATTTCCGCAATGTTTTTAATTATGGATTTTAAGTGTGACCCAACGTATAGTAATGTACCACCACCCCTTCTTTCTCTTCTAGTAATGTTACACATCTCATAACCTGGGATATGATATTCTCCGAGGAAATCTCTACTCTCTATATTTAATCAGGATTCAGTTATTGCTACATACACAAATTGGAAAAGTCTGTGGCTCATTAATGTATGAATTTACCGCTCAAAATATATATTAATTTATTCATAACGTAAATTGGTAAATGAATTTGGCTTTCGACTACTCGATATGAATACACCGACCAAAACCTCAAAATCAAAAATGCATAACAGAAATATTTATAAAATCAATTGAACTCTTATTCCTATTTACTTCACTAATAATTAAAATAAACGCAAGATAAGCCAAATACTCAATTATTAATTACGAATTTTACCCAACAAACGCGTAGAGGAAAGGTTGAATCCTACCACAGCAATCTTCACAGGTTCAAAGAATTGTTTTTCACAATCCTACAATAACACGTCGAAATTCTAATTATAATAATAATAATAAGTTTAGTAAATAATTATATATATATATATATATATATATATATGCAATAAAATCGGAGAACAGCACGTGATCTTTTTAATAAGCAAAGAACACAGGGAAAAGGAAAAGGAAACACGAAGTCCGAGCGCTTTCATGATATATTCACATATATCACGAAAGCACTCGGACTTCGTGTTTCCTTTTCCTTTTCCCTGTGTTCGCTGCTTATAATATATATATATATATATATATATATATATACACACACACACACACACGAAGACTGAAGTAAAATGTGCAGCATAGTGGTGGTTCGTTTCCGCATCTCTGAACCACGTTTCGAGCTCGTCTTTGAATACTCCACCACCCCTGTTATTGTAGTTCCTCTCTCTCTCTCTCTCTCCTCTTCTCTCTCTCTCCTACTCTCTCTCTCTCTGTCTCTGTCTCTTTCTCTCTCGTGGGGAGGGGGGGTGGGGTATAATATACGTCAGAGACACGGTTGAGTCCAGTTGACTGCCAGTTCCGGTCGGAACGGGAGCTGCTTGGCGTCGATCTGAACGTGGAGAGACGAACTATAGGTTAATCTTGGTGTACAGACCTCCGCATCTCCTCCTCGTGGAGGATACAGCCCGGTACACCGAAACTCAGTAGCCTGCTAGGGGATAGGTGTGTGTAAGTTTTAGGAGACTTCAACTGTCGCGGCATAAAGTGGGAAAACAGGACTGCCGATGCTGAAGGAGGAGGCTAGTTGATTTGCTGATGAGAACTTCTCACTCAGTGGGTCACGAGCCTACACGAGGCGAAAGCGTTTAGACTTAGTATTCACGGCCGAAGACAACCTCGTCACTGGCCTCACCGTTGACGAATCATTGGGCGGGAGTGATCACGGTCTTATTAGGTTCCGTGTGTGCGTCCTCGGGTGAAGCGTAGTAACTCGAGAGGCAGTAAGCTCGATCTCCGGCGGGCGACTTTGTTAGCCTCAGGGATAGCGTAGGAGAGGGGGTTAGAGGTTGGCGGCGATGTTGAGGGAGTGTGGAGTGCATTCCGAGGACGAGTTATGGTGCTGCAGTCTGCTGCCATACCCTCAAAACCGGTCACCCCTGCTTCAAACGCAGCCTAAGTGGTTCAATCGTGACATCGCTTCGGCTATCCGAAATAGGAAAGTAGCGTATAGGAGGGCGAAGGCCAATCGTTCCCACGAGAACACTGAAGCGTATGTCCGCCTGTGTAGGGAAGTGAAGGCGAAGGTTAGGCTAGCGGAAACGTAAACGAAGAACTACGGGTGGCAAGCCTCTGCAAGGGGAACCTAAGGAATTCTTCAGTTATGTTAATAGTAGAAAGTCCGTAAAGGACGGAAGCGGCGTTCTGCGGACCTCCGACGCGGACATCGTAATGTGCTTAATGAGTACTTTGCGGGAGTGTTCACCAGGGAGGATACCCGCGTGATCCCCGAGCCAGGCGTGAGGCACGAAGGTGCGGCCTGGTAGTGTTAGATGTACGCGACAGTCGTTGCCGATAGAATAGACAACTGAGCGCGTTTAAGGCTCCTGGGCCAGACCAGTTTCTCCCCAGAGTGTTGCGAGAAGGTGCGCGACCAGGTGGCTCCCCACCTGCTACAGTCTTCAACAAATCGTGGAGATGGGCCAGGTGCCTGGTGACTGGAGGGAAGCCAACGTGACCTATCTTAAGAAAGGGATCACGAAAGTCAGGAACTATCGTCCCATAGTCTCACTTCAGTTGTAGGTAAATTATTAGAAGGGATAATAGCTGATGGGATCGTTGACCATCTGGATTCCTACAAGCTGCTTGGGGACTCCCAACATGGGTTTAGACGGCATAGGTCGTGTCTCACCAACTTCCTCGAGTTTTTCCACGTCATGTTGAGTGAGTACGATAAGAGTAGGGCTATTGATATACTTTATCTCGACTTTCAGAAAGCCTTTGATAAGGTACCTCACCGCCGGCTAACGGCGAAAGTGCGCGCGCTGGGTATCGGTGGGGAAATAGGTAGGTGGATTGAAAACTGGCTGAGGAATAGGCGGCAGAGGGTGGTAATTAAAGGGGCTAGATCGGGTTGGGCCTCGGTCACTAGTGGGGTTCCTCAGGGTTCCGTTTTGGGGCCACTGTTGTTTATCATTTACATAAATGATATCGACGGTGGCATCGTCAGTCGGATCGCCAAATTCGCTGATGACACCAAGCTTGGGGCCAATGTTGGGACGCCCGAAGCGATCGAGGAACTGCGTGCGGACCTAGGTAGGATAGGAGAGTGGTCCGAAAAATGGCAAATGCCGTTTAACTTGGGTAAATGCAAAGTGATGCACATTGGCTACGCCAATCCCAAGTCGGACTACTCGATGTTGGGTAGTAATATCGAGGTGACTGATTTAGAAAAGGACTTGTGGGTGCTAATTAGCAGCGACCTTAAGTTTACGAAACAGTGTGTAGAGGTGGAAAAAAAAGCCCAGAAACTATTGGGTTATATCAGGAGGCAATTTCAGTTTCGGAACAAGGAGATTGTGCTCTCACTGTACAATTCCCTTGTTCGGCCGCACCTGGAGTATGCTGTGCAGTTCTGGTCGCCCACCCTCAGGAAAGATATTGAGAGGCTGGAGCGAGTGCAGGCGAGGGCCACAAAGTTAATCCCTTCCGTTAGGCATATGGGCTACAATCGACGGTTACGCGCCCTGAACTTGTTTCGCTTGAAACTCGGAGGCTGCGCGGTCAACTGATCGAGGTTTTCAAGCTCTTACGCGGGTTCAACGATGTCGATTTTAGAAGTATGTTTAGTTTAAATGATAACCCAACTCGCAACAATGGTTGGAAATTGGATTTGAAACGGTTTAGGACTAGTGTGTGTGGGAATTACTTTACGTATAAGATCTGTGACACATGGAACAGGTTACCTTCGGAAGTTGTGAACAGTTCCTCTGTGGATCAGTTCAAGAAAAGGTTAGACCAAATTTTGCACACTATTTGAGTGTGTAGAAAATTTTCCGTGGCACCCGTTGCCATTGGTACCTCCTCGGTATGGGCCGCAAGGCCTTTTGAGGTACTTCTTTTCCTTGTAACTCCTTGTAACTCTCTCTCTCTCTCTCTCTCTCTCTCTCTCTCTCTCTCTCTCTCTCTCTCTCTATATATATATATATATATATATATATATATATATGTGTGTGTGTGTGTGTGTGTGTGTGTGTGTGTGTATTTCTTTTCCCGTGTATGTATTAAATCTATGTAAGATTAAAATGTTTAATGTTTGCCCTTAGCTAGTCGGGTGGTAAAAGTCAAATAAAAATTCTTGTAATAAGGAAGTGTACTAAAGCGTGATGGAAGATAATTTACAAACTCTTTTAATAGAAATTCTTTAAAAAAATGGGAAAGCAAAAAAAGCAACATCTCCAGGCAAAACACGTCTTTATCATATATATATATGAGAGAGAGAGAGAGAGAGAGAGAGAGAGAGAGAGAGAGAGAGAGAGAGAGAGAGAGAGAGAGAGAGAGAGAGAGAGAGAGAGAGAGAGAGAGACCATAAATATGGCTACAAATATAGCTGTAGCTACATACATGCCAAATAGACATTTGTGGTTGACTGTATATCCATTGGCAAATATGTATATAAACTGCGAGTGTTTATCTTGTAAAAGAAATGGAGCAACTGGAGAAAACGCACCTCTAAATGAGCAAACTGGAGAAAACGCACCTCTAAAACATAACTCAAAAAGGATATTAGAACAAATTAATAAAAAACATGTTTATTAAGGGAAAACAGACAATAAAATCATACAGAAACTAAAATCAAAAGGGATATTGTTCTGATATGTGTTTACACAAGTTACTAAAAGCATAATTATGAAATCTATCACGCCACATAAATGCAGATAAATATGAATTGAGCATGTTTCTTCGACATCCATGTATCCTATAGTAACCGTTATTACATTATCATTTGTATAATTTAGATCTCGGGGGTACGGGGGCGGAGCCCCCGTAAAGATCACGCATCACAAATTGATCGGTCCTAATGTCATTTTCGTTTAACAAAAATATCATGACTTAACCTAACCAATCATCAAGGGCGTACAGTAGGTCTTAGTTTAACTATTAATCCCTGCCGGAGGCATTGACGTCAGCGGCGGCGGCCAATTTTCTGAAATTACCCCAACTGGAGAAAGCGCACCTCCGTTTTTGCCAACTGGAGAAAACGCACCTTTCAGTCATATCAGGTGCGTTTTCTCCAGTTGCTCCAAAGAAATTAATAAATTTTACATTGAGCGAAAATGTCTCGTCGTTCAATGATGACGTCATAGAGGGACTAAACTAAACATATTCTTACGCGAAAGGAAGCTAAGTAATGGGGCTGAAGAAACTTCGTTTTCTGGGGGGGGTCATACCAAGGTCCCCCAGACTTTTAATTTAGAATAGGTTTAGACGAGGGCAGGATGAAATGAGGCGGGATGCTACAGAGGGGTCGACCGCAGATCAATCCTAAACCGTCGTTCGAAGCCACCTCAAGTAAAGTAATATATATATATATATATATATATATATATATATATTAATTGTAAACTGCTATTTATCATACAACAACGGCGGTAATCTAGATGAATACATTGATTTGCTGTATACAGTAAAATTAAGTTATTATCAGATAACCCCAAATATTCTCACTATACAGTATAATAATGGGGGACTTTAACGCGCATGTAAACTCGGAATTCTTTGTAGAAGTGGGTAACATGTGCGAGTCGGCCAATTTAAGTATAAGTGATGTAGAGGTATTAGGGGTAACTAGTGGTAATTTTACATACGTTAGTGATATGAGTGGTACCACCATGTGGATTGATCATTGTCTCACTAGTAATAATCTAAAGGATCATTAGAGATATTAATTAACTTTACCAATTTATGCGCAACACGACTTAACAAGAACTCAATAGGTAAGAATAATCGCGTCGATTGGTCCAATGTTAATATGCAGCAGAGAATAGAATACAAAGAGAGAACAAGTCACCTTTTAATAATTTAGAAATTTGCATCTTGCCTGTATAATCCTTGCTCAAATGAGTCTCACTGTAAACTCATAGATAGGTATTATAGTAAGATAATATCCCTGTTAAGAGAAGCAGGAAGCCCCCTGATTAAATCTTACACCTATCATACTAAGATTATTCCTGGATGGAATGATTTTATTTCCCCCCCTGAAGAGGGAATCGAAAGACGCCTATGATTTGTGGTGCTTTCATGGTAGACTCAGATTAGGACCAGTATACATGAATATGTGTAAAAGTAGGGGTCAGTATAAGGAGGCTATAAGGCGATGTAAACAAGAAGAAGAGTCTATTCGAGCATCAAAAGCCTATGAAGCTCGCATAAATAACGATAATAACAAATTTTGGAAATTTGTTAAGAATCAAACGGGTGTCAAAAATGTCCTCCCTCCGACAATCGATGGGGTGTCGGGGCAGGATGAAATTGCAAAGCTGTGGAAAAAACACTATTCTAACATTCTTAATAGTGTGAGTAGGGATAATCTTAAGATAGTGCAGCGAAACGATTGTGGGAGGGACAAGGGAAAATACTTTGAGATCATTTTCTGAAGTAAAGAGGTTAATTAAAGAGTTAAAGACTGATTCTGCGTCAGGGGTAGATGACTCATCGAATGAGCACTTAAAATATACAAATGATGTAGTATGTCTGCATATATCATTGCTCCTATCAGCCATGCTTGCTCATAGCTATATCCCTGCAGAGTTCATGAGGGTATATATCTTGTCCTGGTTAAAAACAAGTACGGAGACATTCTGTCCAGCAATAATACAGGCCTATTGCTGTCGCTTCCTGCTTCTCGAAACTACTAGAAAACTCTTGTTACTCCGATTAAATGATTTCCTATGGACATCTCCTAATCAGTTTGGCTTTAAAAGGTCCCACTCAATTGACCTGTGTATCTATGTACTACTTAAAGAAACAATATCTAAATACATTGACAGTAATTCAACTATTTATAGCTGTTTCCTAGATATAAGTAAGGCATATGAATGATATGATAGAGTGAACCACAATATTTTATTTAAAAAACTAGAAGACAGGAAGGTTCCCATGTACATATTAAATTTATTGAAATTTTGGTATTCCCACCAATCTTTCACTGTTAGCTGGGGCAATGTACTATCCGAGTGTTTTGGCTCCTCTTGCGGGGGCTCCCTATGCTGTTTAATGTGTATATTGACGGATTAATTGCTTCACTTAACGAGGCAACACTGGGATGTTGCATAGATAACACAAGGATAAATAACTTAGTTTATGCCGATGATATGGTGTTAATAAGTCCCTCTGTTAAAGGTCTGGATCGGCTACTAAAAGTCTGCGAAGAGTATTCGCATAAACATGATATTGTTTATAATGTTACAAAAACGAAGGTCATGCAATTTCATCATAAAAGCTGTAATCAGCCAGCTGATATAAGGTTCAAAATGAATGGTGAGGTAATTGAGGAAGTACAAGAGTTTAAGTATTTGGGTCAAACTATTACTAGCTCCTTGAGTGATGACTCGGATATAAGAAAACAATATCGAAGCCTGTGTGCTAAAGCGAATATGACCATAAGGAACTTTCGATTCTGTACAAGTGAAGCTAAAGACACTCTCTTTCGTACTTTCTGCAGTAATATATATGGACAGCAACTGTGGGTGAATTATAAAAAAGGTTCTGGCAGAACTCTAAATTTGCTGTACAACAGGTCTTTTAGGCTCTTACATAAATTACCCCCGAGATGCTCAGCTTCGCAAATGTTTGCTACCCGCAATGTCCCGAGCTTCCCGGAGGTAACAAGACGTGCCCAATACATTCTAATGCAAAGAATTAAAAAATCAACCAACCCGATCATCCAAGCTATCCATGAGTCCTGCCATTTATCCTCTAAACTATGGATGGACTTCTTGGTAGGAAAACGTCTGTCTGTAGCTCCACTTAACTTCGACATTACAGTATTATTTTTAATCAATTGTATATATTTCTATCCTTAGTAGTGATGTAGGTCACATCCGCATCCGCATCCGCGGAACATCCGCACATTTTCTCGCATCCGCATCCGCACTTTGGACTGCGGATGTCGTGCGGATGTGGACCGTTGAGATAAAACGTCATTAATAAGCGGAAATTATCAAATTCTACTATATTAATAGAACTAGTTCATTGTGCGCAAAAGTGATGCAAGCGACAAGACGAGAGGCTGTTCTTGTATGAAGTTACTCTCTTGCAACCTACTTAGATCCACGTTACAAAGCTAAGTTATTTTCACCTAGTACATTAGAACGAGTTAAATCATCACTTGGCAAAGCAGTTGAAGAATTTCAATCTCTTGAATCTGTCGCTTCGCCACCCACCAAAAGAATAAAGTTTCAGTGACAGAACCAACACCTTCAACAAGCAAATCTATCACAGAATCTGTCTCTCAGTTTCTTGAGTCAAGCAGCAATGACGAGACCTACGCGATGTCAAAAGATGTAGTAAAAATGATCGAGAGCTATCACCAAGAAAAACGCCTGGCTGCATGTGACAATCCTATTAGTTGGTGGAAAAATACGCAGAATATCTATCCATACTTGAGTAAACTTGCAAGGAAACATTTAGCCTGTCCTCCAACAAACGTACCAAGCGAGAGATTATTTAGCAGTGCTGGATTAATATATGATGAAAAGAGAAACAGACTGGCAGCAGAAAAGGCAGAAAAATTAATGTTCCTTAAGCATAACCTTCCTATAATTAAGTTTGAACATTAAACGATGAACATCTTAGTTTACTTTATTTTAATTACTCATTTATAAATATGCCTAATAAACTTTAAACTTAATATAAATAGTTATCAAGCTAATTAAAGATCTCTTCTATAAGGGTGGAGGTTGGGGAAAGAGGACGGTGGGGTGCATTTGAGTTGGGTTCACGTCCCGCATCCTAGTAACACAATTATGGTTTCTAATTGTGGCTGAAACTCAACAAAATATAACGAATTTATTTGCAGACGAATTCACTAATTGATTTCTATATTAGTTAGATGCTTGATATTATTTTATATGTTCAGAGAAAAGTACAGCAATTATTGTACAATTAATCAATTATACTACATTATAGCTACAGCTCTCTCTATATAATAACTTATTATATACGTTAAACACAACAAATCTCGAATATATCCTAAAAAATAACGAAAATGTAGACATCCGCATCCGCATCCGCATCCGCGGATGTTGAAATCAAACATCCTCATCCGCATCCGCATCCGCGGATGTGAAAAAAATGACATCCGCTACATCACTAATCCTTAGTATATGAACTGTCATTGTATTAATAATATTTGTCATATGGACTATAGTCTGCCAATAAATCTTTTCATTTTCATTTTCATTTTCATATATATATATATATATACCCGCAAGAAAATACAAAATAAGATCTGATTTTCTTGGGGTATTGCTTATATGTATGTAGGTATGGTCAAAAGAGTTGAAACACCTTAATTTTTATTTATTTATTTATTTTTTTTGAATAAGAGAGGTATTAACCGAAATTATGTATAACATCACTGATGTATTTCGAGTCCTCGCAAGGAACGGAGGAACATTTGTTAAGATTTGTGAACATCCTCAAAGGATTTGGTTTAATTATTTATTATTTGCTGTATTAGTTTTAATACTTTATACTTTTTTAAAGTTTTGCAGTTTCTTAGTGAGTATAATTAAATTACAAAGTGATATAAAATTCAATACACCGTACATCAACGGCATATCACTACTTAGAAGTGGTATGCAGATTTCATTTGACCAAAAGAGCCGCATCACCCTACAAATTTTTAAGTTTTTCTGACAAAGTAAAAAAAACTTGCGTACTATTTTTGAGTAATGATATGCCGCTGATGTATTGAATTTTAGATCACTTTGCAATTTAAATATACTTACCATGAAACTACAAAAATTGAAAAATTCTGACATATTAAAACTAATATAGCGAATAATAATTACGTCAAATCTTTCTGAAGAAGTTCACAAATGTTGAGAAGTGTTACTTAATTCATTATCAGTACTCAAAATATATCAGTGATGTTAGGGGTAGTTTCTGTTAATATCCGTCTCATTCCAAAAATTATGATGTGTCTCAACTTTCTTGGCTATATATATATATATATATATATATGATGGAGGCCGCAAGAAAGCAACTCTCTTCTCCACCAGGCCAAGCCTAGAAGTGGGGCCACTTGCTTGACCTTCGTGTGAAGAAAGATCGACGCACGGAACATATACAAGGTTACAAGCTGTATATATATATATATATATATGATGAATAAAACCACGAAGGAAAGGAAACACAAAACGGTGCTCAAGCGCTTTCGTCTAATGACATCCTCAGGAACACTGAAATACATAAAAGGTTCCGGCCTATATATAGGTTACAGAACATACACACAAACACATATACATATATATATATATATATATACATACATATCTGCACACATACACATATATATATATGAATAGAAACGACATAAGTGTTAAGGAACGTTTCTGCACACGAGGAGGAGAGATAACGAATAATGAAAAATGAGGCGAACCGCCCAGGAAACGAACCCAGGGCCTTCCAATTGCCGGTCGGACGCTCTACCATTATGCTACGGACCTCACTCAATCACAAATCGAAATTCTCCCACATAGGGCAGAAACCAATGCCCTGAGAGGGCACCCTCGCAAATCGTGAATATGCGCATATAACTGCAATGACCGCGCAGTATATAAATGAATAGAAACGACATAAGTGTTAAGGAACGTTTCTGCACACGAGGAGGAGAGATAACGTTCCTTAACACTTATGTCGTTTCTATTCATTTATATACTGCGCGGTCATTGCAGTTATATGCATATATATATATATATATATATATATATATATATATATATATATATATAATATAATATATATATATATATATATATATGCGATAAACGGAGAAGTAAAAATAAAACTTAAAAATTAAGGATTAGAGGATTAACAAAGAGGCAAATCGATTTTTAGCACAAGATCAAATGAGTTATAAAAATAATACAAATTTATACTGGAGATATGCCCGGGTTTAACACTTGCCTTCTTAGAGTCAAGTTTCGATATATATAAAATAAATTGAAGATTAAAAGTAAATAAAGTAGCTTACAAGTTTACCAAAGATTAAGTGTCCTACACTTTTTATCTAGGTTTGTTTTAAAGCACCGTTTTGTGTTTCCTTTCCTTCGTGGTTTATTCATCATAAATATTTTCACGTGTTACTTTCGTGAAATAATTTCATATATATATATATATATATATATATATATATATATATATATATATATACACCCGGGCGGGTACCTCATTTTTCATTTGTTCGTTATTTCTCTTCCTCGTGTGCAGAACGCTCCTCTATACTTACGTCGTTTCTATACATTAATATACTGCGTGGTCATTGCAGTTATATAATATATATATATATATATGATCAAATCCTGTATATAAATATTTTTTTATTTTTTTAACATGAATAAACTTAATTAAACTCAGAAAAACACTTCATATTTTTATTTTTTATTTTTTATCTTTTCATGTTTTGAGATGAAAGAAATTAAAAATGGAAAAAGTCGAAGAACCGAGTAAAAAAGTTAAAATCTCCTTAAAACTTTTAGTTAAAAATTTAAAACTAGAAAAAACGTTGATATATATATATAATATGGACGAAACAAGGGCGGACATCGCATGCCTTACAGAAACACATCTTAAAGATTGCCAAGGAAACTGCGATAACTACGAACACTGCATCGAAAAAAAAGAATTGCATATCGATGGCTTCAACTTACTAAGAGCGGATAGAACAGCGAGACGTAACGGTGGCTGTGCTATTTATATACATAAGAGTCATATGACAGAGACGGTAATAAGTAAATCCAACAGCTTCGTAAAAACCCTTGCAGTGAAAATAAAGAAATTAAACGTGGTACTGATAGTCATCTATAGACCTCCAAACTCTCCAAATGAAAAATTTTCGGATGCCATTGATGATATCAGGAACCTGATAAAGTCTGTAAACTCTCCATCTCCTAATATAATACTCTGCGGTGATTTTAATTTCCCATTTATAAAATACAAAAAGGTGGGTAGAAATATATATGATATATATATATACCAAGACAAAAAGGGCACAAGAGAAGACCAGGAGCAAGCAAAATTGTTGATAGCTTTAACAAACGAATTTATGTTGACACAAAAAATAACAGAAAACACCAGGAAAAAATAACTACCTAGATCTGATATTCACGAATAACACGAACTTGATTATTGACAAAAAATAACAACTATTATCTCAGTTCACAACATAATCGAGATATCAACAAATATGACGAAAACATTAAAAGACAATACCCACAATGAAGAAAGAAGCAAATTTTGGGCCTTTAACTTAAACTCCAAGACTATAAATTGGGAAGCAGTCAGATCGCACGACGCACATGGCCCAAATAGAGTGGAGAACAGTTTTAGAGAATAAAACAACTGAAGAAATGTTAACAATCTTAGAAGAGAAGATGCTGGGAATTTTAGAAAAATGTGCTCTTAAAGGAAAGAAGAACTGGTTCAAGAGGCAAAAGCGAACAATATTCCGCAAAAGAAAGAGGGTAGCGGAGAAGTAAGTAAACTGCAGAGACAACAATACCGGAAAAGTAATACCAAAAAAAACTAGAGAATATCGATAGAGCAATACAAGCCCTGATTCAGGGCCATACAGAGAGGGAAGAGGAAAAGGCGGGAGAAAGAAATACAAAACATTTCTATAGCTACGCGAAAAGAGAAAACAAAAACGCGCGCCACTATCGGGCCTCTAAGAAAAGGAAATAATGAACTAACTGACAATATAAAAGAAATATCTGAAACATTGAGAACCCAATATGAATCAGTCTTCAATACCCCAAAAAGTGACAAAGCGATACCTGAGATAAATACAATCTTTGAAGAGAAATTGCATGGAGATTGTATAACAGATTTTGATTTTACCCCAGAAGATATATCGCGAGTTGTAGGACAAATGAAATCACATTCAGAGGCAGGTCCGGACGAATGGAACCATTATTAATTAAAAAATTTAAAAATGAAATAGCTACACCCATATATTGGATATGAGAAGATCCCTAGACACTGAAGAAAGTTCGAGTATCTTAAAAAGAGCGAACATTGTACCTCTATATAAAGGAGGGGACAGATCTCAAGCAAGAACAATAGACCGGTATCTTTAACATTCCATCTTACGAAACTATTTGAAAGATTATTTAGAGAGAAAATATATGACTTCTTGGAGACACTGGAAAGACTCAACGAAAATCACCATGGATTCCGATCAGGTAGATCATGCCTATCACAACTAATAAAATACTACAACAATATCCTAAACGCACTTGAAGGCAATGAAAACTACGATGTCATATATACGGATTTTGCTAAAGCCTTCGACATATGTGATTATGATATAACAGCGCATAAAATGAAACTTATGGGAATAACAGGCAAAGTTGGACAGTGGATCTACAACTTCCTCAGAGAACGTCTACAGGTCGTTAAAATTCAAGGTATATCATCATCAAAATCAGAAGCACGCAGCTGAGTACCACAAAGAACAGTATTGGCCCCACTCCTTTTCATTATCATGCTAACAGACATAGACAATGAAGTAAACAACAATAGTATAGTAACATCCTTTGCAGACGACACAAAGATCAGCAGAAAAATCAGCGATGTAAAAGGGGTGGAGGCCTTGCAGAGGGACACGAACAAAATATACAAATGGTCAGAAGACAACAACATGACATTTAACACCGAGAAATTTCAGCTCTTGAGATATGGTAGAAATGAGGAACTTAAACAGATAGCATATTATGCCCCATACAAACAGGAAATTCAGAGAAGCACGAAAGCGATAGATTTGGGGGTTATAATGACTGATGATGCGAAATTTGAGATACAAAATCAGATAGCGATAAACAAAGCAAAAAGAGTCGCGGGACGTAAACTAAGTCTGTACTCCCTGGAAAGAAGAAGGGAGAGGTACACCGTAATATATACACATGGAAAATGATCGAAAAACTGGTACAAACCTCAAACTAAACCCAGTTACCACCCAAACAACACTGGAAAATAGGAAAGGCAAAATGTGTAGTGTTCTCAAACTAAAGGCCCGACAAAGGACTTCTTCAACGCTGAAAGAAAACAGCTTGGTTGTCAGGGGGCCAAGACGTTTTAACCAGCTTCCAAAGGACCTCAGAAACGTGACAGGGGTCAAAGTTGAACTCTTCAAAAGAAGACTAGATGCCTGGCTCAAAGGTACCAGTTGAGCCGGGTGTACCTGGCTATGTGCGGTGGAGAGCGCAAGAGAGCAACTCGCTCCTCCATCAAGCCAGGCCTAGAGGCGGGGTCATCAACATGACCTTCGTGTGAAAGGAGACGAACGCACAAAACTACTACAAGGTGCACGAGGCATATATATATATATATATATATATATATATATATATATATCGGATGGCCCAAATAAAATGCCTTGAGATTTGAACATCAATAACTTAAAAAATGTGCAGTTCATACTTCCAAAATTTACATAACTTTTACTTCAATCTATTGCTAAGCCATCATAAAAATTTCAGACTTCTACATAAAATACTTTTCCACAGCTGAGGGAACAATGAGGTAGGGTGAAAAAAACGAATATCCTAAATCCTAAATGTGTATAGCTGTACCTGGCAACTATTCTAAGACTTGTAGTAGTTTCCTTAGCCTATGGATAATCTGTTAGTCTCTGAAAAACGTCAGATGATAAATTATAGGCTACACCCATCTTAAATACTGTTTTTTAAACTTACCCTTCAAATTATGGTTCTAACTAACGTTGAAAAAGCGGTGACTGAAAAGTATGTAAATCTCTTGGAGGAGAATCTTTTGCCTGATTGTCGGCGTCAGTATTAAGGAAACGATTTCATACTCCAACAAGATGGTGCTACAGCTCATACTAGCAAGTTCACACAGGATTATCTACAATAGAATGTAGTCAACTTCATTGGAAAAAACGACTGGCCCCCGCCAGAGAAGATTTATGAAGGCCAAACAGAAAAGTTTACAGAAATGCAATTAAAGAAAACAATACTAGAATGTTGGGACAAAATAACATTAGCAGAAATCAGAAAATGTATCATGTCGTGGAAAAAAGATTAAGATTAGTTTGTAAGCAGAACGGCGGACATATTGATCATATTTGTTGATAAGATGTGAATAATAAAAATTTTTCAGTTGATGATATTCATTTTTTTCACTATACCTCATTGTTCCCTCGGCTGTGGAAAAAGTATTTTATGTAGAGGTCTGAAATTTTTATGATGGCTTATCAATAAATTGAGGTAAAAGTTATATAAATTTTGGAAGTGTGAACTGCATATTTTTGAAGTTATTGAGAGAGAGAGAGAGAATTATAAGGAGTTACAAGGAAAAGAAGTACCTCAAAAGGCCTTGCGGCCCATACCAAGGAGGCACCAATGGCAACGGGTGCCAGGGAAAATTTTCTACACCCTCAAATAGTGTGCAAGATTTGGTCTAACCTTTTTTTGAAGTGATCCACAGAGGAACTGTTCACAACTTCTGAAGGTAACCTGTTCCACGTGTCACAGCTCTTATAGGTAAAGTAATTCCCACACACACTAGTCCTAAACCGTTTCAAATCCAACTTCGAACCATTGTTGAGAGAGAGAGAGAGAGAGAGTTGACAAACGTACATACATATATACATACAAGAAAGTAAATTTTTTTTCAGTTAATTCACAAATAATTCTAAAGACTTTTTACTTGCTACAGTTATTAAATTTCTGTTGAGCAAATAATAATAAAATAATAATAATAATAATTGGACGCATGAATGAAGAAAGATAATAGTGATTCATATTCACATTGTCAACTGAATTGAAAAGATAGTACTGTACCCATTGAGTTAAAAAGATAGTAGTACCCAGAGAACACAAGTCCTATTTCAGGTATAAAATGCATAGAATTTTGAGTACGACATCTTTATAAAGAAGTGTCAAATATGAAGCAATGAGAGTTACCTTTCATGCCAATAATTATTTACATACAAAATACGTACGCAGTTTATATACCCGAGTCACTCATGACATTTACATACAATAATTTAGAGCTATTATTGAAAAATAATTCAGTATTATACATTGGTTAATTTACATGAACGTAAATGAGATGTAAATATTTCTTATTCAAAGAAAGTACTAATTTACTAATTACGAGAAATGAAAGAATAGGGTATAGGGAGAAGGTTGATGAGGGAAAGAACCTAATACCCATCCAACATTTTCTTCTTCAACAAAAAGAGTTAAAACTTGACATTTAACCCAGTGGCACGCGAGTTACTGTCTGGTGTTACGGAATTCTTTTGTTGAATTGAATAATAATTATTATTAACATATATAACAATAAATTATACACGTTTGCGTTACGCGTCTTATTCAATTATTATAAGTAAAAATGTTTAATTATGCGTACCTGTAAAATAATGATAATTTGGGTGTGGTGTTTGGGTAAGTTTTTGTTTTGTCGTAGGGGTTACGGAAGAAAATAAATTTGGGATCCCCCGGTCTATATAACCATATAAATATGACCCAGTATAGAAATTAAATAATGGTTGGAAATATAATCCCAAAATACAAAGACTCCATTTCCCGATTTCAGTGTTAAATACCTGATGCGATCGGTGGTGAAACACTGAAATGTGTAAACCGAATAATTAAATAATAATAAATAATAAATTTAGTGGCGGCTCGTGACTAAAAATTCTAGGGGTGCTGTCTCTAAGAATGGGTTGAAATAATTACTGAAATAAAAGGATGAGCATTGAGCAATGAATAAAAGTTTCAAAAGTTATTGAAAAAGTTATTCAGTGAGCTCATCCTTATATTGTTCTTGATTATTTCAATTGTAAATAAAAAATTTAGGGGTGCTGCAGTTCCGCAGTGCCTACCGACGAGCCGCCACCCGCGGGCGCCGGCGCGATTACTGAACACCATATTGCAGTTAACTCTATCGTATAGGCTTTACTTATAGGTCTATACCTATTTAGTCGATGAAACATTCTAGCGACACTCTTAAAAACTAACCTAACCTAATTTAACTAAGCCTAACCGAACCTAGCAATCTAACCTACAATAATTTGTCGAATAAATGGCATGTCAAGAGAATGACGTCATGCGTTTACACCGAAAAAACTACTCTATAACAAGTAACTAAACTAATTAACGAAGTAATATATATATATATATATATATATATATATATATATATATATATATATATATGGTGTTTCAGGTCGACCCTAGAAACATGAAAATTGCGGAATTACTATGACAAACTTCAAATACCAAATACAAACTATAAATTTCGACAATTTCCATATTTCTAGGGTCGACCTGAAACACCCTGTATTTATTTACTTACATACATTTCATAAATATTTAATTATGAAATAATCAACGTTAATCACGCAATAAGAATTTACAATATACAGAGTGTGCCATAACTAAAAGTAGGATTAAATGTACCAATTAAATGAGACTGTCCTTTATGGGACACACTGTACATACATACAACTACGATTTTGCGAGGTCACTAAAATAGTTTATTATAATTTACTATTTATTTTTTAAATCTAATGAATAATTTATAGATAAAAACTTATCTGTTTTTACGATACCAATCCACCACAAGAGTAAAATTAAACTCTTATTTACTTCAAACTCTCAAAACTACCTCCAATAATACAGTTTTACGAGCGTTTCAGTAACCTCAAGTTGTATATATATATATATATATATATATATATATATATATATATATATATATATATATATATATACACACTCAACATTTAATCAACTTTCTTATTATTATTATTATTATTATTATTATTATTTTAATAAGAGTAGAGGAAGAGGAGAAGGATGATGATGATGAGGAGGAGGAGGAGGAGGAGCGTATACCAGATTGAAAAAGTAATTTATTCTGAAGAGGAAAATAAAGATGGAAAACTTGCCATTATTTTCATCTCATCTCTCAAAATTGAGATATACGAGCTCCAATTTTTATATCGAGTTCTACAAAAACTATCTTTTTCCTATTTTAGTTTATTTTTTTTTATTTTTTTTTTTTTTTTTTTATGTATGTGTGGGGTACGGAGCGAAAATTAGATGAGGTTTATTTTATACTTATATTTCTTTATATATATATATATATATATAATATATATATATATATAATTTTGGTGAAATACGATATTGAGCATCGAGTAATAAGCTGATTTATATTAGTTATATTATTAACCAGCGTATCTAGAGTCGAACCCCCCCGAACTTAGTGTCTTCGCTTCGCTTATAGGGAAACGGGGTTACCCAGTCAGCTTCGGACGCTGGTAAACGTCTTCGTAAATTCGAGTTAAATTAGGTTGTTAGATTAGATTAGATTAAATTTGATCCGAACGTTTCTTCCGAAATTTTTTGACTTCCACTCCAATTTCTCAACGTTTCGAGAATTTCGTCCGTCGGTCAAAAGTTTTGTCTTCCGAAACGTCGAAGCATCAACGAGGATAAAAGTTTCAAAAACTATTTATGATGTAAAAAATTAAATGAAAAAATATACACCTTCACATAGAAACGATGACATTATCACTGATTTCTTTCCCCCGCCCCTCTCCCCCGCAACGTAATTGGGGAGGGGGGGTCTTCTTTTTTTTTTTACGTGTCCAGAATTTGAAGATCCACTTCATTATGCGTCGACATGAATCGGGTCTATTTAGATATTCATTAAGGTGGTGGCTGGTTTTTCTACATAAAAAAAAAAGTTACATCGCGTTCCATAAGAGAACGATATATATATATACAGTATATATATATATATATATATATATATATATAGAATGTGTGGAGTATGTGAGACACTTCATCTGCTTCATTAAGCAAAACCGTCTGATTTTTTCCTTATCCTTCAATACAAATACTGTTACGCTTTAGTAATGTTTAATTTTAGAAATACCTTCAGGTAACGAGTGATAATTATTATTATTTCATTATTCATAAGTTTTACCATAATTTAATATAAGGAAACTTTTGTTACGCCTTAAATAAGTGTAGTATAGAAAATATTTTGAATGTTTGACGACCATTTCGATGACCATTGAAGGGTACATACCATAAAATAACTGCAACGTAAGACCCATATATATATATATGTATATATATTAGTGGTGGACCGGATATCCGCATCCGCATCATTTTTAACATCCGCATCCGCACTTCTGACTGCGGATATTACCTCTAATAAATTATGGAATTTACAATTAAATTAGCTTATAAAGTAGCTTATAAGGCCCAGTCATGCTCATTTCATGTAAAGTATTAATTATTAATGAACAAACAAATATATAAACCTCAAAATATAAATACCTGTAACACAGAAAATTGAATGAAACTTGTTTCATTGAATTTTCTGTGGCTGAAACTCTTGAGAAAATTATTATTTTTATCATAATGAAAACATTAATATTAATTTTAATTCTTATGCATTGCCTGCCATAATAATAATATCACGAAACTTGAAAAATTATGTCATATATTCATAAGTCTATATTATATTGATAGTTTAACTAAATATCCGCATCCGCAGATGTTGAAAAACTGACATCCGGTCCACCACTAAATTATATATATATATATATATATATATATATATATATATATAATTATTTTGCGGAAGAAATTCCATTTTCAATGAACAAAACAACTAGTATATATATATATATATATATATATATATATATATATATATATATATAATTTGTTTTGGCATTGCAAATGAACTCTTTCGTAAATTACTTATTTTGATTCGTGAATAATTTGAGGTGAGAGCATTCCGAAACGAAAATAAATTAATTTCGGCTTTATTTCTGTTTGTGGTCAGCTGGCAGAAAACAGAGACCGACTTCGACTACGGAGCAGCCCCCGGAAGGGGGTTCAGTCTCGCAGGGGTCAAATTCGGAGCGAGCATTTTGAAATCGACTCCTACCGACTTTCTTACAGCGGGGTCCGTTCTGCACTTGGACCTCGTGGATGAGGAAGATGCTGGCACTTATACCTGCGCTGCCAACAATAGTGCCGGCATGGCTTTCCATCAAGTGAGTTTGCGCGTTGCGTTACGCAAAATGTTCTCAAAGTACATTTTGCGCTTTGTAATAACTTAGTTTCTTTTTACGTCTGCAATTCTGTAGGTCCAAAAGTTCTGCATCATCTCAGAACTTTTTGATTTTGGCTGATATATTGAAGCAAAACGTATTGATTTTCCAGTAGTGGTATACGCCGTTCATGGACTGAATTCCACTCCACTTTGTAATTTTAATAGAATTATCAGAAACTACCAAAAGGAAGGAGCTAGATTGTTAGATTGCTAGAATCTTACTTGATTTCACGCGATGCTCGTGACTGATTTCTCTCTACCAGTTTATTAATATCTGGTTTCAGACTAGTCGCTGTTAATCGCTAAAGGCTGAACGAGGTGCAATCATTTAGTCGTGATTTGTTGCTGATTTTTGATGAGTTTCACTGTCGAGAATGATCATTCACAAATATATTGTAAACAAATATAATGTAATATACGTAAATATACTGTTGCACGTTACATCGTTATTTACTACATTCTACGATAGATCGTTATTCTTTAATTTTCTTTAATGAAATAAGAATATTTTTTTTCCTTTATTTTACTAACTTAAATTATTAACTTAATCTTTTATTACTGAGCGGGCAGTTTAAAAAGTCAGCCGGGGAAATTTTTGGCCCGCGGGTAACCGGGTTGCGCACCACTGATCTAATGTAAGAAATATATGAAAATTCCACCAAATTTTTGAGGCAAATCACAAATCTTGACGTGTCTTACGACAGAATCAGTATTCAAAATATCTCAGTGATGGTCATCGGCAATTTCTGTTCAAACCTTCACCCCAAAATTCTACGGTGACGCAATATTTATTTCCACAGCTGCATGTACACGGAACAAACCCTGTCTCTCTCAGGCATATACACAAATGCGAGGTTTATACGCATCTGGTAATTATCTTGTATTACTATTTACTACACGAAGTGTTTCAAAAAATATTTTCTATCTTGTAACATCTTCAAAAACACAATGAAAAAGAACATTAAGTCGATAGAAAATTAAGGCTTAACGTGCTCTCTGCGGAACAACATTTCATCCGGCGTTTGTTAGATTCAATGGCATTCCCTCGTACAACACACACACACACACACACACACACACACACACACACACACACACACACATATATATATATATATATATATATATATATAAGTGTGTGTGTGTGTGTGTGTGTACATACGAGTATATATAAAGAGGAACACCAGAGAAATAATGAACATTCTTAATTCTCCAGCCCTCCCTGAAATTTTTAATTTTGTGTGTGTGTGTTTGTGTGTAGGTTATTGTAATTTAATGTATTTCTGTTTTAACTTTTCTATAACTGGTCATTGATCTTTTTTTGAGTCTGAGGATGGAATTAATTTATTTGGAAACGTTGGTATTAATTAAAAAATTAAAATCTTAATTTTTTTCGCGCTATTTTTTATCATTAAAACTGCGTTTCCGTAGCAATTAACCAGTAGATATACTATATACAAGGTTTGTTCAAAAGGTATCCGGATTGATACGATTATAGACCAAATATGGTACTTACAGGGTTTGGGGCTTAATCTCCCTCAAGTACGCCCCTTCTGAAGCCGCACACTTTGCCCAACGATCCTACCACTTTTGAAAGCATTTTTCGAAAACACTTTTCGGAATGGCCAAAAGCTGCTCCGTCGAATTTCTTTTAATGGTCCTCAACATCATCACATCGGTGTCCTTTCAGGGTTTGTTTGAGCTTCGGAAACAAAAAAAAGTAGCATGGAACCAAATCCAGCCAATATGGAAGCTGCTGTACTTAGTGGGGTAGCGTTTTTGGCCAAAAATTACTGGACAAGTTGCGGCCAGAGCTGGGCAGTATTTAAATACATTTGTATTTAAATACGTATTTAAATACATTTGTGTATTTAGAACTGTATTTATAAATACATTGTTTTTCATGTATTTAAATATAGTATTTAAATACTTTAATGAGTATTTAAATACAATGTATTTAAATACTCAAAATATAAAAATGTAAATACTTTTACTGGTTTAATACACGTTCTGTACTAGCACAGTACGACGCGTCGACAGTGTAGTACAGCATGGTTCATGTTTCAACGTGTCAGTTCAATCAGTTGTGTGCCACTCTTCGTCGAAAGCGGTTGATTTCTTTATCGTGTGCGTGTCATGGCTTCAACAAGCAAATCCGGTGAATCAAACAGTGATATATCTGCAGATAACAATTTAGTGCACCCTGTGTTTGATGGAAAATACTTTAAAATTAAATCTAAAGACGGTAATAAGGTAAAGTGCACCTGCTTGCTGTGTAAACACGAAGTCTCTGCTGCAAGCAATGCTACAACGAATCTGTACACTCATCTGAAGGTAAGTGTTTTTTTAGACATCAAAAAATATCTTGAAATTGACCGAATAATCGTACAAAACGGCTCTGCCTTAAGTGGGCCTGTGTAACTAACTCGTTGCAATCAATCCAATTTGCGATGGAAAATTCATTGATGAAAAAGCTTTTAAAATCGTCTGATCTATCGAGTGGTGTATTTATTTCGAAATTCACCGTGTCCCCTAAAGTAGAAATTTATCAAAAATTGATATCAATGATTATAATTATTGATTCATTAATTAAATTGATTCATTAATTCATTAAAACTTTTGAAAGATTGGTTTTGATCCGCAGCAACCGTGAAATAAAAGAGAATTCGTAAGGTGCCTTATGTTTATGTTTACGTCTTATGTTTACGTTTATGTCTCATCTACTCATTAATTGTTACTCATTTTGCAATGATATAATGAGTATAATATGTCACTGGTTGAACATCGTAAGTTCTAAGTTCTTTTGTTTTTGTTTTGTTCTAAAAAGGGAAATATATAATCGGAAATTAGATTGTACTATTTCTTTATCCTTTATCAAGCATTTTATATTGTTGTTACTCATGAATTAGTGAATGCATATGTTAAAATTGTATGTATTTAAAATGTATTTACAAATGTATTTAAATACAATTGATGTATTTTGTATTTAGTATCTAAATACATTCGTAAAGTGTATTTAGTATTTAGTATTTAAATACATTTCTCCCATGTATTTAGTATTTAGTATTTAAATACATTCAATGTATTTATTGCCCAGCTCTGGTTGCGGCGAATGAGATGGCGCGTTATCGTGATGAAGTAGCCAGTCTCCGGACTCGCACTTCTGCTGCCATTTCCTCCGAACTGCTTCACGTAGACGTCCCGAAACTTCAATGTAAAATTCCTTGTTTATTGTTTGTCCCTGTGGAGCATATGCATGGTGCACAACACCTCCAACCTTAAACACTTTCCAATATCGTAAGAAATCGCCGCGAAACAAAATACGTTTAACTTTATCGGCTCACCAAAGTGGACTGACGCTACACAATGAAGTGCAACCCTATCAGTTAACTTGTCTCGACATGCAGAGACATGTTCAGTAAAGTCACAACTCCAAGCGTGACCTTGTTCTAAAAATGAACACCCCGTCCAGATACGTTTTGAACAGACCTTAAATAAATATATACTGTATATATATACAGAGAGTTGACAAAAAGTAGATACCTTCGGTTTTTCCATAGTTTTTGATTTGATAATAAAAGTCAATAAATAATAACAGATTTCTTATTATTAAATAAATTTAGAATCGTGTTGCTTTATTAACCTTTCCATTATGTAAAAATGACACACGTTCTCGCATTCCATTCGTGAGCTTTTGCTGTTCGTTCTTGAACATAATGATCGTGGTGTCTACTTTTCTCAACTCTCTCTCTCTCTCTCTCTCTCTCTCTCTCTCTCTCTCTCTATATATATATATATATATATATATATATATATATATATATAAACCGAGTATGTAAATTTATGTAATTTCTGTGATCAAAGGTCAAAATCGTTTTAATATTCTGTCCTTTAATTAATGTAATTTCAAAGTGAAATTAAATTAGGAAGTCAAATTAAAATTTGAAATTAATGTTTGTTGCAATTTTCAAATTAATTTTATTTGTAGAAAAACAAATTTTTTAATCTTTAAACAAAAATTAAATTAGCTTAAAACATGCATCGTTGTACGTCCTGTTTGTGTAGAGCAAACCTTGAATTTTATATACAGTGGTATATATATATATATAATATATATATATATATATATATATATTTGTGATTGGAAAAGATTTATACATTTATATGACCTTAGAAGAAATCGCAAATGCAAGGTGCATTTTGCTCCAGAAGAATTATGCATCCTAACAATGTATATTTGAGGACAAAGACTATGTACAAAATATTAAATATAGAATAGGTGATAATATAGTTTAAATAAACTAAAATGAAGTGTTGTACGAAAGTCTCGTTAGTAGGTTCATCCTCTTTATACTTGGCAATGATTTTGCGAGCTGCTCGTTCTCTGAATGGGTACGTGAGCGGAGAAATGGTTTGTAAACCGATGAAAAGTTTTTATTCAAAATTTAAACTTAAAGAAATCTGTATCACACACCACACACACACACACACACACACACACACACACACACACACACACATATTACAGGGTGTCCCAGAATTAACTATCTATTTCAATGAAATCGGACAAATTTTTTAAAAACACACTTTTATTTATGTTTATCATGTTTAATATGTGTTAAAAATGTATAAATTTCTAAATTTTTTTCATAATTTTATTTTCATAATTTTTTCATTATCTGGTCCAATGAAAGACCGTCTGAAGTCATAAAATGGCAAAGAGACTCTCCAAAAGTTAACGTGTGGCTTGGAATGACCAAATCCAAAATTTATGGTGCTCCATCTTGTTGAAACACAACATTATTAAGAATGCCATCATCAAGAAGCTGTGGTTCGAGAAACTGCTGAAGCATATCAAGGTAGACGGTACCTGTTACAGTTGCTTCCGCAAAGAAGAATGGGCCATAAATTTTGGATTTGGTCATTCCAAGCCACACGTTAACTTTTGGAGAGTCTCTTTGCCATTTTATGACTTCAGACGGTCTTTCATTGGACCAGATAATGAAAAAATTATGAAAATAAAATTATGAAAAAAATTTAGAAATTTATACATTTTTAACACATATTAAACATGATAAACATAAATAAAAGTGTGTTTTTAAAAAATTTGTCCGATTTCATTGAAATAGATAGTTAATTCTGGGACACCCTGTATATATATATATATATATATATATATATATAGTATGCATAACATTTTGAATCGTACGATGCTCAAAATGAAATATTTTTCATTCTCTCTAAATTATGAGAGAAGCGAAGCTTAAAATGTAATTAAAATTCTTGAATAAAATTTAGCTTTTAAAAGTATGAGAAGATGTTCTTGTATCTCCTTTGAACTTGTTTATCAATTTGTAATTACATTTACGTTTACTTTAATGCGAGCAAAAGGTTTTTTTTTTTTTATTATTCTCATTTCATTGTACTGTAGTTTCTTTTTGATATTTTAAATTGGAGGGTCGGGGGTAGGAGGAATCGGGCGAGGGGGGTGGGGGTGGGGGGTCATACTTTGTTTATGGAGAGTAAAACTGCGTTAATATTTATTTATTTTTTATTTCGTTTACAATTGTATTCGAGTTACCTTCCCTTCTCTCTCTCTCTATATATATATATATATATATATATATATATATATTCTCTCCCCTCAATCGACAAGGGTAGAAAGAGGAATCTATAGTAAGGGGCGATACGTCTTTTTTGTCGATATATGTTGTAGTTTTGTTTGGCTTTTGTCCCTGAGGTACATAATTTTTTTTTTTGTAATATACTCGCGTTGCGTTTACAATTTATATATACTCGCTTCAAATCAAAACAAATTTGGTTTTTCTTACTCTCTCAAAGGATTTTCGATTCGTAAAACAAATTTTTTTTCCACGATAAAAGGAAGAAAAGATAAAAATCTTGCTTTGCAATATATATATATATATAATATATATATATATATATATATATATATATATATATGATGAATAAAACCACGAAGGAAGGGAAACACAGAATGGTGCTCAAGCGCTTTCGTCTAATGACATCCTCAGGAACACTGAGTGAGTGTTCCTGAGGATGTCATTAGACGAAAGCGCTTGAGCAGTGAGCACCATTCTGTGTTTCCATTCCTTCGTGGTTTTATTCATCATAAATATTTTTCACGTGTTACTTTCGTGAAATAATTTTCATATATATACACATACACCTTTGGTTTGCTTCCGTCCGAATTGTTCATTCTGACGAAGGTCAAGCTTTTCACTCTACCTTAGACCTACACTTTAACGTGGAATCCGAACCACGCCCCACCAGCATCCCAGCGTCTTAACCACTAGGCCCCCAAGGTATCCATTTATCTACCAACCACTTTCATTTCATTGTGTGGAAGGATGAACAGCTGGGTTTTGCTGCGCGCCGGCTGCCGTCACCGGGTCTTGATCCCGGGGCCGATGAATTCGTAGTCAGCAACGCTAACCACTACACCACCACCGAGGCGCATATGTATATATATACAGTATATATATATATATATATATATATATATATATATATATATTATATATATATATATATATATATATATATATATATATATATTGTTCGGTGTGTGTTGTTTGTATTTGGAAAATATCGCCTGATTGGCCACTGCCCGAGAGTTATACAGGGCCTCAGGTCAGTTATTTTTTCCTTCGTGTAAACTTTTTACGTACAGAGAGTTGACAAAAGTAAGTAGACATCACGCGATGACTGTCCTCAAGAATAACTGTCAAAGCTCATTAATGGAATTCCAGAATGTGTGTCAGGTTTACATATTTGGAAAGTGGAAAGCAACACCATTCCAAATAGATTCATTCAATAAATTTGTTTTTATTTAACTTTTATTATCAAATAAAAAATTATGGGAAAACCGAGGTGTCTATTTACTTTTGTCTATTTACTCTGTATATTAAATTTTCTGCCTTATGGTAATGTTGGACCATAATTCATACCTACAATTTATCTTTATAAACGTATCGTTTGGAAACCCTATTGGTATAACGCCAGGCAGTTAATCTCAACGTCCTAGGTTCGATCCTCGTCTTGAATTTTAGATTTAAACGATCAGGATGCTTCTCTTAGACTCCTTTCGGATCTCGCGTAAAGCTGTAGTAGTTCCCCTGCGTCATATGACCCTAAACGTTATACGAAGGAAGTTAAACGAACCTAACCTTTATTATTATTATTATTGTCTACAAGGACGAAGAAGGGAGTCATTGTGCCTGAAATCAATTAAAAAAAAGAATTAGTAATGATATATTTGTTATGTGATATAAATGTTGTCATAATTTAGTTCAAAGTTTGATGGAATAAAGTTTAAAAAGACGAATTCAAAATTTCATTATTACGTTTTTAAAGTTAAAGATCAATTTTGATGTCAATCAATTTTGCCCGCAAATTCTCGAAACACAATCGAACAAAATGGCTATAAGCATTTTTCTGTATGCAGATTAGTAAATCCTCAGTCTATTTCCACGATTTTGGCTCCGGTATAAAGTTGTTCAAAGACGAGACTGGAAGAGAATTTGATTACATTCTCAGAAGGTAAAAACTAGAATGGGATTGAGGTGAAATTCGATAACTGCAAAGTTATTCGAAAGTTTGAGTTGTATATTAGAATAATTGTATTACAGAATATATAAGTGAATTTTTATCCGTGGCTATATCATCAATAATATTTGCGTGAGACCTATTTGAATTAATAGATTTTTTATAAGTTTTTAAGTACACTGTATATAATTTTAAAAAACACACCATTTTTTTCTTTTTCAGATTAGATTAGATGTTGTGTCTTCCCTCAGTGCCAGAGTCACTCCAATAACGCTTCGAGTCGCAGCTGGAAAAATAGCAACATTCCAGTGTTTAGTTAATGGTAAGAAGTAATCACTAACTGTGAACAAGACTGAATTATTTAATCACTAAATTCTTAAGGGTGAGTGAGGTATCAAGAATTTTATTCAAAAGGTTTTGTTTTCCGTTACAAGAACTTTGTATCGTGCAAATGGAAGGAGACGAGGCGAAATGGATCAATAGGGATATATATATATATATATATATATATATATATATATATATATATATATATATATATTTAAAAATTCCACTCAACATTGACTACTTTAAAATCATAAATACCTAATAAAGTTAATTTGCTAAGAAATCAATTGATAACAATGGCAAGGTGGTAACGGCCGAATTTTATGGGAAGAATTGACTAGGAAAAGTGTATTTACGTTATTCCTCGTAGGGGTGTCCATAAAAATACCTGAGAGAGAACGGATTTGAACAAAAGGGTTTATCGACATAAATATAACTTAAAAGCGGGAAATAACAATAAGTGTTTAGTTAAACATAAGGAAAAGGACAATCAAGCGATTGACGTAGAAAATATACAAATTTTGAAGAAAGCTTCAGATTTGGAGCTCAGAAAGATTTTAGAATCCTTTTATGTAAAAAGTCCTGATTGTTTTAACTCAAAACTAAGTTTCTTCGAGATGAACGAATTAGTTTTTAATATAATAAAATAAATCGTAAAATCATAAAACAATTAGGTGGCCAGATGTACGACATCTCATTCTGTTTATTATTTTTAACTTTTCGTTTCTCAGTCGAGTTTCGGCCGTCATTGCAGCTGGTCTCCGATTTTTAACCTTTTATTACTTTATTATTTCTTAATATTTTTTTTAATTTCTTAAATTCTTCTAAGTGCGTGTATATATATATATATATATATATATATATATATATATATATATATATAATATATATATATATATGCACTAGAATCACAAAATAACACGTGACCTTATTAATAAGCAAACAACCACAAGGAAAAGGAAACACAAAGTCCGAGCGCTTTCGTGATATATTCACATTATCAAGGAAGAACAGAAAATAGACGGAGATTACAAAGTATTTGAGTTAAATAGACAAGCAAAAAATTCACAATTGGCACCTCAAATTAAAGGCCTTAAAGCCCTCTAAAGATTTTTTTTTTTTTTTTTTTTTTTCCCCAAATTGATAACATAATCTGTAGGCAGCTAAATAACTGAATAAAAAATATATACTGTATAGATGAAATTAGACAAAAAGAAAACCAATACAGAGAACAAAAATTATTATAATGGTTATTAACATTTAATTAAAACAGGCAATTAATAGGCAAGAATTTAATGAAAACAATAGATGACGTAGATAACAAATAGAAAACATAATCTGTAGGCTGATTAATTACTATACAGATGAAATTAGACAAAACACCAGTACAGAAAACCTAAAAAAAAAAATTATTATAATGGTTATTAACACTAATATTTAATTGAAATAGGAAAAATTACAAGGCCCGAAATTAATGAAAACAAAGGGAAAGTTGCCATCGTCTTACAGAATTATTACAAAATTTCAACAAACAATCTGGAAAAATAGTTATCCCAACAGCAACCCACTTCAAATATCCAATAAACCACCCAGCAACCAAAGATTATACACGAAAGAAATATTACAATTAAACTAGACACATAAGAATGTTAACAGTTCTTACAAAATATTTATTTATTTAACCAGGGCAAACCATTAAGAGGCAAAAAATGCAATTAAGAAAACAGTAGGCCCATCGCCAACTTACTGACAATATACGAATCTAATTTGTACAACCCAGGGCTAATATTAAAGACCAAATCGCATTATTCTTGATCACACTTGATTCCAATATATTTCTGCTAACAATAGATTTACTAAACCTTAATTTAGAAGCATTTTTCCAATCAATGGGATGATTAGAATCTCTTACGTGAATGAAAATGGCGTTAGATTCCTGACCACTTCTTATACTGTATTGATGCTGTTTAATACGTAACTCAAGAGTCTTACCAGTTTGGCCAATGTAAAATTTATTACATATTGTGCAAGGGATTTATATACACACCCATGTTCACTTAAAGGGGAGTTCTTAATCAATGAATTCTTAATGACATCCAAATTTTTGAACGCAATATTTACGTTAAAAGTCCTCAGCAGGTTCGGAAGCTCGAGGAAATTTTCTCTGAATGGTAACACTAAACATTTTTTGTGTTATAAGGAATCTTATCCTTTACTTCGTAAAGGTTTTCTTTGCCATTTTTAAGGACTTATCTATGCAGTTCTTTGGGTATTTTAAATCAAAAGCAATTTTGTATATTATACTAATTTCATCGTCAATAAACTCAGGGCTACAAATTCGTAGGCCTCTTAGAAACAAGTAGAAAGAGCGGATTAATGTAAAACGATCCGCTCTTTCTACTTTGTTTCTAAGAGGCCTACGAATTTGTAGCCCTGAGTTTATTGACGATGAAATTAGTATAATATACAAAATTGCTTTTGATTTAAAATACCCAAAGAACTGCATAGATAAGTCCTTAAAAATGGCAAAGAAAACCTTCTACGAAGTAAAGGATAAGATTCCTTATAACACAAAAAATGTTTTAGTGTTACCATTCAGAGAAAATTTCCTCGAGCTTCCGAAACCTGCTGAGGACTTTTAACGTAAATATTGCGTTCAAAAATTTGGATGTCATTAAGAATTCATTGATTAAGAACTCCCCTTTAATGAACATGGGTGTGTATATAAAATCCCTTGCACAATATGTAATAAATTTTACATTGGCCAAACTGGTAAGACTCTTGAGTTACGTATTAAACATCAATACAGTATAAGAAGTGGTCAGGATCTAACGCCATTTCATTCACGTAAGAGATTCTAATCATCCCATTGATTGGAAAAAATGCTTCTAAATTAAGGTTTAGTAAATCTATTGTTAGCAGAAATATATTGGAATCAAGTGTGATCAAGAATAATGCGGATTTGGTCTTTAATATTAGCCCTGGGTTGTACAAATTAGATTCGTATATTGTCAGTAAGTTGGCGATGGGCCTACTGTTTTCTTAATTGCATTTTTTGCCTCTTAATGGTTTGCCCTGGTTAAATAAATAAATATTATTGTAAGAACTGTTAACATTCTTATGTGTCTAGTTTAATTGTAATATTTCTTTCGTGTATAATCTTGGTTGCTGGGTGGTTTATTGGATATTTGAAGTGGGTTGCTGTTGGGATAACTATTTTTTCCAGATTGTTTGTTGAAATTTTGTAATAATTCTGTAAGACGATGGCAACTTTCCCTTTGTTTTCATTAATTTCGGGCCTTGTAATTTTTCCTATTTCAATTAAATATTAGTTTAATAACCATTATAATAATTATTTTTTTTTTTAGGTTTTCTGTACTGGTGTTTTGTCTAATTTCATCTGTATAGTAATAATCAGCCTACAGATTATGTTTTCTATTTGTTATCTACGTCATCTATTTGTTTTTCATTAAATTCTTGCCTATTAATTGCCTGTTTTAATTAAATGTTAATAACCATTATAATAATTTTTGTTCTCTGTATTGGTTTTCTTTTTGTCTAATTTCATCTATACAGTATATATTTTTTATTCAGTTATTTAGCTGCCTACAGATTATGTTATCAATTTGGGGAAAAAAAAAAAAAAAAAAAAAAAAATCTTTAGAGGGCTTTAAGGCCTTTAATTTGAGGTGCCAATTGTGAATTTTTTGCTTGTCTATTTAACTCAAATACTTTGTAATCTCCGTCTATTTTCTGTTCTTCCTTGATAATGTGAATATATCACGAAAGCGCTCGGACTTTGTGTTTCCTTTTCCTTGTGGTTGTTTGCTTATATATATATATATATATATCTTTCCTTTCAACCTTTTAAAGGTTCCGTGCGATGATTCCTCATTTCACGAAGGTCAACCTTGTCGCCCCTCCTCTCGAGTTGGCCTGGTGAAGTAGTGAGATGTTTTTTTTGTACTCTTCACCTCACATAGCCAGGTACGCCCGGCAAATCGGGGATTGTTCTGAGCCAGGCGTCTAATTTCCTTTTGAAGATGTCCACTATATATATATATATATAGGTAGTCAATTATCACCACAACGAAAAGTCAAACATGTGTGACAAAAATGCAGAAATCCATCAAAATTCCTGTTATGCACAAGAGGCTCCGAAAAAATTAAGAGTGTTTTTTTTATACAATAAAAAATGGTAGTCAAACATTCCAATTAATTCCTTCGATGTATTGGAACAATGGAATGTATTTTTAACTTTCCATTTTAATTGAAATAACACCTTTTGAGTTTTAAGGCGTTTGAAGCACTCCAAACAACAATAATAAAAAAAATATATAAAATGCATACCTTTTTTGGGGAATGAAGGATGAAGAGGAAGACCGCGTTTCATTTGTTTCAGCGTCGTGTCCCCGATACACATTTTATTTAGAATGACGTAATGGAGTAGACAGTTGTTATTATTGTTATCATAAAAAAAAAACAATTTTTTTCGTATACATATATTGTATCCAGTAGGTGAAAAACAGAATTGTGCGTATATTATGGCCGTAATGAAAATAAAGATTCATCCTGTATAATTACTTGATTAAACTTTAAGTATATCATTTTGGAAGCGTGTTCAACTCTTGTTGTTTGTGAATTGTCAAACGTTATAAGAACTTCGTTAAAGCAGTCACACTGTAATGTTTTCGACGTGGATTCTTGATCAAAACTGATTAGAAATGATTGATTCTGTTGCTATACAAGATTAGGGTAATAATTGAAATTTAGGAGACTAATTCCGAATGAATGATAGATGTCCATTTAACGAAATATAACGTTTTTACTTCCAGCAACATCTTCATACTAATTAACTTTGACTTCTAATTAGAACTTAATTCAATTTTTGTTCGTTTCTTCTGGAATTCATATGTACGAAATTCGATTAGTGTGTGTGTGTATATATATATATATATATATATATATATATATATATATATATATATATATATACACTAATCGAATTTATATATATATATATATATATATATGTTTGAAGTCATAGTTCAACATCTTTTGATCAGTGATTATTTTTTAGCATTACCGTCAAACTCCAAGCGAATTTAGCCTCAAAATTTAAAAAAAAAAGGATAATTTTGTAGAAGTTCATATTTTGTGGCGTCACTGTTGACACTTTATTCCCATAAAGGCGAATAAAGGCGAAGAAATCTTTTCTATTTCGTTAACAAAACATCCGAAAAAGAGACAAAACAAAAAAAAAATCCATCAATAAGTTCGATCTGTCAGCTCTACATCACTAACATTAAAATCACTGAATAATCTTCTTTTACAAGTTTATCCTGCGAATACCAACTAGGGCATGGTTAATTAATCATTTTTAGGAAAAAGTGATGAATGATGACATTTTCTAATTAATCAATGATTAACTGATTAAAATGATTAAAAATTAAATACTTCTGAAAAGAGTAAGAAAGAGCTTTATTGTTTCTGTTACGTGAGATAAGATCGAAGAAAACATTTTGCTCAAACATTTAGTTTGCTTTAGTTCAAGAAATCAGGCATGGGAGGATTAGACATTTTATACGTGCAAAAAGGTGCCAAATTCAAATGATACATTGCAAAATTTAAGGTAAAATGATGCTGAAATTATGAGGAAAATTAATCATTTCCCATCATTTTCTAAAAATATTTTTTGATTAATTAATGATTAAATTCGAAACAATGATTAACTGATTAACTGATTAATCGGAATCATGCCCTAATACCAACGGAATAGCTTCACAAAGAAAACCATCTTAGGAGAATGGCAACAATAAATCTTGTTGATCTAAGAATTTGGCGCCAATTCAGGGTCACTCAATTCTTTAGTGATTTTTTTTTCCTCATTTTTGTGACCAAGATAAAAAGCACAAAGGAGTGATTGGCTATCGAGTTTTTACGTCTGCCCGAAGAAAGGCGAATTCAAGAAAGATTTAATGAACACACGCACACATACATTTTATATATATATACAGTGTGTCCGTAAAGTCATGGTGGGATTTTAAATAGCTATATTATTGCAACGAAACATGATAATGCGATGAAACAATGCCAAATTGAAGAACAACTCTCAAAGTTGTATCTTGTAGTTAGTCTAGGCTAAGCTTAACCTTTATCTCGTAGTTAGTCTAGGCTGTCCACATGCCTATGTTGAACATGAGCGTAATAGCCCGAAAGTTAATGTGTGGTGTGCTCTAGCACGAGATCGAGTGATTGGCCCATTTTTCTTCGCGGAACCCACTGTGACATCACACAACTACCTCGCTATGTTGGAACATTTTGCAGTACCCCAATTTATTGACAATAATGTCATCTTTCAGCAAGATGGTGCTCCTCCTCACTATGCCAACGTTGTTCGAGAATTCCTTAATGAAAAATTTCCACAGAGATGGATAGGAAGAGGAGGATGGAAGCCATGGCCTCCACGCTCTCCGGACCTGACACCTTTGGACTTTTATTTGTGGGGTTACGTCAAGCAAAGCGTGTACAGTGTACCCATTAGGGATATTCATCACTTGCACGAGCGAATCACGGAAGCTATCGCATCCGTCACTCCTGATGTTCTTGGGCGTGTGTGGCTGGAATTGAATCACCGCCTAGATGTCTGCAGGGCTACCAGAGGAGCCCATATCGAACTACGTTAAATAAAGTTATTCTTTTAGAGTTGTTCTTCAATTTGCCTTTTTTTCATCTCATTATCATGTTTCGTTGCAATAATATAGCTATTTAAAATCCCACCATGACTTTACGGACACACTGTATATATATAATATATATATATATATTATTATATATATATATATATATAGGGTATTGCATACGTCAACGTATAGGATTCAATATAACAACTTAATGGAACCTTACACTAACTTATGAAGTACCCTGTATATTAAAATTTTTAAACACTTAACCTCTCGAAAAGTCGGTAATATTTTATTATATAAAAGAGGTAAATAAAGCCTTTAAAAAATAATAATATTTTGAAAAAAATCTTGCGAAGTTGTAAACACTTTATAAAAATTTTAGGTTTTGTTACAGAATTTTTAAGATTTTATTTTTAGGTTTGTTTTTCTGTTTGAATTTTTGAAAAAAAAAAGTTTTTTTTTTTTTTTTTAGTGTGAAAAAATATATACTGAGAAAAATATGAAAAGAAATAATGTTATTTAATACTGTTCTTTAATACTGTTTTTACAAATAATTAGAATATTATATATATATATATATATACTTTTTAGTGATTTCAAATGATTCATTTATATATATATTATCTAAGAAGGAGGGAGGGGGCTAAGGGCGAGCGCCCACAAAAGTGACCTCTCCACAGAAGACGGAGAGAGTCAAAAACAAGGTCTCCAAAGCTCAATTATGCCATTTTTCTTTTTTATAATATAAATTTTGAAAAAGTTGCGTAGTGTGTAAGATGCATGTATGTGTAATGAGGAATAGAGGGAGAAGTGTATGTTTGAGAGCATTCTGGACCACTCACAGGGTAGATGAGACACGGAAAAAGATCAACTGAGGAGGACAGTGACAAGAGAAACGGAAGTTCCAGCACTCCCTGTCTCCTGTCCAACATCCACCCCGGAGTACTTTCTTGGTTGATTGGTGTCTACAATATCTTCCTATATTACTTACTAATTATTTTGATGGACAATAAAGTAGACGTTTCACTAAGGATCTGGTTTTACAGCTGGCTAAATGTTTCAGCTATTTAGATTTGTCCCAAATTTCTGCAACTCCAAAAGTTGTTGTAATCTTTCCATTTATAAAAATTGGTGTTCTTTCTGTTTTCTGTACTCAAATGCCAATTTTTGTTGCGACAAATCTAAATACTTGAAACATTTAGTCACCTGTAAAACCAGATGCTTAGCGTTTAGTTAATTAATCTCGCTGTGTACATCATTTGTAGCTTGACACACGTCTAATCAGAACGCAACCTCTCGCCAATTGTTTGCCAGCATATCAAGGATGACTTATTAATGTTAAGTTTATACTGTTCAAGAGCTCAGTAAAGCCTAAAGCATAAGGGCCAAATTAAATTAAATAAATAGTCGAGCTTCACAATTATTCATGTCATTGTAAATTGTAAAACGAATGTATTTATTTTATTATTAATAAAGGTTATTCAATTCAATTCAATTCAATTCTTGTTTTTGTATTGTTGACGATAGTGTGAATGGGACATCATAAACTTGGTGGGTGTGGTTATAAGCTTTCGCGAAGGGTTTATGCTTACGTCACCTTGTTTAGATAGAGGAATTTTTAAGTTATTCAGGCTTTTTCCGGCTAATATATATATATATATATATATATATATATGGAAGGTAACACAGCTACCTCCTACTCAGTAACATTTAATTGTGACGCCAATGAGAGTTTCTTTCTTCAGGAGCCCCAGTCACATCCTTGAAGTGGTTGAAAGATGGCATCCTTCTTCCCACGGACGGTAGAACCCTCACTGAAGGCAATGGGCGTGTCCTTAAAATCGTTGGCGTAAGGGCGACAGATGAGGGTGTGTACCAGTGCAAAGTGAAAGGAAACGAAGATTCGGCAGTGGGCAGCGCTACATTTACCCTTGGCGGTAAGATATATAGGTACTTACGTATTATCGGGACTACCTACTTACGTATTATCGGGACTACCAAACTGTTTATTATGTATTCTTGCTCTCGTCATTTTCGCTTAAATTAACGAAAATATCACAACTTAACCTAACCAATCATCAAGGGCGTACAGTTGACCTAACCGGGCATTCAGTTGACCTAACCGTGCATTCAGTTGACCTAATTGGGCATTCAGTTGAAAATTTCTAATGATCTGAAAAAAAGGAAAGATTTTAGGTTAGGTTAGCTACGAAAAACAAAATAAAACGGAAAATGCCCGGTTAGGTCAACTGAATGCCCTGTTAGGTCAACATGTACGCCCTTGATGATTGGTTAGGTTAAGTTGTGATATTTTCATTAGTTTAAACGAAAATGACGAGAGCAAAAATACATAATAAACAGTTTGGTAGTCCCGATAATACGTAAGTACCGATATATACTATATATATATATATATATATATATATATATATATATATATATATATAGCTAGCACGGTTGATCGATCGACGGTTGACGCATAGTTGATAGCGTTGAAATAAGGTTGATATTTGTGACAGCTGATAAATTAATATTGATGCACTGTTGATACACCAGGTATATTGATCAAATAAAGAGCAATCAGCATTTCCAAAATATATTTTCCTAAAAGGTGAGGATATAAATGTTGTTTCTGTATTTACTGATTAATGAATTTACATCACTACTCAGTTTTAACCCCATTTCGGTATCGATATCGATACTGGTATCGAATTTTGTCATTTAGATTGCTATTTCGAAATTGCTTCTTCATTATCGTTTTAATTTCAATAATAAAAGGTTGATTCATCGATATTTCCTCATCATTATGTCGATATAAGTGTGCTACTTGCCTATTATATATATATATATATATATATATATATATATATATATATATATATATATATATATATATATATATATATAATGCCTCAAAGTTGGCAAGAATTTACACTATGAAAGTCGTCATAAAGGAAGAATGAGTTTGTGCCACAAATTAACATTCGAGTTAAAAGAGCCGATTTGGACGCATGCTGAATATCGTTTGTAACAAATTCCTTTCATCCAGTAATGTCAAGTGTGTTGCGTAACGCGTATGCGCATCCGCGGGTGAAATTTGTAAACGGTTGGGTTGGTCTTGAGGATATAAATCCTTCAACTATACATGGAGGGATCATTGGGGACGCCGTCATGGAGAAGAAAAGAACATAAGGTCTTCCGCAATTGTTGAAGCCTGCGCTCGGTCGACCCATTTCTCAACAGACTTTATTTTGGATATTCACGCGCGGATGGGTTGGTTGCAAAATTATAACGGATCGTGCATATAGCCGTGGATAACGTGGATAACGATAACGTAACACCGAGCAAATGTGTTTTTCATTTTCACTTCATAGAAGAAAAGGCAATTATTATTTTTTTGTTTTCCTTTGTCGGAGATTCGACCTAATTTCGGAGTTGAATATCTTATGATGTTTTTTTTTTTTTTTTTTAATGTGATCTTTCGGCAAATTACTATCCACATTCTAAAAAAATTTTTTAGGGGGAATTTTACTCGTTCCGAAATTATTTTAAACGAAGTTCAAAATTCATTAAATCGAGTTAACTCGGTTTGCTTTTGCATTTATAAGTTTAATTACCTATACTATTTTCAAACTTTTTTTTTAGCTCATTAAAGTCAAAGAAGAAAACGAAGAAGAGTTTAACCGCAGAATGAGAATATTAAATTTTTTTTAAAACATTCACTCAAATCACGGATACGTAAAAAACTAAGTTTCGAAACGTTCAAAGTCGAGAAATATGTTTTAATCAAAAGTTAATATATAACTTTCATCAATCCCTTTATGTAACGAGAGATAAAATTTACCTTTCGCCGATCAACACCAATGTCGACTGATTTCACTTCGAGCGAGGTAGTTTATATTTAAAGAAGAGTGCCAGTCAGTGCCCAATTGAGAAGGAATGTCAGTCATTACCCGACTATTCCTTTTAAAAGAAGAGTCTAGCTTCGTTAAAAGTCTGGAAACACTCGGAAAAAAACATTGGTAATTTATGTAAAAACGAAGAAAAACCAAAGCGTTAAAAATTGTAAAATATAGTTAACAGATGTTTCGGAACATTCTTCCATCATCGGTTGACGGTAACTTAAAACGATAAATTTATTTTTTAAGAAAATATGCCCTCTTCGATTAATGTCGGGACGAGAAAATTTGAATGAAGAATAATAGTGGCTTCGATATGAGGTTTGCTCAAATAATACAAACCATATTTTCACGAGAAGCGAACTCACAAAGTACCGTATGAATTCTTTTCGGACGGCGAAATGGCACATATATAACTTTAGGTTAATACCCGGATAGGAAAAAAAAATTATATTTTTAACGCATATATATATATATATATATATATATATATATATATATATATAACAAAACCCTTTAACGTTCTCCTCTGTATAACGTACATTTTTCAAAATAGTCCCATTATACCGAGGGACTATAGCGCGTTAAAAGGGAGAATGTACAATATACAGTATCGCTATATCGTTCAAAAAATTTCCCTTCTGTACAGTATGCGTATATCACTCAGCCAAACTATCTGCAAAAAGATTTTTACGCTGTAAATGGTGAGTAACATTTTCTACATGCTGTAATCACAGTATACTCTTATTTCACAGTGCATGCTGTTATTTTACAGAACATATTCTTATTTATATTGTCATTTAATGAATAAGTTATGTTTTATTATTAGATAAGATTAAATTTTAATGTCTGGTACCATGTTCCATATTTTGATGGAGATCTCATAAATACCTCAGTATAAAGTGATTTTCACTGTGAAGCATTCTCTTGAGCCCCAAATAATCCGTTATGGAGAGGCTTCTCTCTCTCTCTCTCTCTCTCTCTCTCTCTCTCTCTCTCTCTCTATATATATATATATATATATATATATATAAAACCTTTTTAATTTTTTTTTCATTATTTGGCGTGCGAGAAGAATCATCCAATTTGTTCAGAGACTCTCGAAAATGCTGATTCAGCTGAATGATTCTCGATATATATATATATATGAGAGAGAGAGAGAGAGAGAGAGAGAGAGAGAGAGAGAGAGAGAGAGAGAGAGAGAGAGAGAGAGATTCTTTATAGAGCTCTTTATAACCTCTTATTCAGAGCTTTGGAAAGGTGGAAAGCATCTCGTCCATGAAGCCAATCGCGAACGGTGATTATTGGATTTGGGCGATCATTAGGAAGCCAATTTGGCGCTCTTCCGCACACCTTCTCGCCGTTCCTTTCGGCCAAGTAGCGCCGCCGCGACATGATTGGAGATCCTGGCGGTAGCTAATTTCGAACGGGGAAAGAGGAAAAAGAAGATGAAGAGGCGGAAGAGGAAGATAATATACTATATATATATATATATATATATATATATAATATAACCTCTGTTAAGATTAAAGGTGAAGAATTTATCATTTGTTCTCTTGTCAAAAACGTACGTTCGTCATACGGACGGAAGAGAGCGTCAGATTAGTGGGCGTCATGGCGTTATCCGTATTAATTGAATGCGGTGCACACATGGGCTCACGACGCTTAATTGGGTCGGTTTTACAGGTGCGCGAAGGTAATGCAATTTGGAATATGGCGGATGAAGCTATAATAGGCTTTTGACTTGCGTAAAAAAAAAAAATTCTCGTAAATTTTCTTTATTAAGTATGAAGGTGAAAACAACTAGTCTTTATTTTACATATTTTGAAGAGAGAGAGAGAGAGAGAGAGAGAGAGAGAGAGAGAGAGAGAGAGAGAGAGAGAGAGAGAGAGAGAGAGAGAGTTACAAGAAGTTACAAGGACAAGTGGAAGCCTCAAAGACCTTTCGGTCCACTCGGGGAGGTTACTGCTATTAAACTTGAACTAGTACATTTTTTTTATTATTCCAGCAGCAGTACGATACTGGATAGAAAAGCATAAACCTCTTTCCCCTCCCTTCGTTCCCTCCCCGCAAGAGGCGGGTACGGAAAAAGGTTGAAGAAAGTACCTTGACTCTGGAAAAAGTAACCAAGGAAATTTTATAAGAAAGAGGAGAATAGAAAAATGAGTTTTACAATTATGATTCGCGCACACAGAGATCATATACTAGCTAGTACCGTTGTATAAACTAACATGATAATATATTTGTACTAATGTAAATCAACTACTTCGTAAGTCACAAAAACCTCAAAAATATGTTTTGATATTATTCAAAATATTTACAGCTCTAATTACCCAAGATTCGGACCAACAAAGACCTATGGCTTACTCCAAACTAGTAAAAAAGATTAAGAGAGGATAAAAGGTAAAATTCTTCATGCTTACACTTACTGTATGTACATGCAAAGTCATCACGCAGAAATAGAAGTAAAGCTCCACGCCTTCTCTTCGCGTTGGCCGCTGCCGGCAAAGTGATGAAATGCTACTACAGAAAAAAGGATTGAAGCAGGAATTGAAAACGGAAATCAGATCTTCCACATCATGCCTGAACTCATCACGTGCACCCAGTTATCTAAGAGAAAGAAGAGAGAGAATAAAATAGTGATAGTAGAAACGCAACTTTGCCTCACCATATTCGTGTCTTGCATGTTTTCCAGGGTTTTTATTTTTGGTCATTAGGAAGAATTAGAAGGAAAAACATTATATTTCTACAAAATACTTATCTACTCTATTCTTAGACATGTTGACGAGGCAGGCAAGTGTGTGAGCGTGTTTTCTGGAATTGAATGTCTGTCGTGTGTATATGTCTGCCAACTCTTTGAATGTCGCCGAGTTTCAATGTGGGTCTCCCGCTGTGAAAGGTGTTTATGTGACAAGTGATATACTGAGTCATTCATACTTCGCGGTGTTGTGCCACCACGAGAGGAGAGAAAATCTCTTTCTGGCGAGGAATATCAGTGAGAAGTCCCTGTATCTATCCCCATGTACTTGTCCTTTGTGGAGATTGAGAGTTTTTGTGGGTGAAAAGCGTCTCCCACTTAGAGGGGAAAAAATACTATTATGTTGTAATATTATATTCAAAATACTCAACTGATCGATTCTGAAATTATATGTAGGGACAGTCTTAAATCCTGAGTGTATTCAGAACTTTGTCCAGCCTATGGTACTTTTCCGTTATACCCCGCAAATGGACGATTGGTTAGGTTTAGTGGTGATATTTTCGTTAAAACTAGCGAAAATATTACGACTTAACCTAATCAATCGTCAATATATATATATATATATATATATATATATATATATACAGGGTGGGCCGAAAGTCTGGATCCATAGGAAAATATTTATTTTAATACATAAATTACAACAAATGGTAAATACTTAAAATGAATATCAACTTTAACTCGTAAATGCGTATCCGTGATACTGTACAGTGGTTCGTACTCCAGTATAAACAACAAATTCTAACAAATGCTCAAATTGGCGGCCTCTGACATCGAGACACTTAGGGATGGAATTTATGATTTTTAATAATTCTTCAAATTGACGTTCTCGAGATGCGTGTTTCATTTGATAATCTTCTTGTTGACTTTACTGGACTATTCGTTAAAGTTTCACATACCATTGCAGAGGTATTTTCATCAGTTGCAGTTTTTGGACGACCAGAACGCCGTCGATCATGTACACTTCCTGTTTCTTTGAAACGTTTAAACAACTTGCCAACAGTCGCATGTGTTACTGGATGCTTATCAGGATGATTTCTATTGAATTCGGTAGCAACTTCTCTGTGTGTAGCGCCCTGTCTTGCGTACATGAGCACAAGTTCTACCCGGTCTTCTGTTGTTAGATTCGAAGCCACTTCTGGGCTGAAATAAAAAAAGTATTTGAGTATTTATACTGGAGTAAAAACTACTGTACAGTATCACGGATACGCATTTACGAGTTAAAGTTGATATTCATTTTAAGTATTTACCATTTGTTGTAATTTATGTATTAAAATAAATATTTTCCTATGGATCCAGACTTTCGGCCCACCCTGTATATATATATATATATATATATATATATATATATATATATATATATATATATATATGATGAATAAAACCACGAAGGAAAGGAAACACAGAATGGTGCTCAAGCGCTTTCGTCTAATGACATCCTCAGGAACACTGAAGTACACAAAGAGCTACAGCCTATATATAGGTTACAGAAAAAAAAATTATATATATATACACAATAAACGGAGAAATAAAATTAAAAATTAAAGGATTGTGGGAGGAGCATACAAATTTGTAAGGAAAAAACTATCGATTTTTAGCACAAGATCAAATGAATTGTTTCCAACCAATGTTATAGATTTAAAAAAAAGAAAAAAACTACTGATTTTTAGCACAAGATCAAATGAATTGTTTCCAACCAATGTTATAAAAAAAAAAATACAAATTTATACTGGAAATCTGCCCGGGTTTTAGCACTCTGCCCTTCTTGTATATAAAAATAAATTGAAAAATAAAAGTTATTAGATAGCATACAAGTTTACCAAAGATTTAGCGTTTTACCCTTCTTATCTAAATATGTTCTGAAGGAGTTCAAAACAACAGGATCGAGTTGAAAAAGACCTTTGCTTATGTTGAAGTTATTTGTAAGTTGGATAATGGCAGACTCAAGAATATTTCTATTAACAATGTTGCTAGAGTGAAATAAAACTGAAGCATTATTCCAATCAATACAGTGGGATAACTCTGACAAATGGACAAAAAGGGCACTGGACGACTGTCTTGTTCTAACGGAATATTGATGCTGTTTTATACGTGTGTGCAAATCCTTTCCCGTCTGACCTATGTAGTAAAAGGAATCGCATTGTTTACAACTAATTTTATAGATAATGCCTGAATTATTGGTAGGGCTATTTTTTACTATGATATTTTCCACAATGTTGTTATATGAAAATACTACATTAATATCCAAAAGTTTAAGTACATTAGCAATGCCTAAAAAGCCCGGGAAAAATGGAAGTACTAAAATATTTTTTGACAAAGTACGAGTGTTATTATTGACACGATAGAAAGTTCGTTTTGCCTTGTTGAGACAAGATTCCATAAACGCAGATGGATAACACAGATCACTTCCAATACCGTTGATTTTTCTAATTCGGCATCGATGTATTCCGGAGTGGCGATCCTAAGGGCGCGGAGAAACATTGAAGAAAAAATGGCCTTCTTAGTGGGGGTGTCATATCCCGAGTAAAAGTGTACGTAGGACAAATTGTTTTTTTTTTCCGATAGATACTAAACTTAAAACCTGGGCTTTCCCTATGTACATGCACATCCAAAAACGCGATTGAATTGTCTTGTTCCACTTCTAAAGTAAACTTAATGGAGGGGACTTGATCATTTAACTGAAGGAGAAAGTTATCCAGGTCACGATTCATGGGCCAGATACACAAAATATCGTCGACGTACTGCAACCAAGGGATGCCAACCCCCAGGATTCTCGGAATGTAAGTAATTTCGAAAAACTCCATATAAATATTGGAGAGGAGGGGCGACAAGGGGTTGCCCATGGCCATCCCAAAAACTTGTTGATAATACTCGTTATTGAAAGTGAATTTACAGTCTTTGATGCAAAGCTTAATAAGTTCCAAAACAATGTGTGAAGGTAGTGGCAGGTCATACTTATGTAATTCTTGGGAGAGAAAGTCAAGCATATCGTCAATCGGCACTTTTGTAAACAATGAACAAACGTCAAAACTGATCAATCTATCGTTAGTTTCAGTACGTGCATTATTCAATTTTTCAGTAAGATCCATGGAATTTTTTACATGTGAATCAGAGATAGTTCCGAGAATGGGGGACAAGACTTTGACAAGCCATTTGGAGAGTTTATAAGTAATAGAGCCCACCGAGCTAATAATAGGGCGCATAGGGTTGCCAGGTTTGTGGGTTTTAATAAGACCGTAAAGGTAGGGCAGAGAAGGTGAAGTGGACATGAAAAGCGGAATTAAGTCCTTATGATCTTTGAGAATGCGTTTCAAGCCACTATTAAATGATTTGATGACGTCATCCTGCGGGTTCTTCCTAAGTTTGCTGTATGTGGCGGGGTCCTGGAGAAGCTCGTTCATCTTTCTGATGTAGTCCCTCAGTATTTGTTTAACATAGTTAAAGGCCTTGTTTATAGTGCGGCGAATAGTAGTTACGAAGATAACTTTCCTAAACGTTTTCGCAATAGCCTCTCACAATTAAAAAAAGATGGGGAGCTCCATATTACTAAAGCAGACAAGGCTAACACCATAGTTATTATGGACAAAGTGGACTACATCAGAAAGATTCCGTTAGAACAGGACAGTCGTCCAGTGCCCTTTTTGTCCATTTGTCAGAGTTATCCCACTGTATTGATTGGAATAATGCTTCAGTTTTATTTCACTCTAGCAACATTGTTAATAGAAATATTCTTGAGTCTGCCATTATCCAACTTACAAATAACTTCAACATAAGCAAAGGTCTTTTTCAACTCGATCCTGTTGTTTTGAATTCCTTCAGAACAGATTTAGATAAGAAGGGTAGAACGCTAAATCTTTGGTAAACTTGTATGCTACTCTAATAACTTTTATTTTTCAATTTATTTTTATATACAAGAAGGGCAGAGTGCTAAAACCCGGGCAGATTTCCAGTATAAATTTGTATTTTTTATTTTTTTTTATAACATTGGTTGGAAACAATTCATTTGATCTTGTGCTAAAAATCGATAGTTTTTCCTTACAAATTTGTATGCTCCTCCCACAATCCTTTAATTTGTAATTTTATTTCTCCGTTTATTGTATATATATATATATATATATATATATACAGTATATATATATTTTTTTTTCTGTAACCTATATATAGGCTGTAACTCTTTATGTACTTCAGTGTTCCTGAGGATGTCATTAGACGAAAGCGCTTGAGCACCATTCTGTGTTTCCTTTCCTTCGTGGTTTTTTCATCATAAATATTTTTCACGTGTTTCGTGGAATAATTTTCATATATATATATATATATATATATATATATATATATACACAAAACAATGAAAATATCACGACTAAACCTAACCAATCGTCAAGGGCGATTGACATTGGGGGCTTATTAAAATTGCGGGGGTATAACGGAAAAGTACCCAGCCTATTTTTCAACAATTACACTTTGGCTTGAAACAACCTCCGAGGAAGGTTAGTTCCAGATACTAACTATTTCATAAGAGAAGAAATAACCACAGATGAAGGTACTAAATGTTTTCATTTCCAATTTATAACCATTATTTCTTGTCGGATTGGTATTAAATGAAAATAATTTCGTGTAGTCTATCCTGTCTATTCCATTAAGTATCTTGAAAACTTGAATAAACTGACCGCGCAAGCTCTTGGCCTCTAAGGTAAACAGATGTAAGCGCTCTAATCTACATTGGTAGTTTTGAAGTCTCATTGAAGTGATTAAGTTGTGGCCCTTGCTTGTACCCTTTTCAACCCCTTCAATATTCTTCATAAGGGACGGAAACCAAAACTGTATACAATACTCGAGTTAAGGTCTAACTAGTGAATTGTAAAGAGACATTACAAGCACCGTTTCCAAATTGGAACTTTCTTTTAATATAAAATAATATTTTTAAGCCCATCTTTTCGACTTCCACACAGTGCTTTGACGATTTGAGATCATTACTGATATAAATTTCTAAGTCTTTCTCTAGATCCACGCTTCTCAAACTAGGGGTCGCGTAAATATTATTGGGGGTCGCAGAAACATTTGAAAATATTATTTTTTTCATAAATATACAGTGTTAGTACCTATTGCTTTTATGACATTGAGTGAAGGGTCGCGAAAAAATTTGTCTGATCCAAAGGGGTCGCAAGTGAAAAAAGTTTGAGAAGCCCTGCTCTAGATCACTCTGAGTCAAGTTCCCCGAAGAGAGAGTAAGCTGTCTTCGGGCTCTTGTAACCTATGTACATTACTTTACATTTGTCCAAGTTGAATGGCATCTTTCAAGTAGCAGACCATTTGCCCAACCTATCAAAATCATTTTGAAGCGTTCTTACGCCCTTCTCATTACCTACACCTTTTCCTAATTTGGTATCGTCTGCAAATTTAGAAATTGTACTCGGAGCCCAACGTCTCTATCGTTAATATAGATGATAAAAAGTAAAGAACCTAGAACGGAACTCTGTAGAACCCCACTGGTGACTAGGGCCTACTCTGAAACCACTCCATTTATTACTACTCTCTGCTTTCTATGATATCTCCTAACCAATCTTCAATTCAGTTGGAATCGAGCCCGATAATTCCTCGTCCTCTAACTTTAGTCATCAATCTCGTGTGAGGGACTTTGTCAGAGGCTTCTTGAAAGTCGAGATAAACTATATCCATTGCTGTAGTTGTATCGTGTAAAGCAGTGATGCACAAACCCTGCCCCGCGGGCCAAATGTAGTCTTTTCAATTCACATTTTTCACATGAAAAGGGTAGCTACCCAAAGAAAAATCTGAAATATTACCCCTGTTATAAAAATGCATATTTATAAAAAATAGAATATCTATATATCTGGCCCCTACATATAAAACAGATGGTTGGTTTGGCTCACATCAAAAAAGTTTGTACACCACTGGTGTAAAGTATACATATTATGAAAAAATTCTAAAAGGTTTGTTGGAGAAGATCTATGGCGCCTGAATTCATGCTGAAAATCAAAAATTAAATTATTTGATTCGTGGTGATGCACGATACATTCTGTAATAATGGATACTAACAGCTTGCGGCAATTGACGTTTGACTAATTGGGCGGTAACTACAAGGATTTTGCCTATCACCTTTTTCAAAGACTGGTGTTACATTTCATAATTTCCAGTCGGTTGGAACTTTTCTTGGATATTTTCCAAATGGACGACCCCACAGGATTTAGCTGAAAATTTGTATACTAATAAATTTTTATATTCTAATAACGAAAATGACATTATTTTTCTGGAGAAATATGCGCAACATACGAAAAAAATTGCATTTATATGTGCACTAGTTTGCATGGCGTATGACCGTTATCTAAATTACATAGTGTTATGTAGTGGGTTTTACAAAATAAAACGCAGATAGTATCCTTTATTTATTAAAATTTGCAATATTTAATAATATTTTAATAAATAAATCTTAATTTTCAGACCTTTTTCTCCATACGAACTCGCATAAACTAATTTTTGTTGTTGTTATTAATGTTTATTTGTTGCCTCCTTAGACTTAGTTTAGTCTGAATATTATTGTTGTAGTGTGAGCATATGATAATACAATGCTGTGATCTATCTACTTGCGAGTTGCCCCCGGTCAATTGAATGCCAGGTTAAGTCAATTGAATGCCCGTTAGGTCAATTGAATGGCCGGTTAGGTCAACTGTACGCCCTTGACGATTGGTTAGGTTAAGTCATGATATTTTCGTTAGTTTTAACGAAAATATCACTACTTAACCTAACCAATCGTCAAGGGCGTACAGTTGACCTAACCGGCCATTTAAATGACCTAACCAGGCATTCAATTAACCGAAGACCACATAGCAACCTCGTATCCGGGCGTCATGAGCGGTGTAAACTAGATAACGGTCATGCGCCATGCAAACTAGTGCGCATAAAAATGCAAATTTTTTCGTATGTTGCGCATATTTCTCCAGGAAAATAATGTCATTTTCGTTATTAGAATATAAAAATTTATTAGTATACAAATTTTCAGCTAAATCCCGTGGGGTCGTCCATTTGAAAAAGATCCCTTTCCCTAATTCGAATGATAGTTTGAATAGACCGGTAGTTACAAAATCATGACCAATATTGTGGCTAACCTCTTTTAATACCCTTGGGAGAAATAAGTCAGGCTCGGGTGATTTGTACTTATTCATCTTGTCAATTACTTGCTGCACTTCATCTCTTGTAAAACTTATGGTCTCTGAGGGATGGTCACCGTCATAAGTAATCTGGAGATTTGGCACTTCAATTAAGTCTTCTTCCGTGAAGACTGTAACGAAGAACTCGTTTAACGTATTAGCTATATCTTTATCACTAAATTTCAGTACGCCATTTCTATCTTTTAGGGAACCTACAGGATTTTTTATTGGCTTTCTGTGTTAACATGGGCAAAAAACTCTTTAGGGTTAACGTTACAGAGTGAGGCAACTCTAGCTTCTTCATCACGCTTAGTGAGCTAATTAGAGATTTAATCCTCCGACGTAAGTTTATATAATTTTCTGAATTAGTCTGGTTGGAATGTGACTTAAGTAGTTTGTAGGCTCTATATATTTCTTTCCCTAATAGCGGTGCTAATTTTATTGTTAAACCATTTCTGCGTCAAAGGTTGACAAGGGGGGAAACTATTTTAGTGGGTACAAAACTGTCCTGTAATATTCTAAATTGATCCCTAAATGAGCTCCAAGTGACATTAACACCATTGCTTATTAAGACTTGAAGAGTGTCCAAACTATTTCGAAAACTTTCAAAGTTTGTTCTAGAGAAATCCAGCCTAATTGGAACCTTAAGGTCAAACTTAATCAAATTGTGATCGCTGTTGCTCAAAGTTTCACCAATGTTCAGGTTAGAAACTAGGTCATCTTCGCTCGTGAATATGTAATCTAGTAGGACCGTCAACCCATTGACTTAATAAATTATCATCTGCAAATTCCAATAGTCTTGAGCCCTCAGCATCAGCTGTTTTGTTTTCCCAATTTATATTGCCCCAGTTAAAATCACCAAAAATTACACTAATCTTATTATACACTAATCTGCTTAAGTGATTATACACGTTTATATACTTATTAAGGGAGTAGTGAAGTGGCCTACATACTAGAAATAGATGCACTATTTTATTGTTCAAATTTACAGTAGTTCAATTCCCATTTCATGAGCAGAAACAATATTGCTATTCACTTTGGTGCAGGAAATCACGAGCATATAAAAGTACTCTGCCACCCTCCCTTCCGTTCCTATCTTTGCGAAACATTTTGTGACCTACCATTTCAAATTCTCCTACAAAAATCCCTTGATTTAGAATGAATCCAAGATTTAGTTATTCCTACGATGTCAAAATTCCAGTTTTGACAAGCGCTATAAATTCCTGTAGTTTGTTTCTAATTGACCTAGCAATGAAGAGCACAATTTTAAGAGATTTTAAGTTGCTGTTTCTCCTTTTTGACTTGGGTCTTTTCCCGAAGTAGGTGAATCAAATAATAGTGAGGAGAAAGCGTGATCGGATAATGCACTAGTAGGATTAAAATTGGTGGAGTAGGTTCAACTACTGGTGGAGCAGAATCAATTACTGGTTGGAGGGTCCTAATTTAAAATATTTCTTACCTTTTTGGTTAAAATGAATCCCATCTGAACCAAGGTATTCCTTGCTATCGAAAAAACGTAGGCCAAAAAACAACAAACTTTATTCCTTTACTCTCGCAAAAACATTTTACCTTATTGTTTATCGTAATAGCTGTACTTAATGTGCCATTACTAGTATGTATTCTTAGAAGATTTCCTACAACTATTCCCATGTCAGTCTTTTTTTCGATCTTATCGGTCAGGCTTTTAAACTCATTTACAATGGCCCCAGTCTGCCCTCTGCCCCTCTCTGAAAAATGTCATTGCTACCAACATTTACAATGATGGGGCAACTTGACGTTAATGTTTTCTAATTCGCGATTAATTGTCTGACTTGTGGCATCTGGAAAACATCTAAGTTTTCTCTTGGTCGAGTGTTTTGCTCCGAAAAAGTCTACTTGATTTCTGACTAGAGAATCTCCAATTAAAATGGATGCCTCCATTTCATCAGCAAATAAGTAAAACCTATTTTTTATGGTAATGGGTTCAGAATCCTTATATTTCAGCTTTGAGGGTCTTTTATTTTTTACTACAGTGAATTCCTCTTCCTTTGTCCTACTTTTGCGACTACTCACTGTGGTTTCCTAATGTGTGTTCGCCACAAATTTTATAGATCAACCTTTTAGATCTGTCGAATAATAATGAGGACTTTAATGGGGTTATTATGAATACGGAATTGGTAGCGATAGCCAGATGATTCTTAAGCCGAGCTGAGTTAGGCATATCAGCATACGCGGAAGAGCTTTATCGTTTCGGAATCAGTGAGGCAACTAAGGCAAGGCAAGCTTATTTCATACGAGAGTAGGGTTTGAGTCAGTGATGTAGTCGAGACCACCAAGTCCGAGACTGAGACCGAGACCGAGACCGAGACCTGATCCTGTGAGACCAAGATCGAGACCGAGATCAAAGGTTCGAGATCGAGATCGAGACCAAGCTCACGCCCTTTCAATTTGTTTTACACTACTATGGAAATTAGACTTTGTTAAGTATAGTTAATAAACTAATAACTACTTTCTCAGATGTAGTGTGTTGAATGCAAAAAGTGTAGCCTATAAATTAACAAATATATATATATATACACACATACTTTTTATTTATTTACTTCTTTTATATCTGTTACAGAAGGTTTAATGAACGTACCCACTACCCAGTTTGACTTGTGCATTTATTTAAAGCATGATAGGTGCTCATTACACTTAAGGAACATCAGCATGCTCAGAAGATCTGCTGAAGTTCGACTTCTGTGGGGCCTCATTATTATGCCTCCATGGCTAAATACACGCTCAATTGGAGCACTAGAGGCAGGCACTGTTAAAACAGTCATGGCAATATTGGCCAGTGATGGGAATTTATCCCTTTTCTGGTGCCAAAACCTTATTGGAGAGCAGTTGTCTAAAATATGAGATTCATCGATCTCTAAGAGGTACCGCCACAACTGTTCCCTGCGGTTCAAAATCTTCCCAGTTTCAACGTTCTTCTGCTTCATTACGGTCTCGAGAGGTCTCGAAAGGTCTCGTGGAGAAAAACCGAGACCGCGTCTGTCGAGACCGAGATCGAGACCGAGATCTAAATAGCGGAGATCGAGATCGAGATCTGCAAATTGGGTCTCGAGATCGGTCTCGAGACCGAGACCGATCTCGAGACCTACATCACTGGTTTGAGTATACAGGCAGTGGCGGTTCCTCATATGGGCAATATGGGCAGCCGCACAGGGCGGCATTTGTGGAGGGGCGGCATGAGCGCCTGCAAAAAAAATAAAAATAAAAATAAGAATAAATAAATAAAGAAATAAAAAAAAATAAAAAATAAAATAAAATAAATAATAAAAGATCAATGACTTTGCATCAAGGAAGGTAAGAAGAGTCAGGCTTTAGATGGCAGTTGTGCTGTGGTGCAATTTATTTTGTTTCTTGTTCAAAGTGTAGCATAATAATTACCCTCTCTTAAGTGTCTTATTCTATTTATGTGATAGAGCATTTGTACAATTTAGAAATTTGATTCTCTAGTTTATTTATGGCAGTTGTGCAATTTAATTTGTATTTTTCCTGTTCATAGTATCATAATTACATTCTCTTAAGTGAGTTATTCTATTTACGTGATGAAGGATTTGTAAAATTCAGAAATTTGAGTATTTGTTTTGGTTCTGAAGTTCCAACAATTAGTCCAATAAAAAGTTATTTTGTGAAAGAGTTATGTCTGTCCTTTATTTTGGGGGGATTCGAATGTGTGTGTGTTGGCGAACAGGGGGGGGGGCGCTGAAGGTGAGGTTCGCCCAGGGCGTCATGTAAGCTAGGACCGCCACTGTATACAGGATGGTAATCACGGCCCTGTTTCGCTTTAGGTTCACCTTTTTATAAGCACCAACCTGATTATCAGTACACTTAAATAAGTTTATCACTACCAGTGGGAACGATACGCTTGGGCCTATTCGGTAGATTAGTTCCTTGATGACGGCGTCGCGAGTCCGAACACAGTGTTTGTTTGCATAATGTCACTGGCAAACTTACGGTCATTACTTGACTCTCGCATAAGTCACAATCGGGTATGAAACATGTTAAAAATAGTATTATATACTTAAATCACAGGTATGAAACGAGCGAAAAAAACAACTTTTCTCTCTCTCGCGACTCTTCTCCCTCTCTCCAGGCCCGGATTTAGGGGGGAGACCGAGGGGGGTCATGTACCCCCCTGACATTCCGGCACCTTTGTCATTACAAGCCTAATCACAATGCTGGGAAGCAAAGTGGACTGCTGGAACACTTCCAAAACCACATTCTATTGTGGAAACACTCAAGCATACATCGGCCACTTTGTTCCGAAATGTCAGCGATGTTGAGTCTTCTTGCTACCATACCAGTTACATCTTGTGAGTGCGAGCGTTCATTCAGTCACTTAGGCACGCTCAAGACCTACATGAGATCAACAATGGGCGAAAATAGGCTCTGTTAATGATTCACCGCGAAATTGATCTGGATTCTAATATTATTTTAGACAACTTCGCGAGAAGAGGTGTGGCATTGCATAACCAGTTATCTCACACTCCATTAGTAAGGTCATGTTGAGATCTGTTCGGATGTTTTTCGTGCTGAAAGTCACGTACAGTATTCTGTTTGGATTTCGCTTGTGAACCAATTGGAATTTATATCATTCCTTTCAAATCCTAATTTATGTTTTTATATTTTGCAACCATTCCTACATTTTTAATTCCAACCTCCAAACGGACCATACTTTGTTCTAAACGTTCAACCTTAGAGTTTATATCAGATATTGGGTTTTCACTCTGGCCTTTTCCACTAGTTTGGATTTTCAGTGCCACAATCCTAGCTTCAAGATTTCTTAGAATTTCCTTTAGCTCTTTAATTTTCTTTTCATGGTTAACCTTGGTTAACTTTGGTTTTGCTTCCTCTCGAATTGTTCATTCTGACGAAGGTCAAACTTGTCACTCCACCTTAGACTACAGTGTTAACGTGGAATCCGAACCACGCCCCACCAGCAGCAGCTCAGCGTCTTAACTACTAGGCTACCCAGGGCACCCATTTATCTACCAACCATTTTCTTTATTGTGTGGAAGGATGAACAGCTGGGTTTTGGTGCGCGCCGCCTGCCGTCACCGGGTCTCGATCCCGGTGCCGATGGATTCGTTCTCAGCTACCTTAACCACTACACCACCAAGGCACATATCTTTAAGTCGACAAAACAAACACACTCAAAGTTGGAGTGTTGATGACATTACCTTCAGGAAAGTAAGCACAACAGTGATATGGAACTCGAGACCGATTTCGAGACATTTTTTTTCTGATCTCGGTCTCAGATTTTTGCTCGAGATTTTTCGAGGCCACAAATTTATATACTGTAATATCCTAAAAATGTAACTATGTAATAAACCAAGAACATAACAAGTAATTGAGGTCGCTGGTCAGTAGCGTCCACAGGATTTTCTAACAGGGGGAGGGGCACTTCCACTACGTTATCTGGATATATATATATATATATATATATATATATATATATATATATATATAGGGCAGACAATGGAATTGCTTTCTCCGCCATTCTCAAACATCTTGGAAGCATCAGAAATCCATAAAACACGTGGTTCGTCGGGAGAGAGAAACAACAGGACGCTTGTAGGCGTCTCAAAAGGCCGCGAAAACTTAGCATCCTACGAGTCTATAAAAGGCGGAGTCCACTGAAACTCTACCTCACACCTCAGCTATGTGTCAATAATCCAGCAGGGTTGAAGCACCTTAAACAGAAAAAACAAACAAACAATCACACCTCAGCTATGGTGTCAATAATCCAGCAGGGTTGAAGCACCTTAAACAGAAAAAACAAACAATCACACCTCAGCTACGAGTCAGCTCACAACTCACTCCTCTCTCCACACTCTTCACTTCTCGTTTGGTCGTCACGTCTCACTCTCAGCCTTCGTCAGCAGCAACACTCGTCAAGCCACCTGCTCTCCGGCCTTCGCCTGGGAGCAGCCTGCTATTCCTTCAAGGCTCCGGTCTATCATCAAGCAAGGCTTTCTACAGTCCGCCTGCAGAAGCAATCCTTTGAAACCAGCGCCGTTCGACCTCAGCCAGTCTCAGTCCCTCAAGCAACACCTCAACAATACTTGAAGCGAATCAACACTTGAGGCGATATCCTTCTGACCCTAGTTTAACTCATCCTTCACCTCAAGTCGATCGGCGCCCGTTCAACAAGTTTAATATAGGCCCCGCTACCGGCTTCAAGGTCATTCTCGACAGGCGAAACGCAGTACGGTCAGCTTCACTTAGGACCTACAGTCTACAAGGTCAACCTTCAAGAATCTCTTCCATCTCCAGAGGTATTCAGCATTTCGGTAAGCCTACCCTTTTTGTCTCGTCTTAAGCAGTTCGCGCGAAGCCTACACAGTGTAACAGCAGCGTCGTGATTAGGCTATACCGAAAGTGTCTCCATACTCGTTCACACTAACTTTCTTGTTAAACTTGCAGTAGGCCTATTTTCAAGTGTCATTCCAATATCGTAATTTTGTATCACCCCTGTTATTGTGATTATCGTATCGTACAATTTACTTATCATGCATCCGTTTGTTTATGTGTTCTTTTAGGCATTTCATTCTTGGCGGCCTAATCCATTTACTGTACCAACCGTACGAACATTATTTCTGTTATCAATAGGCTTCATATTTCATGCTGTGTTCCATTCTGCATATCATTAGCCTATCTAAATGAGTGTATTACTTAACAATTAATCTGTATAACCATTTCCTTATTTGCTAATCCTCAGTCATCTTTAGCATAATATACATGCCGTTATATAATTGTTAATCATCGTAAATACCTTCATTGCATTGTTATTTACTGTGAAGAAATAACTGATTTATTTTCTTAATTAAATACAAAACCCCAAGGTAATTTTTCTAACCTTATCAATATTGTTTACTTGGGGTGTAAGCCCAAGTTGGTAACCTCTAATTATATTATTCATATCATTTCATTCAGTAATTATAGTAAGCCTACTCCATTAGCCACATGAAACTGGTTAAAACTGGGCCTACCATAGCATTTTTTAACTTAGTGAGTGGGCGACATGAATGTCACCCAGTGAAGAAAATTTGTCGCCCAGTAAATGAAATTTTAGGGTACTGAGCGACAAGGAATTTTCAAAATTTGTAAAAATAGAATTGTCTTGGGAGTTGTCTTGGAAGCCATATAAATACATATAATACACGCACATATGCCACAATTACAACTGTTTATCTTAACTGTAAATATGAAATTTACATTGAATATTTATATATAGATAATGCTAGTGTTATTTCAGACCACACGGGGATGGTGGCCTGATTAGGGAACATCCGGACCCATAGTATCCTTAATCCAGGGGTGTGCTGGGACTGGTTCGGTCCGGTTCGTCCGAACTGGTTGTTAAATTTTGATTGAATCACCGAACCGTTTGTTTGTTTTTAACAAATATTTAACAGTCAGTAGAAATTTATTTATATCAAAATTTTTTTTTATTTTTTCAGGATTTTATAGAAAAATATAGGTAGTATCACAAGCAGTGGTCGTTTCAATATTTACTTATTTTTTGATGAAAAATTAGTTTATTTTAAGATAATTATGCCATTAGTGAGTATAAAGAATACGTTAAATAATTTCTGCCAAAATGTTACAAAATGCTGTTTGGAAAAGCTAAAATGCGTTGGCTTCCAGGGCTCTGCCCCGGACCCCGCTGGGAGACCTACCGCTCACCCCAGACCCCCTAGCTTAATGACTCGCGCCATTGACGCTCGCCGATTTATACCCCTATCTGTATCAGAACTGGTTATTAAGAAATTGGCAGCACACCCCTGCCTTAATCCCACTCCGACTTCCCGATCTGCCTTTCTATATGCAGTATATATATATATATACTGTATATATATATATTTTTTTTTTGTTTTTTTGTTCCAGCAATTCTTTCCGCAAACTTTTTACAAACACTGCTTGCCGACAATGTTTGTGTGTGTGTACGAGTCTTATTTCATGTATGGCCTTGCCGACTGTAATGTTTCGTATACTCTATGACATGTTTCAATATCGTTGAGTGTAAAGCCATCAGTCAGTCAGAGGTGCATCGCAGTGTTTCACTGTTCGTATTCGTAACTTCTTACCGTGAATAAGTGCAGTCTTGTGAAAAAAAAACTTAAAAGTTTTGTGCTATTCAGTGATAGTGTGCATTTGAAGTGAGAATGGAGGCTTATTCAAACAGAGAAATGGCAGACATGCATCTCATGTATGGATTTGCCGAGTGTAATGCGGCCGCAGCAAGACGTCTGTATGCGGAAAGGTTTCCGAATCGCCGTACAGGATCATTCAACAAGCGAGTTTCAGATGGTGGTAGACCAATCAGCGCCAGAACTGTTGAGTTGGAGGAGCGGGTCCTGAATCGCGTGGAGGAACATCCTGGTGTCAGCACCCGAAGGATAGCAGCAGCAGAGGGTGTAAGATACACAACTGTGTGGAGAATTTTACGGGAACAACAGCTTTACCCATATCACATTCAGAGAGTACAAGGCCTTACTGAAGCTGATTTCCCACCACGAGAGGCTTTTTGTACTTGGTTCCTTCAACAATGTGCTCGCGATCCTTTTTTTCTATCCTCCGTGTTGTTTTCTGATGAGGCTGCCTTCACAAGAAATGGCGTGATCAGTTTTCACAACACTCATCACTGGGCTGAAGAGAATCCGCATACCATCATCCAGTCAAGGCACCAACAACAATTTACTATCAATGTATGGGCAAGACTTATTGGCGACAACTTAATCGGTACTTTTGCTTTGCCTGGAAGATTAACAGGAGAATCCTATTCCAATTTTTTATGGAATGATTTAAGCGATTTACTAGATGAAGTTCCTCTTGGTGTCCGACATCGTATGTGGTTTATGCATGACGGCGCTCCGCCTCATTTTAATCGAGTATCCAGAGACTATTTGGATGACCATTTCCCTGATAAATGGATAGGCCGTGGAGGACCCATTGCGTGGCCTGCTCGCTCCCCGGACTTGAATCCACTCGATTTTTACCTGTGGGGTCATCTGAAATCTATTGACAACGTTGAAATGCTTCGCCAACGTGTAGAACAAGGATGCCAGAAAATCCGAGCAATACCCGGAATGTTTGGACCCGTCAGGCAGTCGATGACGAGGCGTGTTCAGGTGTGCATTCAAGGGCAAGGCGGTCATTTTGAGCATTTCCTTTAAAGGTATGGCGGATACTTGCTGGGACGCATAACAGGCTGTAACTCGGAAACAAAGCGATTTCGGGCATATGTTTATATAAAGTATTTTCATTGTTTTCAGGTTCTGAATCCATCCTGAAAGTGCGTCCCACATGTTATGAAACACCCTGAATATATATATATATATATATATAATACACACCTTTCAACATTTCAAATGTTCCGTGCGATGATTCCTCATTTCACAAAGGTCAAGCTTGTCGCCCCTCCTCTCGAGTTGACCTGGTGAAGTACAGAGTTGGTTTCTTGTTCTCTCCACCTCACATAGCCAGGTACGCCCGGCTCATGGGGGATTGTTTTGAGCCAGGCGTCTAATCTTCTTTTGAAGATGTCCACCGCAACACCACTCGTGTTCCTTAGTTCTTTGGGCAGCTGATTAAACAGTCAGTCTTGGTCTTCTCACAACAAAACTATTTTCTTTCAGGGTTAAGGATGTTCCCTGTCTAGCCTTTACTTTGGGAACACAACACAGTCTTCTTTTTCTACTTTCCATTGTTGTTTGGGGAGTTATAGGGTTCAGAGTAAAATTATGGGATAGTTTCTCCATTCTTTTCCAAGTGTAAATAATGGTGTATCTCTCTCTTCTCCTTTCCAGTGAATATAGGTTTAATTTGCGTAACCTTTCCCAGTGATTTAGTTCTTTGCACCCATTGATCTTGGCTGTAAAACTTCTCTGAGACCCTTCTAGCTGTCTAATGTCTTCTTTTTTATAGGGGATGTTAGGACTGAGCAGTATTCCAATTTGGGTATAATCAGTGTTTTCAATAGAGGAATCATTGTATTCCTATCCCTTCGTTTAAATGTTCTCAATATCTGCTCAGTTATTCTCTTTGCTCTGTTTACTGCTATCTTATTTTGTGTTTCAAATTTCATCATCAGTCATTACAACTAAATATTTTGCTTTAGAATATCTCTGAATTTCCTGTCCATTTGGGGTGTAGTATTCCATGGATTTTAGGTCCTCCCTTTTTCCGTACCTTAACAATTGAAATTTCTCAGTGTTGAACTTCATATTGTTGTCTTCCGTCCACTTGTAGATCCTGTTCATGTCTGTTTGTAGAGATCCTATATCCTCTGGCAAACGATGTTACTGTGCTGTCTCTGGTAACGTCCTCATTTATGTCAGTTAGCATGATTAGGAAGAATAGTGGAGCTAATACTGTTCCTTGTGATACTGAGCTGAGGACCTCTGATTCTGATGAAGATATCCCTTGCACTGTAACGACTTACCGCAGCTCAATCAGGAAATTATATATCCATTTCCCTACTTTTCCTGTTATTCCTATAATTTCAGTTTATGTATTATGATTCCATGGTCACACTTGTCAAACGCTTTGGCAAAGTCTGTGTATATTACATAATAGTTTTCATTACTTTCAAGTGCATCAATAATGTAGTGTTCCACTAGTTGTGACAGGCATGATCTGCCTGACCGAAATCCATGTTGGTTATCATTTAATTTCCAAAAAGTCAGATTTTCTGTCTAACTATTCTTTCAAATATGTTAGTGAGATGAGATGTAAGCGATACTGGCCTCTATTTTTTCGCCTCGGATCGATCTCCTCCTTTATATATTGGGACTATGCTCGCGCTCTTCAGGATGCCCGGTATTTCTCCGTGTCTAGTGATCGTCTCCATATCCAATATAGGGGCTCAGCGATTGCATTCTTGCAGTTTTTGATCAGTGTGGCATTCCATTTGTCCGGTCCTACCGCTGAGTGTTATTTTAGTTTCCCTATAGCTTGTGTAATATCATCTGTCGTAAAGTCGAAATCCGTTATAGTTTCCCCTTGTAGTTCTTCTTCAAAGAACGCGTTTCTATCGCATGTCAGTTTGTCAGTTTTTGGGATACTGAAAGATGATTCGTACTGAGCTCTTAATATTTCAGATACTTCTGTTAGATCATCACATAAAGCACTGTCTTCATTTTTTCAGAGGTCCGATAGTCGTGTGATTTTTCGACTTCCTTTTTGCAAAATTATTGAAGTACTTTGAGTTAACATTTATCACTTCTATAGCGTCGTCTTCTTTTTCTGTATGCTTCTCAATTAGTTCCGGTGTGACGCAATCGACACTCTGCAGTTTATCATTTAATATTTTTCTGATGTTGTTGTCTTTGCAGTTACTTAATTTTGCAGTCACTATTTTTCTCTTTCGAAACAATGACCTCTTTTGTCTCTCGAATCTGCTTCTCTTTCCTCTTTGTTGTTTTTTTTAAGACATGTCTTTTCACAATTTCCAGCGTTTTCTCCTCTAGGGTCATTAGCATCTCTTCCGTTGACTTGGCCTTGAAGATGGTTTTCCAGTCTATTACTTCCATGCTGGATGCAATACCTTCCCAGTTTATAGCTTTGGAGTGAAAATTAAAAATTTCGAATTTACTTCTTTCTATTGTTCATGTTGTTTCCTTTCCTGTTGCTTTTATATCGGTTGTTATTTCAATAACGTTGTGATCCGATATTATAGTTGGGAATATTTATACATTATCAATTAGGTTGCTGTTTGTGAATACCAACTCTAGGCAGTTGTTTTTCTTGTGTTTTCTGTTATTTCTTGTGTTAACATAAATTCATCAGCTAGAGCTAGTAGCATTTTTACCTGTTCCTGGTCTTCCCGTGTGTCCCCCTTGTCCTGGTGTATACATATATTTTTTCCTATTCTTTTATATTTCATGAATTGAAAATTAAAATCACCACAGAGAAAATATTTGGGGTTAGAGAATGTAGATCTTTTACCCAGTTTCTGACCTCTGTAATGGAATCTGAGAATTTTGAAGTTGGCGTGTTCGGGGATCTGTACATTACAATTAGTACCATATTTAATTTTTCAACTTTTGCTGCTACACATTCTACGTAGCTGTTTGAAGTACTTATAGTCATTTCTGCCATATGCCTTTCGCGTGTGTAAATAGCACATCCTCCTTTACGTCTCACTGTTCTGTCGGCTCGGATGATGTTATAGTTGTGAATTTGCATTTCTTTTTTATCAATACAGAACTCACAGTTTTCACAGTTCGCCTGGCAGTCCTTTAGATGGGTCTTTTAGATGAGGCATGCAAAGTCTGCTCCGGTTTCTTGTATGAGTCCTTTCAGGTATAAAACTTTGTCCGGGGAATGGTTTGATTTGAGGCCCTGAATGTTGGCTAGGATTATATATATGTATCTATATATCAGGGCTGGGAAACTGAATCGAACTGGAATCGATAAACTGATAAAACCGATATTATTTTATGAACTTAAATCGAAAAAACTCGAACTGAAAAAAATTCTGACAACTAAAATCGAAATTCGAACTGAAATTGAAAACAATCAAAAACTGAAATGTGAATTCGAATCGATTAAAAATAACAGTTTTGCGTTTCAGTTTTGAGGAACATTTGGATTGCAAAAAAATAAATAACGTGAATTATTTTCCTTTTTTTTACGACTTAACATTTGTATGGATTTAAAATATTTATTTAGCCTTTAATCTGAAGTAGAACAGGAGCGTGCGATTACTCATTTGACCCAACTTCACACGAAAATGTGTGCGATGGATCCCAAACTACAAATTGAATCGACATCTTCGGCAAGCTTGACATCCAGTACATCAGAGGATGAGTTGGAAAACATGCTTAGCGCTGCTGCAAAAATAAAGACAAACTCAACCAGTGCTACGAATAGAAGCATCATTTCGGCTCTTCGAGATTTTAAGAATATTAAAAGAATTTCAGCAGACAGTAGCCTAATTGCGTGGTGGAACGCCATGAAGATAAAGCATGAGGAGCTGTACAAATTGTCTTTAGTTGCATGCTGTTCCAATGACACAAGTTAGCGTGGAACGGCTTTTTTCTCTTTTTAGATTGATTTTAAGTCCTCAAAGAAACAATTTGTTGCCCGGAAACATTGACAATATTTTAATTGATCGCTCTAATTTTAACACGCGAGTTTACGAGGTATTTGTATTTTGTATATAATAAACAGAGGTGCATTTAATTGTTTTATTCCCCTTTCAAACACTATTATTTATATATTTTATACGTGTCGTGCGCTTTAAAATTTAAAAAATGTACGAATTAATAAAACATTTCGAATTGAAAGTTTTTTGTTAAATAAAACTTTATGTGAAAGAAATGAAGCGAATAAGTACAAAAACAAATATGAGTGTTTCGTGCTGATTCAGTTGGCTATATATGCTTATATGTTTAATTATACAAAAGTAAAGATAAATAGTTACTAAAGCAAATTCTCTCTTTGAAAAACAGAAATCGAACGCAAATACAAATATAAAATTAAATCTGAATTTATCAATAAGGTATCCCCAAAAAATAATGTAAATAGTACAAAGAAATTCTTAAAGAAATCTGAAAAAAAAAACTGGAATCGAAATTTAAATTGAATCGAACCGAAAAATATAAAACTTGAATCGAAAAATAAACTCAAATCGAAAAAAAAATTAGAAACTTAAATCGAAACTGAAATCGATATTTTTGCAAACTAAAACTGAAATCGATATTTTTGCAAACTAAAACTGAAATCGAAAACTGGACTTAAAAATTTATCAGTTTCCCATCCCTGATATATATATATATATATATATATATATATATATATATATATATATAGGGTGTTTCATACCTATACAGTAGGGTAAAATAAAAATGAGCTTGGAGTTTTAATCCACACGTTTCTCCGTATTCTAAAGAACAAGAAAACACGTTTGTGCAAGTTTGAACCAGATCGCGCTGCATTTAGAGGTCCCCAACTTTGACGACTTTTTGTCAGTTCATTTCTCGCCTGCCTGCAGTGAAGACGGTTTTCTTCGTCACTTGAGCGGTTCGTGTTGTATAGCCTATTGGACAACTATGGAGGTAATTATATATGCTACTAATTATCTCATTTTACTGTGGTATTGAAATTTATTATTATTTAATTTCTGTCATTTTACTGTGGTAGTGATATTTATTATTAATATTACATGAAATTAATTAGTCTGTTGCATATTGGACAACTAAGCTGGTAATTATTTATGATACTAATTAATGTAATTTTACTGCGGTATTGAAATTTATTTAATTAATGAATTGTCAAAGAGAACGTAGTGTACACGTATCAGTTTTATAAATAAAGAAAAGCAGTAACTGGGACTCGAACCAGTGTCATAGCCGTTTGGCGGCATCGCTGAAGTCGGCGTACACAGCACGCTATCCACTCCCTAGATGGTGTAGTGGATAGCGTGCTGTGTACGCCGACTTGAGCGATGCCGCCAAACGGCTATGACACTGGTTCGAGTCCCAGTTACTGCTTTTCTTTATTTAATTAATGAAATTAATTACGATGTGAAATTATTTCTGTGGAATTATTTAGTTTGTTTTCTTTTCCAGGTGTCTACCAGAGCGAAAACAGAAGTGTTTCTTATTGGCCAGACGGATGCGAACATCACATCAAGTGGCCTTCCAACTCAGTTGCAAGTACTCAAAAAGTACTTTTACCACCAAAAGGAGCAAAAATTTGGACGTACTAAATGCCTGAACCTGTGCCTGGATGCCTGTCTCATATTTTGGGAGAGAGCGAGAATCCCCATGATGCGTCGAGATTCGGCCTTGAGGAAGATGGAATCCCTTCTCAAGGAATACGACCGGCTTGTGAAGCACAAGTCACATAAAGCAGAGTCCTTCCGAGTGAAGGAGGCGATGTTCAAGGAGGCAATAGCGAAGGAGATCATGGACATTCCTCATTCACAGGCTAAGGAAATGATGAAGAATCAGGAGGACATCCACTTTCTCGACATGCAGCGTGAAGATCCAAATTCCTGCAGCATGGGCCCTGTTGACATGAAGCTTCACTATAAGGAGATTAGGAAAAGGAAGAGGCTGGACAAGATTAAGGAACAACAGGAGAAGGCCAGGAAGGAACAAGGAGCTGCAGAAGATACGGGGGCTTTAGTGATTTCAACTTCGTCAGAGACTGACTCAGATGTCGTTGACCCAACCGTGGAAGTTTTTCCATCCTCCTCCAAGGGAAATACCAAGAAGCGACGCAGGAATCTGATCTCACAGGATGTGACGACTACCTACGATCGGCTGAATATTTCGTACCGCGATTCAGCTATGTCGTACGCTGCAGCGGCTAAATCACTAGGTTTTGACTTGGATGAACTGTCCATTTCTGCCAGTACCATGTACCGCACACGCAAGGCTCTCAGGAAGGTGGCTGCTGAAAGTTATCAATCCGACGAAGTTTGTCCTGGTCAGCCTCTTGTCTTGCATTGGGACGGTAAGCTCCTACCTGACAATGAGCAATGGAAGGAGAGCGTTGACCGGATCGCCGTCCTCGTCTCTGGCGACGGCAAGGAGAAGTTGCTCGGCGTTCCTAAGGTGACGTCCGGAACCGGCGAGAAGATAGCGCGAGTTTGCTTGGATTTGGTCAAGGAACACAGGATGGAAGAGCGCGTGCGGACCCTGTCTTTCGACACGACAGCGTCGAACACCGGGATTCATATCGGGGCCTGCGTCCTGATTGAGAAAGGTCTTGGCAGAGAACTCATGTACTTCCCCTGTCGGCATCACATCTATGAAGTCATCCTCAGCTCCGTCTTCAAGCGTGCATACGGCCCTTCAAGTGGCCCCGATATACCCGTTTTCAAGAGGTTTCAGGCACAATGGAAGTTCATCGACCGGTTGGACGTGCGGCCGTACGATTTTGCTCAAGTCAATGACTCTATGAGGGAACTGTGGGAGAAGTCAGTCCTGCTGGTGAGAGGGATGGTGAGCACGTCGCATCAGCGCGATGACTACAAGGAACTGCTACAGTTGGTTCTCATCTTCCTGGGAGAAGCAAAAGTGGTGGATTTCCTCTCAGAGCCCCTGGCGCTTACCATCACGCTCGATGGATGGCGATAGCCATCTACTCCTTGAAAGTAATTCTACTGAAGAAGCAGTTCAAGATGTCGAGTCACGAGTTGGAAGCTCTGACAGCCGTAGGTCTCTTCGTGTCCCTCGTCTACATCCGAGGTTGGACTCGTGCTGCAACCTCAAGCAAGGCTGCCGCAGTTGATCTGGAATTTCTGCGTGACGCGGAAGCCTTTGCCATGTCGGGATATTCGTGTGTTAACGCTGCGCAAGAAGCCATGTCTCGACACCTATGGTACATCTCTGAGACTCTTATTGCCATGGCGTTCTTCGACGCAGATGTGGCAGATGAAGAAAAGGCTCAGATGGTCGTCAGTTTGGGTAAGCCCGCATCGAAAAAGGAACTCAAGCGACCCAAGGGAAGAACGTCAGGAATCTTGCCTCGAAACACCTGGCGGAGTTCGTGACAGGAAAGACGATGGCTTTCTTCCATGCATTTGACTTGGACACAGAATTCTTGAAAAAGCCAGTTGCCGAGTGGACTGAAGTAGAGGGCTTCAAGCAAGCAGCGGCAACTGTTAACAAAATCTCTGTCGTCAACGATCGGGCCGAAAGAGCCATCGCGCTCACCAAAGAGTTCAACTGTTCTCTGACGAAGAACGAAGAGCAGAAGCAGTATTTGCTCAAAACTGTGATGCAGCATAGGGCGAAATACCCGAATAAAACCAAGAAGGATTTCATGGACAAATGATTCGCAAGAAGTGGTTATGTTTTTTGTATCTTTGTGAAAATGTGTAGTGAAATGGTACTCGTTTGTTGAATAAAAATTCATTGACAGATTTTTGTTTAATTTTTTCCGTTTATGATCTGCCAGAGCATCAAACTGGGGACCCGTAAACTTTAAACTATTGAATTAATACTTCGGTTTATCAGTCTCCTCAGCAAATGGAACAAGGGGATCCATGTGGATTAAAATTTTTCCAAACTTTTAATTTATGAAACACCCTAATAATATATATATATAATATTTGTAATTTATAGAGGATATTTAAGATAACACCTACTGTATAAGTAATCTCGAGTATTTATACTATTATAAGTTAAACAAAAGCAATGAAAGTACACGAACACAGATAACAATTTAATATAAAAAAATATTAGCTGTTGCATGTAAATATAGAGTTGTTTCGCATGTAAAAAATTTCGAGAAAAAATACAAATTTTGAGTAAATAATTTGATGTCGCTTACTTTATTTGCACCTATAATTGCAAAAATGCTTAAATTTTAGATTCAAACAAGGCTGTATTTACGTTCAACGGTGTAAATATCATTAGATGGTACTTATCATTATCGTATATTTTCGGTATATTTTCCGTGTTGTTTTATAATTTTGGTAGATTCTTATATTTTATTAAGGAATTTCTGATTTTTCGTATCAACTCGTAAAAATCAAAAAAATTTGTCGATAATGATAACTGATTTTTATATCTGTGCATTTCATGTATATATCCGCTTATAGGAAAAAGTTTCATACGAGTGCATATAATAACAATATTTATATACATACAGTATTAGGGACGACGGAGGAGGCACGTCTAATAGTGCCCCTCCACCCCTTTTGGGCGCTACTGTCGCTGGTGGTGTATGGCATTTGTTTATGACACGTAAACTTAACTTAATTTGGCAACCCTGAGAGTCAGGGATTCACATTTAAGGAAATTTCTTCAAATTAAGGCAATTTGGCCTTCTAAATGAAATGCGCAAGGAAATTTAGATCAAAGGAAATTTTTAGGAAATTTCTCTAATCTAAGGAAATCTCCATAAATTTCAAGGAAAACTAAAATATTCTTTTACTGACCAGTCTGGATAACAAAATAAGAAAAACTGACGATTTTTAAGAAAAAAAAATACGGTTTTTCAAGGTATCGCAAATTTTTGAAAGATATTTGTATAGACTA